>JABFEA020000119.1:14886140-14904947 GCA_019775915.2 Cyphomyrus plagiostoma | reverse complement strand
GTGGATTTGGCCTCTCTGCCTGTGATCCCTGTTTCAGTGTCTGGCTTAGTGGATTTGGCCTCTCTGCCTGTGATCCCCGGTTCATTGTCTGGTTTACTGGATTTGGCCTCTGTCCCTTGATCCTCAGTTCCGTGTCTAGCTTAGTGGGTTTGGCCTCTGTGCCTGTGATCCCCGGTTCGGTGGGTTGGGCCTTACACACATTCATATATATTTACATACATAAGATATATCTATCACTTCATGCACAGTGCAGTTTCTTGCAGTTCAAGGTAAGTTTGACTGCAGCACAAAGGCACATTTTCCTGCTTTTTTTTGGAAATGCAAATGTCAAGCAAAAACGCTACGGCAGTTCCTGTTCATATAGTTTGCAAGAAGGGAATATTTTGAAATGTGGATTTTAAACATGAATGTGGGTGAGATATATCGTCCATCACTGGAGATAATACTCTTTAAACTCACTGACTTACTCTTTATCTCTCTATATATATCTCTCTCTTCTCTATCTGTCGTTGTCTTCTTATTCTTGAAATATGCAAATGCAGAGAAAGCTATTATTTTCCTGCTGCAGTCATGCTTCTGGCACCTTGGAAACAGACGGAGCTGCTGAATTAGTTTGGTTATGTGAGGAACTAGATTCAAAAAGAATATTATTCTGGACAGTTCTTATTCGCTGATTGCTAACTAAACCTTGGACTGTAATTTTGTTCAGAAGCATCACTTGAATGAATCTGATTACATAACCCACTCTTGATCGATCATTTTTTTTTTCCAAATCAATTCCGTAATTTTTAGTTGCAGACACCCCTCACTGTGCAAAAATACACGTGATCATTTTGTTTCATATGAGCTCAATAAAGTAGCTGTGACCTGCCATATGTTTTACTTTCTGCTATTCTGAGTTGTTTGAGTAACATATTTAACGTATTTGAGTAAGCGTGTACTAAAGCAGGCTGTGTTCTGGTTTGAGATATTCATGATCCATGGAATGAGATGGGATGTAATTGTTCCCAGTTGCTGTCCCACCTGCAGAAGCTTGCAGTGGTGAGTTTTGGCACAGTGACCTAGGTGGTCGCCATAGGTGACCCCCCCTTGTGGCACTCCATCTCTCCCCTGCTTCCAGGCTGGTGTTGCGGCCCCCACCTGTCTCAGCTCTCAGATCCCTCCTCTGATCTCATGCCAGTAGCTGGGGGCTGCTTGGCCCTTTATCATACTGGGTATCATATTGCTCCTGTTTGTGCATACACATGTTTGTGTGTGCGCAGTAGTACTTCTCTGCGTGCCCATTGGTTCATCTCTTAGAGTCTGTGTCTGGTTTTTATGTTTATCCATTTGTGTGTGTTTTTACTTGTATGTATGCCTGTGTGAATGTTTGTGCGCACATCTGCGTGTGTATCTATGTGTGCATGTTTGCCAGGACACACACCTACCTTATATGTGTGTGCGTGTGTCAGTATCTGTGTGTGTGGCGATGCACACACGCACCACGTCACCGCCATGTGCCGTAGTCCCTCTCTATGTGTCACTTCCGGAACCGGCCATTAATGAAGCTCTGTTCTCTTCCGTCGCCGTCCCTGCAGCAGGCTGGCTGCTCTTGCTCGTACCAGATAGAGCTCATGAAGAGGACATTGGGCAAGCCTACGTACGCGTTCGAGGCCAGGCAGTATGTCGTAAGTGTGTGTGCACGCACGGCAAGCAGTTGCACAGACACTAACCGCATTTGAAAAGATGAGGGGGGGGTGGGCTGTGGCTTCCTCTGGCGTGGCCCGCCAGGCGAGCAAATGCTGAGCAGCACCTCCAGGCGCTAAACACTTTAAACCGCTGTAAAACATGTGCAGTGTCAGTGTCTGAGGAGAGCTGACTCTCTCATCCTGTTTGAAACCTTTAACACTCCTTATTTCATGCATTATCCCTTTGGATAAATCAGGTACTATCCCCTTATCTCCACATCTGAAAGCTTTTAAGCTTATGTGCCGAATATCTTGATGGTTTTTTGGTGATCTTTTTGCCTAAAATGGTGTTTTTTCTGTCCCGTAAATGGGGCTAGTGTCTGTGGAAGCGGCTGCACCAGTAACACACACCATCCGATTTACATGTCCATGCGCGATAAACCTCATCAGCCGCTCCGCTCACCCAGCTTCTTGTTCTGTGCTGCCCCCCGCTGCTCATGTGTCAGCATTGCGACCAAGGGGTTAATTCGAAAGGTGTGCCAAGCACAGCGGCTGGGCGTGAAGCAGAGGCCGACCTCAGGCGGCGCTCTCACGCGGGGGGACAGGCCTTCCTCTCCTCTTTCGGCTTGCCCCGTCGTCTCTTCCCTGCCTTTCCGGAGTTTTCACCTGTGATCTGCCTCTGTGCGTCTCCTGGTGCTTGTAACACTTTAAGATACAGGGGCAGCCAGAATTTACCCCTCCTGGTTTCTCTGTGCTGGCGATATCACGTCTGTAAATTCAGGTTGTCTGTTTTTATTGGGTCTCCCCGGAGGTATCCCTTGCACAGCAGCCACCGTTATCCATGCATAAACTCCTGGCTGTAGTTGCTGATCTCTGCACTCACTGATTTTTAATTGGCCATCGATATAAAGTTATGATTATAAAGATTTGACATTTGATTATAAAATGTAAACAGGTACTACTATGAGGGTTCTCTGTAAATCATTAACATCATGGTCAGCATTTTTGGTATTTGTTTTAACAATTCATTTAACAACTTATAAAGAAGCACAATCTTGTCCATGCTAGGTGATTGAAATTCATTTTATAAATGTGATTTTACTCAGTTTTGCTGTTTAATGACATTCTACTCTGGGTGCATCCTTATCTCTGCTCTATACATCCCTGGTTTGCTATGACTTGCTGGGTTAGAGTAGTTAGTAAATATATAGAAAGATGTTTGTTTGACTTTTGTATGATGTTGATTTTCACTCACTGACTCGGTTTAGCGACCTTATTCTGGGTTGCAGCAATTTAATCCCTCTTGGAACCTGAATCAACAAACAAATATTATTCTTGCAGATTTTATGCATTATTTTTATTCTATTTATTTTATTGTTGCAGTTTTTTATAGTTAGCGGCTGTGTTTGCCAAGATAATTTTATAATTTTATGTTACATGGTTTCATGGTTCAGGGAGTGTCTATTTTTTATGATGAAGAAGATGAAAAGGGTGTCATTTCTGTGTGCAGTCCTTTTTTATGGGGGTGGGGGTTATACACAAATTTGCACTTCTTCATTTTCCTGTGACTGCATTGAGTGGGAGCAGCAGTGAGGACAATGGGAGAGGGTCCTGTTAAGAGAATCTATGCCTACTCTTTTACCGTCTCTCCTTGCCTTTCACCTGCCTAGAGCTTTGGGGCTTTTAAACTATTGGGCATGTGTGCATGTGTGTGTGTGTGTGTGTGTGTGTGTGTGTGCGTGTACATGTGTGTGTGTGCGCGCATGTGCGTGTGTGTGTGTGCATGTGCGGGCGTGTGTGTGTGTGTGTGTGTGCACGTGCAAATCACGTGGCTTGGTTATTGTCACTTTTTCCCATCCTTTTCGCTGGCTGACTAGCAGCATGAACTAGTTGGCTGGCCATCCTCATCTCAGAATTAAAAGTTAATAACAGCAAAAAAAGAAAATAATTTAATTGGTGTTTCTCATTAACGACCTTGATGCTTTGCAGATGTGTTCCCATGATACATTGCACAATGTTTTTTTTGGTATCTGTTTCTAAAATCTAAAGATCTGTTTACTGAAAGCAGTTTCTTCGATTGGATCTCTTGATCAGATCTTTGCATTATCAAAAGCCCTCAGGGGCAAAAGAGAAGGTTTGGGTGGGTTGTACTTCTGCAGTTGTGACGCATCATCTCACTCTGACAGATGTGCAAATCATCTGAAGTATTTGCCACAGCAAAATTTGGAAATATTCAAATAACATTTAGGTGTGTTCTATTTCAAATGCAATAAGAAACAAAACCATACCTGAATGCTCCTCTAAGGCTTCTCCCATATGTGACGTCCAAACTACCAACAGAAATTCCAGAAATGTCCAAGGTAATTTTCTACTGATGTCAACTTCACATTTTTTGTCTTTTCTCTTTTGTTTTTCATTATTCTACCTTCTACCATGAAGCTTTCTCTGAAGCTGGTAAGCATGATCAAAGCATGCACCCTTATATTATTCATACTTGGATTCCTTTTTTGTCTGAATTTAGTTATTTTTGTTTATTGTTGTTCATATCAGGATTAATTGCCGACACTTGTTATTGTCTCTTTTTTTGTTGTTGTTGTCGTTTGTTTTTGTGTTTTGTTTTGTCTGTGTCCTTGTCTGCTCTGGTGTTCGATCTGTCAGATAACGCTCAATGCTCAGGTCCGGAGTCTTATTGAGGTGATACAAATTATTCATTTTATGTTTTTGTTTCTCCAAATCTCAGGATCCTATTTATGAGTACCACTACAGTGAATTCGATTTCAGTTCGAAACTCACTACCAAAATGAGTCACCCACAAAGGGGGAAATTAACTATGCAGGCCAAGAGAAATGAACCATCCAGAATATGCATGCGTTCTGCAGGAGTAATTCAGAACATTTTTCAGGGAACTGGCATTGTGTTAAAATACAGAGAATTGGCTTTTGAAAGTCACATAACAAGGACATTAAACACATTTCAGTACTGCTTTAAATTAAAATTCTACGTAATCTTGGCCATATAATTCATACTTTAATTCTGATGTCTCAAAATATTTTTTTTCTTATTTGAGCATACTTCATACATTTGGTATTTAAAGCAAACATATTTGAAATATGTGACATTAAGTTATGATATGTAATATTTTAGTAGTCCAAATAATGTGTCTTATAATTAAAAATTAAAAATGTTATTGTGATACTGTTATTGCAACAAAATGTTAGATACTTCACTTTACTAATGTTATTAAATTAGGAGGCTTTGCCTCATTTCTGAGCCATGCATTTCATGACTTGTGCAGACTATGCTAATACTGATAAAATATTTCACCACTCACACATGGCAATACCACAGTGCATGTTAGGTATGGTACTAAACACTCGCCACAAAAAGTCATGCATCAAAATACCAGCTCCATTTCATCCTTATGCACAGACAGTATGTGACAGTTTGCCGAACTTTACCCAATATTTAGCTCTTTAGCTCCTTTAGATGTGAACTGGCCTGTTACCCAAAAGAAATTGTTACATTTCCCTCTTTTGTTTGGCCTTAGATTTCAGATGACTCACTTGTTTGTTACTTAATTGTCTTTGTGTTTTCACATCTGACTGTGCGCATAAATATGCATGATCCTGAATTATTTTTCTACAAGCTGGATATTTTTGCTGTGTTTCATAAATGCATTAGTAATATATTGAACAGTATATATTTCAGTTATAGTTTCCTGCTGCAAAAGTATTTAACTGTATTCTCTTTAGTCATAGCCGATTAACTGGAGCACAATCGGATTTTGAATGTAATTATTTTTTACCTGTACTATTCTGGAATCTGAAACCTTAAGTTGTACTAGTGTAAGATGCATGTCAAATGCTGTACTTACAGGAATACTATTTTAAGATCCTCAGGTCATCCTAAGAGGAAGCTTATGCAATTAAAAAAAAAATGTGCTGATTGAATTGCCATTCACAATGGAACGGGCCCTTTTCATTTATGGCATCTTCAGAATGTAGTGTCGAGGTTTATACTAAAATGAAACATTTTCATGTTAAACTGTAATGAGCATATAGGAATGAATAATCATTTTTAATATAATTCATATTTTAGTTTCAAAAAATAGAAATTGATATTGTTAAACTACTATAACCAAGGTCTACTTGCCTTTATCACAGCGAATAAAGTTTCCTGAAATAATGTAAAACTGATCAACCTTAGTAAATTTACTGAAATTTGCCATGTAGTAATTTGCCAATTAGATTATGTCAGTTAAATACATACAAACACATGACTTTTTGATGAATGAGGCTTATAGATGGTAAATGCTATGTGAGCTTTACAGTGTATATTCCAATTTTGTTATGCTACATAGGTCGCAAAGTACCTTTGTTCTGAAATATTTTGATTTTACAAAAAAGGTGTTCATAAAAAATATCCGCTCAGTCATAAAGCTGTTATTAGCTAAGTAGAGTACTGTAAAAACCAAATGTGTCAAACCATCAAAATTATAGCAAAGCTAAACATAAAAGTGTTTTTCATAACAAAATAGTAGAAAATAATAGGTAAATTGATTGTTTTAACTTTATTAAGCTTCATTAATAAGATCTTTTTAGATGTCAGTCATCATCACGCATAAAATTAAGACTGAAGTCATGAAGTGTTTTATGAAATAAAAGCAAACAACTATGAAAAGGTTATAGTGTCTTTCATTCCCACTATTCTTAATTTGTGCAGTTTTTCCTTGTAGAAGGATATGCAAGAGACTTCACAATATAGCGCCACCAAGTGGCTGAACAACAAATGAACACTAATAAGCCACATTTTATTAGCTGGACAAATGGATAGCTAATAAAATGTAAACGATGCTAAATATGTAGGGAATAAAATCTCAGTAAACACAATTATTGTTTTATTATTAGTAGTTTAATACTATTATTAGTTTAATGCTTTTAAAATGATTTTTGCTACACTTCTAGAATATTTAAAGAAGTCTTGGGAGACATCTTTATATTCTGGGTCATTTCTATAATTATGGCTTGGTCTTATTTGATGCCAGTGACCTGCATTGGTATACATGGGACTGAATAGGTTCACCTCAGAGGTTTGCTGCCAGGTCAGGCTGCTGTGTCCTCTTTATTCATCAGGCTATGTTAGTCTCAGAATGTATCCCATAAAGACAGTGAAACATATAATATACCTATATGCCCCTGACCTACCAACTATATAGCTGCTGTGATGTAGACCTTTACATTTTCTGGTAAAGCAGGATGTGTGTATATATCTTCTCTTCATTGATTAGATTTTAAGGTGCAGTAAATGACTTTTGCACTGAAAGGCAGTTGGACGTTTATACATTTGCCTTCATGGTCAGTGTGTGTCAAAAAAATTCAGGAACAATAAATGTTTATTACAGAAATGCTTGATGACAAATTTGCATTAAAGCTTTTTTGTCTTTATGATGCTCTGTAAAGAGGACACTGCACCTGGCAGTTACAGGTCGGCCTTCTCCGTGTCCATGCGGCTCTCACTGGGTCCTGATTCTTCTCTTTCTGTTGTCACTGCAATTACTGTTTCAGGGTGCTGGATCTGAAGATTTCAGTCACCTGCCACCTGAACAGAGGAGGAAGAAGCTGCAGGCCAAGGTTGATGATATCAACAAGGACATCGAGAAGGAGATGGACAAGAAGTAAGCGAACCCCTTGTTTCAACAAGGGCCGTGGGGCTTTTGGTCTTGCAGCTGTATTTCATAGATTACATGCTAAGCATGTCATGATTATGGTGTTTTCAGAGATGCTCTTATTAAAATGAAGGATGTATATGTGAAGAATCCGCACATGGGAGACCCCAGCAGTGTGGATCCTCGACTAGCAGAGACTGGCCAGAATATCGAAAAACTTCAGCTGGAGGCACAGAAATTTGAGGTGAGCATGGTTCTTCAGTTGTAACAACAATGCCAACAGTGCCAACAAGCCCTTTCCGTATTCCTGGGTATGTACTGTAAAATGCAGACTTTATTATGTAAAGACAGCACATTTGTTTTGAGTCATAGCAGACACCATCTGTGATATGCTGACAAAAGGAAGTCATGGGGTAAGTAGGACTAGGCAAAACAGCTGTGCATATAGCACAGCCTACAAGGAGACAGCAGATGGACAATGAAGAGCATGTAAAGGCCAGCGTTCTGCTTATTCCGGCCTGTGGGGGCAGTGCAGGATGCCACCTCATTAGGATGATGCTCCGTGACTTTTTTCTCACCAATAAGCTCTCTTTTCTATAAATCAAAGGTGAAAATGCAACTTAAAAGTAAATAACCTCCCTGTTACAGACTGGCATCCCAGTGCGGGGCAGCCCCTGCCCTGTGCTCTATGACAGACTGGCATCCCAGTGCGGGGCAGCCCCTGCCCTGTTTCCTGTGACAGACCGGCATCTCTGCACAGGGCAGCCCCTGCATGACTTTTGAAATACAAAATAATGAATAATTATTCCCAGGACAAAATAATGCTGGATCATAGCCCATTCGTTTCCTGTATTTTAGACGTTTGTATCCTGTTGACTGTCAGCCATAGAAGCCATCTGGTTTATATTCTGTCTCTGGTTTATATTCTGACTTTTTTCTAACTTAGACATCTGTTAATTGTGGCTAATTTTGAAGCATGGCCCAGTGTGAAATATTCTTGTTTCCTTATTTGTCTGAGTAGTTTTTTCCTCCTGCCTCACCTCCCCTGTTTACATAACAGCGAGTTCATGTGAGGCTGGGATGTGCAATGTTTCATTGCCTTTGATCACGATGGTTTATGTGCCCTGCTTTGTGTCAGAATCGGCCGAAAGAAAATAATGGATGCTTATATTACAGACATTTATTTATATAATGGCTGCAGCTGGGAACTGTGTTATTGACTTCACATGAGTTTTATCTCTCTGCTGCTCTGGCTTCCCCCCACAGTCCCAAAACATGCTGAGATTTAACTGCAGAGGCTAAATTGCCCATAGAGTGCATGTGTGTGTGAATGATGTGTGAGTGTGCACTGCGATGGGTTGGCTTCAGACCCCCCCCCCCCATGACCCTGAATAGGATAAGCAGTTACAAAAAAATGGATGGATGGACGGATGGGTGGATGGATGTTTTACTTGTATACAGAGTAACTGGTATTCCATCACTGGTGTTCCCCTGTCCTGGGCTCTATGCTGCTCATAATAGGCTTCAGATTTTGGGCCCCCAATCCAGACCAACCCAATTATGTTCTACAATGTAATGTAGGGCTGGCTGGCAGAAGTGGAAGGAAGGATGCCAGTGAAGACCGAACCTCCGCAGCGACAAAGTGTGCTGTACGAGACCCAGAACAGCGTGCCCAGCAGCGACAACTGCGCCCAGGACCGCGAGAGGTACAGTAGGGAACAGGAGGCTGACACGTTCACATCCACCTTCACCCAAGAGCCCCCCCTGAGAGTAGTGCTGTTGCTATAGTTACTGTATTTGTTCCTCCTTGAGCAGCCCGGATGGCAGCTACACAGAGGAGCAGAGTTCAGAGGCCCAGATAAAGGTGCCGAATGTGGAGTATGATGATGAATTTGACGACGAGGAGACGCTGCCCACCATCGGAACGTGCAAGGCGATATACGCCTTTGAGGGTACCCCTTCGTCTAATGGCTGCCACAGCAACACAGCAAAGCAAAAAGGCATTTTTACCACGGCACAGTTGAATTCCCTAATCTGATTGGTCAAAAGGGGGTTGATTTAAAAGAATGGTTAAAGACATTTATACTACTGCACAGCTGAATTCTCTAATCTGATTGGTGGGAAGGTTGTTGATTAAAAAAACAGTTAAAGGCATTTATATCACAGCACAGTTGAATTCCCTTATCTGATTGGTCAAAAGGGGGTTGACTTAAAAATTGGTTAAAGGCATTTATACCACTGCGCAGCTGAATTCAGTTGAAATCTGATTGGTTAGAAGTATGTTGATTAAGGCATTAACACCACGGCATGGTTGAATTCTGTAATCTGATTGGTGCAGAAAGGTGTTGATGGGTGTTGATTCATCTATGTGCCACTTCCTCAGGGAATAATGAGGGCACCATCTCTGTGATGGAGGGAGAGCTGCTGTACGTGATCGAGGAGGACAAGGGTGACGGCTGGACCCGCGTGCGCCGCAATGAGGAGGAGGAGGGATACGTGCCCACGTCCTACGTTGAGGTCTTTTTGGACACCAATGGCAAAGGTGCTATGACATACATTTAAGTGTTGTGATGGCCGGCCGCCGGCTTCTCTGCTTCCTTGGCTGGGGGGCGCAGGTCAGAAGCAAGGGCTGGATGCCTGGCTACTCAGCGCCGGTCCCAAAGTCTTACACCGTAGTGTAGGACTGTTTCATTCCCTGTTCCGCTACATCAAGGAGCTGCCCTTGGACAGGCCGGTCAGGCAGCTAGATGGCTTAACGACCACATGGTCCTGTGTTTTTTATTCATGTTGATTGTATTTAATTTATCAGAGAAGCTAAAAGCTGTGGGAGTGCTGGCCGGAACATGACCACTGCCATGTTAGAGGAGAGAGCAGGATCCCAGCCACTGACACCTGCAGTCTGTGCTGCCTCTCCCTGTTCCGCTGTTGTCTTGTCAAATTGCCCGCATACATTTGCTTCATTCGCTTGTCACATTGACAGAAGGGGGCTGGAGGAACATGACTATTTAAACCTGAACAGCGTTGAAGTTGTTTAGAGATTTTATGGCTTATGTAGCTCTGAAGGACATCCCCACCAATGTGTAGTGTAGTCAGTAACATTTTCCACGCTATTCTCAACAGGAAACCATGTTTTACAGGAGATAACACCCTTTTGATATTAAAAGATTCTCTCATTCATAAAGAAAAAAATTATAATGGATTTTCTAACTGCTACTGATCCACCAGCTCGTTCTCCTCAGCAACACAATCTGAGGAAGCAGCAAAGTCAAATTGACACATGGAGTTTACAAACATTTCCCCAATTAAAATATTCTTTTATGTTAGGCAGAGAATTGTATTGTTTACCCAGATCAAGTATCAGAATACATCTTTCTGTATATATTGCATTATATAACATGTATTAATTATTAACTGTCAGATGGTGACAATAAATAAATGTATCTGTATATCATAAAGGTGTTTTAATATGAATTCTCTATATATTACATTGCCGGCTCCTGACCTGCAATGCTGTAGGGCCCATGTGTCTCCTACTCCAAAGAATAGTTGAGACATTTTAAATTTTATGAATCCCTGTTGGTCACAAACTGTTTTATACTGTTTCCCGAGCGCTTAACAGAATGTGCAGAAGACCTGAGACATGACACGTCATTTAGAAATGCATGCTGTTTGCACTGTAGTAAATAATACAAATTTATCGTGTTACTGATTAGCAGAAAAAAAATCACTGAGCGACATTAAATATAATAGCTGCTCTGGTATTGTAATTGCTGTAGGCATCTCTGCATATTTTTGGCAAAGTCCCATTATATAATAAATCTTTTTTCTCCATTCGACTTAACGACATCAAAATGCCATTCCCACTCATACTTGCACACCCGCTGATGTCAGAGTAACAGGTGTGCCGAGTATAGCGCAGTATAAAGCAGTATAACTCCAGCAGGTGGGTGTTTTTCTGTAGGACACAGCTAGGTAGATCCCTCAGGATGATCTGCAGATGCTGGCTGAGTTTCACCTTGCAGTGATGTGAATGTATAACTGATCGTGTCCTCGTCACGCTACTCCCCTAAAAATACCTCCCATTGTCAAGCAGACTGTTGATTTAACATGCATGGATCTGTACACATATCACGTTATCTGCAGTCCTGCAACCTATCAGATGATATGCATTTCGGTTCCCCCTGTGATGTTGCTCTTCATAGCATACCACGTCTCAGAGACGTAGAGCGAAGTTGAAACCTTTTATGCAGTTCAAGGAGATTCTTCGTTTTTCCTTGACGTGTAACATCACCACATTTTTTCTGAAATAGAGGGGAAAATTGTAAGTAAATTTCATGTCGAGTGTTATTCACACAACCATTTCATTATTCATTTTATGCATACAGGGAAGGAATGAAATGATGTCATTACCAAATTAAAGCATGGTAGTCTTCATTTGCATAAAACGTTTTTTTTGCATGTTAGGCATTGATATAAGCTGAAGTGTTTCCCTGTGGCATTTCTGGCTTGATCAATGGCTTTCAAAACTGAGTGAAAGAAGAGAATATTAAACAGAAAATATTCTTCAGTAAGTATTGCTTGTGTAGATAGAAAAGCTGCATTTGTGGGATAACTTCCCTTTGAATATTAAATCTCCATTAGCTGATGACATGTTACCATATAGATTAGCACTGCCTGCATGTGAAAAGGGAATACAAAAAACAAACATCATATTGGGTTGTTTCTTTTTATTTTATACATCCTTTCTAACATGTTTGTTTTTATTTGTTTTTGTTTTATTTTATTCTCTAAATTGCAGATGCCTAAAAGTGTGGGCCTGGCACAGGAATGGCAGGGCAAGCTCCATCGGAGAAAACCATCTACGTTTTTAAACGTCTTTAGGCAGTGATACTGCAAAACGGGGGTCAGGTTGTGAGCGATTCAGTCTAACTTCACACTGAAGTCCGCTAAGTGCTGCTTCTGAGTCTGTTGCCAAAAGGACCAGAACGAATTTAGCAGCCACCTTTCTGCTTGTTATGTCAGCGTAGCCTGCTTCTTGATGTACTAACTTGGCCTCCATTTTTGTGCACAGAAATTGCTAGCTCACCTTCAAACCCCCCTCCCCCCCCCCCATTTTCCACAACTGCCCACTCCAAGCACAGCCAGCTGTGGTCAGATTTAGGACTGGACCAGGTGGGTGAGCTGATGGAGGTGAAACTGCAGCCATAACTTCAGCTTTTGTGAGCTTCATAGTCTCATTTGCATATCTGGCAAAGAGCTCTGATCTCATGATCATGTGATATACCTGCCCCTAGGGACATGAACAATAGCATCCAATAGTGGGTGGTCACAGGACTAATGCAGGACCACAGTTATTGTGGCTTGTCAATAAGGGCAAAATCCAAGTCTTTTTTTAACTTTACATTTCAAAAGCATGTAATGGTGATTCCAACCCTAAAGCTTTTTACATGGTCTAACACCAACAATATAATACAATTATGCTTTAAATATATCACTGGTGCCAGTATTTCCTGTATTTGCTTACTTCTTATTTGTGCATCTGTTAGACTGAGGAAGCCAAGTCACATTGGCTAGGCACCAGTACTGCACTTTCACCCTGCAGCATTCTCATTGGTCGCAGCTCCTGCCACTGGCCACGCCTAAACCCCACCTCCAGGCTGCTGCCATTGGCTCCTGTGAGCGCTGTGCAGCTACAGTAGATGCTCTAGGCAATGACGTTGTCTCCAAGCATTCCATGCTTCTCTTTGCCTCTGCCAGTCCTGAATGGGAGCGTGCCCTCTCGGTTAATGCATTGTCTGTACATTGTCCTAACCAATTTGCTACTGTTGTGTCTTGTGCCTGTGGTTTCATTTTCCTGTCTTCATTTTATTATTTGTTTTTTTTATGTTGCCTCTAGCATGATCACTTGTTTCAGTGTTGAGTTTTCTTCAAGATCAGCTCTCCTGGCACCGTGACATTTTCGAGAGTGGACACGAAAAGGTTATGGATCCCAGGACCTTAAAATCTGGTATATATGTATAAATATTAAAATATATTTTATATATATATATGTCTATATAATAATCACTGGCAAGTTATTTAAGCAGTGTTCTACAAAAGACTGCTGATGTTTTCTCTGGATTTAGTCTTTGGGATACAGTGTAAAACTTTCCTCGTCAATGCAGTAGAAAACACAATGAATCATAAATTCCCAGCATCAACGCAAATTATTGTGGTAGCTTCGTCTCTTTCTAGGTATCCTGTTCATGTGTTTCACCTCCAGTTTTCCAAGGATATGGAAAACCCGAACAGGTTCTTACTGAATTGTTTGTGCTGATAATTTGAGTAGATGTCATTTTGTCTGTGAAGAATCTGATTAACAATATAAGGTTGTTTTTTTATTATTATCGTCAAGGGGAAAGCTGTTTTGTGTGGAACCAGACAGTACATTATTGTCAATCCACATAATCCATGTTTTTTTCCTTATTTAAGGCACATAATGATTTAAATATTTTTTATAATTTTAACTTCTGGGTCAAAGAGATTTAAGCCATTTTAGCTGAATATATTTGTACCACTATTTGCCAGTTACACTTAATAATAAATCAGTTTCAACTGGTTAAGAGCGTAATTCTAACAGATAAAACAGTGTTCAATTAATAACTTGACTGTTTTTTAAGAAAACAGCAATGACCTGAATGTCTGGGACAGATATGTGATAGGATACTTTTTACTTATTTTCTCTCTATTTAAGAACTGGACATGAACAATAGCGTTAACAGTGAGTCAGCCGTCAAAAAATGTATTGGCATAAAATAGATTTGAATTGCTCATTATTGGAAACAGTGACAGTATATCAAGATGAAGGGTAATATAGCTGTAACTGTCCATTTTTTTATTATTATTATTATTATTTTTTTTTACACGGAAGGCAGAAGTAAAACCAATGCGACACCTCCTGTCCAGCTCAACACAGCAGGCCTCACCACCCTCGTTAATCTGTAGAGGGTGCTATTGGAACTCTGCTGGTCCAGTTTATTTGTTCAAAAGTGGAAATACTGAAGTTTCCTATATATAAAATAGAATTATAAACAAAATGATGCAGTTTTGTTAAGTTGTAGAAATTTGCTTTGCTAAGTAGGATTCTTGGTTTTGTTCTGTTTGTGAAGTCTGCCAAATGCACTTTTCCATTACATTTGGGATGCTTGTTTTTGAGCACTGAAAACATTGTATTAACTGTGCCAAATAAAAAATCTGGGAGCATCAGTCTTCTGTTGCCTCAGTTCGTGTTCACTGTTTATTTTGTACATCTGCAATAGCTTGTTCCTGAAAACTTGCTATTAGGTGAAAATGCTTGTCTGGGTGAAATCCATTGTGTTTTTCATGTGCAAACTGAATGAAAACTGAGTTTCCCAGTGAAATAGCTGCCCAATGCCCAATCAAGATCAAGTCAGAAACAGTTAATACAGACGCTCCTCTACTTATTAACTTTCAACTTACGAACTTCAAATTGTGTTCACTGGGCTCCTGTTTCCTGTCCGCAACATTTTTTTTTTTCTGAGTGCCAATTCCACCTAGTACAACTTCTGGCTACTACTCCTGCCACGCAGCAGCATAGCGTGTGTACTCTTAGCATCCTAGTTCTTTGTACTTTCGTATTCCCTTGAAATGGTGTTGAATGACGACTTACGTACATTTCAAGTTGCGAACAGTTGTTCGGAACATATCTTTTTCATAAGTAGAGGAGTGTCTGTACTGTTTTAGGACTGTATTTGTTACATTAAAAATCAATCACTGGACAATGATGTGAATCAATGGGAATGACACTCAGTGGTACATATCATAGCTGATAAAAAGAGCAAAACATTTCTGCTTAACAGATGGATAAAAATATCCTTTGCTTTAGTATTTCTTTGCACATTTTTCTGTTTTTGATCTGAATTGATCGACAATATGTAAAAAGCTTTATCTACAGTTTGATGTCTGCTCACGCTTTGGTAGGTTAAATTCTGGCGCCACTCGTGTCCTCAGGGAACACAGTTGGTTATTAACTTTATCGTATTCCCTAGACTCCAGGAAATAAGCTGAAAAACACCCAGTAGCGACTGGAGACCTTCAACTGGGGAGGGGCGAGGTAGACTGGGACCAGTTGTTCTGATAGGGGGGCCAGATCCAAACCCCCCCCAGCATATTTTATCATCGTGGACTCTGAGAGGTGGGGTGGGTTGGCCTTCTTTACTCTGCAACCTTAGTGAGGATTGATAGTTTGATGGAGAAGAGCATGTCTCTCCAGTTAGCTGGGGTATAATGGTGTGGCGAGGAAAAGCCATGAGATTCTGAAAAAGCTGATTAATGCCATTTAATTCTTGGGCCATCAAAGCATTTCTTGAGGTCAATTTAGAATTTCTTGGCAATGCTCAACTAATTTGTGCGCATGATTTAATTCATCGTGACCAATGAAAAATAAAACTGAATCTAGAGGTCCATATATAATCAAGAGATGTAATATAATAGATAATCCAGAGGTGCATATATACCATTGGTGTATCTGACACAGTTCTGTTATGTCACAGAACATTTTGGTCACAGTACAATAACAGAATCCATAGAATATAAATAAGTAGTGTATAAACTATACATGTCACAAAAAAGACTCTATTAAGGTAAAAACACATTTATTAAGATTCACATTTCCAGGAGATCCATCCACTACTTCTAGAAATTGTACAGGGTTGTTCTAGAAATTGTACAGTGACAGAGTTATTTGGGGAACACCATCTTCCCTCTCCCCGGCCACTACATGCAGCAGCTCCATGGGAATCCCGAAGTGTTCCCAGGCCAGCCGAGAGACATAGTCCCTCCAGCGTGTCCTGGGTCTTCCTCGGGGCCTCCTCCCAATGGGACATGCTGGGAACACCTCACCAGGGAGGCGTACAGGAGGGATCCTGAGCACATGCCCGAGCCACCTCATCTGGCTCCTCTCAATGCGGAGGAGCAGCAGCTCTATTCTGAGTACTCTGAGTCGACCACTTGTATTGGCAGTCTCGTTCTTTCGGTCACTACCCACAGCTCGTTACCATAGGTGAGGGTAGGAACGTAGATCGAATGGTAAATCAAGAGCTCTGCCTATTGACTTGGCTCCTTCTTCACCATGACAGACTGATGTAGCACCCGCATCACTGCTGACGCCGCTTCGATCCGCCTGTCGATCTCCCGTTCCATCCTTCCCTCACTCGTGAACAAGACCCCGAGATACTTAAACTCCACCCCGACCCGGAGGGAGCATACCACCATGTTCTGGCTGAGGACTATGGTCTCGGATTTAGAGGTGCTGATTTTCATTCCAGCCACTTCACACTCGGCTGCGAACTGCCCCAGTGAGAGCCAAAGGTCATGGTCTCGAAGCAAACAAAACCACATCATCTGCAAAAAGCAGAGACCTAATCCTGAGGTCACCAAACCAGACACCCTCAACTGGCTGCCATAAAAGTTATGAACAGAATCAGTGATAAAGGGCAGCTGCCATTCTGACAGCTCCCCATACGGACAGCATTTACCCTGAGCTCCCCAAATAGACAGCATTTACCCTGACTTTCCTGAGCTATAGTCACATCCACTCAAGGATTGCTTCCTCATAAGGAGACACTGAAAGAGTCACATACTTTCATGCATCCATCACCTTCCAAGATTTAAAATGAGTTTTAATGACCGATCATATATTTATAATTCAGAAAAAACCAACACCATATTCAAGGAAAAATAAAATTACATCCCATGATTTAAAAAAAAAAAACAAATCTTTTAGCACACAGGTGACCGTTTTGAGATACATATGAAAGATTTTCGATAACAGTATCTAAAACACAAAAGGCAGAAGATTAGCTGAACATTCATTGACAATCAGCCGAAAGAATATTTCTCTAGTTCCAAACCCAGCACAATTATCACAAACCTTAAGAAATTTAAAAATATTGCATTTGAAAATCAATATTTGCACAATGGTTTCTGCAAACATTTGTCTGTTTGGAATGAACAATTTCATATTAGGGGTACGGATAATTATTTTACCACTGAATAAACCATGGATTAACCAGAGAATTTATAGTAGTAGGACCTGCCAGGAAGTGTCAGTCACCTGTGTTAAATCTGGCAAAAGCTACAAATGGTACTTTTTACTTTTCAGAATCTGAAAATTGAGTGTTTTGGATGTTCCCTTTTTAATGGCTAACCATAGCAAAATGTAGAATTAACTTAATTTCACTAAAACCACAGTGAAATCAGATACTTTAGTGCTGTGGTGGGCGAGTGATATTGGCTTTATGAACATGAATGAAAAATTACTTTCAGAACTGAAAAACATTTTATCAGGTTAATTTCTTGTAAAAATGTAGTTGGACATAAATGCCCCAGCATTGTTCACATTATAAATTTATATTTTAAGAAAAATGTCAGGGGATTCCAGAGTCTGCACTGCTAGTTTTAATAAGGTCGGAAATAATGTATAGTGAAGTTCTTCATTTTTCACTCAGGTCTTCAGATGTGGCAAATCTGTATCCTTCCAATAAGAAGCCAAATGTAAATGCATATCATTCCTCTAGGTCCAGTTTGTTTTCTCTGTCCAACATCTTCAAACAAGAGGCTTTTGTGGAAGCAAATATTACGCCCATTTGTCTTTTTAGCCAACTTATCTATTTGTAGTATTCCAGTTTGCTCGTGATTGTTTTGCAGCCCTTAGAGGAGAATACCCTCTCGTCTTTTGGGCTGTACACCATATCTTTGGCGACTTTATCCGCAATGTCTTCATCTCGTTCCATGTTCTGAATGGCCATCTCTGCCAGGGCACACATGCGGACGTGTCTGTATTCCAGAGGTAGGAATGGGATGAAGAAATCAATCAGGTTTTTATCAATCAGGCTGCTGTGCCAGAAGCCACCTGGAGAGACATACAGAAACACATAGCACCATGAGAGGTGATGGAAAAACAATACAAAGGACCAGCATTCCACAGAGCATGTGCTCTGCCACGTGCCAAGTGCTTTCTAGGATACGCTTCATGGTAACTGAGCAGCTGTACTGCATAAGAGATGAGTACATGTGAAACATTCACAGAACAAAATCCAAAACAGGGCAGCACATTGGCGTGTTAATACTACTAATTCTAGATATCTGCAATTGTATTGTTCTTAATCATAATACTAGCAATTACATTTTTACTAGTCATAATATGAATTGTGGATATCTAATGATATTTTTACTATTCACAATGTATTTTTGGCTATTCAAAATTACATGTCATGCCCAGCTCGTACGATCCTCCTGTGTGCCACGCCCCCTCATCTACCCCGTGTGGATTCCCCATGTTCACCAGCTGTTTCCTGTTGCTGTCATTAGTTTAATGTATTTACTCTGCGTTTCAGTTTGTTTCCCCAGTCCGGTCATTAACGTTGCGTATGTTTTGGATTGTGTCACCCCAAAAATAAATCCCTTTTATGTGCA
>JABFEA020000119.1:14829800-14851867 GCA_019775915.2 Cyphomyrus plagiostoma | reverse complement strand
TTCGCCGTGCGTTTATCTGAAAATAATTGCACACCTCGGAACGTTCGTCAGCCAATCAGATTCAAGCATTCAACGGTACCGTAGTATAATTAGATATAATTATCCCTAAACGACACTGAGGGTCTGAATACTTTAGGTGTAGAATATAAAATGCTGTTAATAGTAATAATTGACTAACTGTTGCACTGCTATAGTTTAAGTGAATGTAGCTGTAAATTTGAGGGCATGGTTCTCATATAACAGGCTGCCAAGTTATGAAGTCATTTTTCAGTTGTACAATATGTTCAAAAGTAATACTAAGAAAGAAGGAATAGAAACCACAGAGAACATTTTTTTTTTGAGGAACCGAGAATGCCACAGAAAGCAGCACTGATGTTCTTCCAGACATTGTCTACTTTGACACAGAATCAGGGGAATCCTTGTGCTTCATTTCATATACATACACACACACACACACACACAGACTCTCGTCTACACAATACTATTTACTGGTCTGTTTGTGATTATTTAGTATAACCTGTTATTGTATGTCTCTCCATACAATCAAAAGCAGTTGTTAGAAAACTTAAAAAATGATTGTACTTCACACACAGTATTGTGCAAGCATTTTTGCCTGCATTACACAGGATATGTCAGCAGAATAAGGAACAGGAAGATTTGAATAAGGAACACCCTCCAGCAACCTAATATCACCAGTGATCCTTTCACATTGAGGTCACAGATTGAACATGAAAGTAAAACATTACTCTTGTTCTGTATCCTCTTCATAAAGAGTATATTCATAGTGATTGTCACTGTCTCGCTCCTGCCTTCCCCCTTCTCAATAAAGGGGCAATTCTACTGATCCTGGGTCTCAGGGTGTTTGCTAAAATTGAATTAAGGAGATCATCTCTGCCCATTCAACAATAGTGATACCAAGATTACATCAGTGATTTGACTAATTTCCTGGTAAAGCAGGTTTAACATCTGGAAATCCACACAATTCACACTGAAGCTTAGCTCATGTAATACCAAGAAAATATTGCCCCAAGTGATCGGACCTAATGCGCCGTGATGTATGGAAGCTGCTGATGCTCAAAATCCTGGTTTCATCGCATTTTCACGTACAAATTATTAAATAAATAAGGAAAATTGTTTTTCATTATTTTGGACAGGAGGGAGAATAAACAAATATCAGAAATGTAACAGATGGATGATGCATTTCTGTAGCTGGTCATCTTTCTGTCGTGATGATTTATGATGACTTTTTTGAACGCCTTGTCCAGCTTATAGATGTAAAGGCCTCAGTTTATCCACTGATCATGATTTTTGTGGAAATACTATGGCGGGTGCTTGAAAGATCATTCATTTCATACTCAGGTACTTCTATTATCTCACATTACCACAAAAAGCCCAAAAATAAGAGCTGGACAAGAGGCCCATTTCCCATCTCTAATCTCCATCATTTTCTGCAATGTCCCCAATGGTTCTTCACGCACACCATAAGATGGACTCTTCTGTTGACATAAAATACAAAATAAGGAGAAAATAACCAATGGGGCTCAGACAGCTTTGCATTAGTAGTAGTGAGGGGGGAATAGGAAGCAGTAAAAGGAGGGAAAAAATGTTTATGTTGTGTGTCAGTGGTTCGATACCTGGGGTCCATCTCCACAGTAAAATTAATACAGTGAACATATAGAAAATTGATGCATTTAAGGCAAAAGTAACAACAAACAATACATTCATAAAAATAGCAATAAAAGAACCTAATAGGACAGCTAGGTATAACAATCTAGAAAACATGATTATGTCCAAGCTTGTGAGAAAATGCATAGTGAGACAAAAATACTATAAACCAGTGAATGTTACTGTTGTTCATCAATGTTTATTTTAGTAAGATTTCTTCAAGGACCACATGTGATGGATAGTGATAATGGTGATGATGATGATGATGACGAAAAACCCTTTATTGCAGTTGCAATTTACCATGTCACTAGTCACAAGTACCAGCAAAAAACAGGCCATAAACCCGACCATACACACATCACATTATAGGGGGTAGACGGGTCAGTACGACAGGGGATATAAGAAGAACAGAGAAGATAGAATTACATGAGCAGAGAGGAGGGGAATAAAAAAACAGCCCCCAGATTGTACTCCAGTAGGGAGTATAATGTAGGAACAGAAAAAACACCTCAGCAACATAAGCACATGGGCACTACACCTTACAACATAAAAGTCGTGATTTGCAATAGAGGAGGGAAATGGGGAGGTGGAGGTAGCATAGACAGCATAGACAGACAGCCATCTGATCCTGCAGCCATAGAGACGCTGGTCACAGACCTGCCTGTTCACAGACCTGCCTGTTCACACTGAGGGTATAAAGCGGCAGAGGCGTGGGGTGGGGGGAGGGTGTCCTTGGGGTTGGGGGAGAGGAATGCAAGAGAGTGTCACTGTCTTGTTCTTCCGGGGGAGTTGCTGAATACAGCAGTGGCTCAGTTACAGTGCGTCTTGTCTGTCCGTGATGAATGACACCAATTACAGGGCGTATATGATTTTCAGTCATCATAGTCCTTTCTGTTTTTACCTCTAACCTTCTGAAATGATCTTTTGTTATATTGTATCAACATAGGGATGCCAACAGCCCTTATATAGAAACAATGTTTTATATAATAAAGCTCTATATAAACATTTTTTATTATTATATAAAGCTTGGTATAAATACATTATTGATAGAAATGCTTGAACTCGGGTAAATCCAGCCTCTCTTGAGGAAATACCAGATATTATGGGCAGAATTTCTGGGCGGCAACATAAAGGGGTGACCATGGATTGGTACGGGATTTATGGTAAGTGACTAATCTCCTTGTCAGCCTGCTGTATTTATAATGTATTCATCATTGCACCCCAACACTCTTTTGGGTGTTTATTGTTTGCAAGAACAGGCTCTGAGTTTTACTCCCACCTACGTGAGTGACTGAAAACCTCAACAGGTGTCTCTGTATTGGATCTCATGCACACAAACCAAGTTTCATTTCTCAGCCTCCAACAGGGTGTTCCGGCACCTAAGCGAGATTGGCTGAAATTTCTAGCTGCTAGTAGTAGTAGTAGTAATAGTAGATCAGTAGATCTACTATTAGTAGATAATAGTAGATCAGGACAAATATATTGGCTGTAGGGCAACCTGTGAAAAAAAGTTTTAATCCCACTGGTCTGTTTAGAGGTGTAGAGGGGCGGAGCCACAGGCAGATTTTCTTTCCCATGCTTATGACATACATGTAACTCATATTTAACTAATGCTTTTATCCAAAAAGGCTTACAGTATACGAAAAAGGTACAATTTATATGTATTGCAGCTTTTGGTTTTTAGTGCAATGATCTATTGACCTACAGAGGAACTCTTACTACAATATTACATCATCCTATGGTATTTTATTTTTCAATATGGAGCGATCACATAATATATGAGACAGATGTCACACAAAAACTGAAAAAATATCAATGTTCTTTACAGTATACAAGGGATTAGCTACAAGCAACAAGATTGTCCTCTACAGCTGCCGTTTGCTTATTCTGTTCCCTCATTGCACTGCTGCTTCATTTTTGGGGGCAAATTGTTTGAAAATGAAACCAGATGTAGATCTTCATCCATATAATGTTTTTGTGACAAGATAATAAGATCCATCACATACTTTTTGTCATCTGCTTTTACCCTTCCCTACACTGTCAATAAGCATGACTAAGTTTTTTTGAGTTATTAGCTGGCATACCAAAGTTTCTGCGCCGGTGGCAGAGACAGAGACTGGGGCTGACACCATATAGGCTGAGGTATACAAGGTACACATGCAGTGCAACCAAGGTTAATTCTTCTAACTTTTTTTCAATTGACTCTTTTTGAAGTCATGGGTATGACATTAAACTGCATCCGGCCCTGCAACGGTCCTTCAACTTGCAGTAAAAATTTTTGGGGGTTGGTAGTGGGATTGGCACTCCAGCCACCGTAAAACAACTCACAACAGCTTGATCTAAGCAAACACAGTACCCTTCTGCTCTCCGTGGGAGTAGCTGCGCTGCAGCCACCCACAGGAAGGAGGGAGAGCCTTGGGTCCAGCTGGTTTGACTTTATGTTGAACGAGTGGTTGCTAGAAGAGTCACGAATGTGGCACATTACCTGAATTGTGAGGGAGCGTCAGTTACTTGACTGAGGGTGATCCGGTTCGCAGGATCCTCATTGCTGAGGACCCGAGTGTCTAAACCTGGCCAAGGGGACTCCCACGTGACACCTGGCTGTGGCAGATGGATGGCCACTTCCGGAGGGTGGGACTGGACTGTGTATCTGCCTGGGGGGTTGCTAGCTGGGATCCCGAGGCGTATTGCTGTGTGGTGGGTACAACGACAGTGCATGCTCCCTAAGTAAACCTGACCACTTTCATTTGGCAACCTAGGCAATGGCTTATTTTGCCTATAGGGGGGGCAGCCTTGACTCCCTGCAATGTGGGAATGGAGTCTTCGCTATTTTTTTTGCTAGTTCAGCATAATTAGCAACGGAACAACAAACAGAATAGTCTGAATAAGGTTCATAAAGAGTCAACTTGTTTGGATTAATTGCAAACAAGATTAAACTTAATGACCCTTCAAAAGTAATTTTGTCCTACAAATGCTTAGACTGTTGCTGTTGTGTCAAAATCTTGTTCAGTATGACCAATGGCATCATCTATGCTCAGACAGAGCTGAGATGTCCAGCTACTGCCTTGTGGTATAAATTACACTACAGTACTTTTATCTATTTATTTTTTAAGTTTAAAGTCACTTTCAGCTATTTCCTTGTTACCAGTGAGGGGATATAAATAATGTACTTTCCAATGGTGAAAACCTTTGGTAATAGTTCTCATAGTCACACGACTTGTATTAGTCTTATTAACTAAACGATTGCAAGGATTAAAATAACCACCATTCTTTTGAAATCGCCATTCTTAAGATATTAAATAGTGATATCAGATATGGAGATAAGGGAAGTTGCCTTCAATTATCTACTGCCCTTTAGAGTGATTCAGAAACTAAGCTTGTAATCTATAAAGCAGTGTAGTGAAAGAAAACAAAGGGCCATGAACAGGAAGGGTGAAGCAAGTTGCTAAAAAATACACCTAGAAGCAGCTGAGAAACACTGGACTACAAACGAAACCCCAGGATTCAAACAGCGGCTCTGAGGCAACATCAGAATGAGTTGGGTTTTATTTTGTGGATTTTTACCAAGAGACCTCATGCTTTTTGGTCATACTTCTAGGTCATTACAATATCCATAAATCCTACTCAATATCTGAAAATCCAGAATACAATGCAAATATTTTATTCTGCTCCTTCACAATCTGAATATCACACCATCTGCTGTCAATAACCGTTGAACCCAGTATGTATTAAAGGCTGAAAGACAGCTACTATTTGATCATAGTGAAACTGTTGACAACTTAATAGCCTGAAGTCCAAGGTTGTAAGAACCTAAAATCCTGATGTAATGGAAAAGGGATGTGAAAGGGGGGTGGCTGACGACCATTAATGCACGGGGGGGGAAGATGGGCTTTCCCCCGCACACCTAAATAAATAATGGATTTATCTCTAAGTGTTTATCTTTGTGTGGTAGTATCCAACAAACACTAAGAACTACAACATGTTTCCCTTGGTGTTGCAGGGAAAACACAGTCCATGTGAAGTGGTTGGTTTGTGAGAATATACGACAATCATCACGAATATAGCTGTATAATTATAAAGAGGTCCTTCCTATTACCTGTTCAGTTTGTCATTATCATGCACTAAATTTGTACTTCGTTCCAAAAATGTACAACATGCTAATTACTCAAACTACTATTTTTCTTAATACTCATTATCAGGAATGAAGGATTTGCGTTGTTACTTTATAAGACTTATGAAAACTCGGTAATAGGAATGCATACATCGGTCACCTGTGAGATCCATCTATGAATAATTACATGAATAGAAATGTGAACAATCTTTCTAAATGATTCACTGTGACTGATTGTGTGGTTAATACCAAAAACAAGAGTCTCCCAGTACATAGGGGATAATTAAGTCAAGCTGGTGGGCCAAACGTGAATTTAATGTGCAATCATTCTTGCATCTGCAAGAGTTCTGTTTCCAGCAGATCAGATTAGTCTTGTTGGGAAGTGGCCAGGCTGAAATGAATTACCGTATTTATTTTATACCATGTGACTTCCGGATATAACATGTGTGCCCTGGCAGAACCTCTGAATAATTTCAGTTAGTGGTCAGCAATTCATTTTCATCAATTTTTGAAATGACTTACTAATCACAACATAACAGCCCTCTCTTATGCAATCACCTTCATTCTTCCTAATTAAGCTTAATAAGAAAAATGTCCTTAGAGCAGGTAAGAAACGTGATTGAACATACGTGTGAACAAGCTGAATATCACAGAATTATAATGTATAAGTTGTTCATTTTATAGTCATCAATTATTTTCTGTTATTAGTAACCTCCAGTACTGAAGTACAAAAAGTACTCAGGAAATACTCTTGAGGTGGAATATTGAGTTCTGTGTAGGAGAGAATGCAGGCACCATCAAGTATGAATAACTTAGCAATAAGTGTCTATTTAAGGCTACAGCTGATGGATTGTAGTCATTCACAGCTGAATGGAGGAGTCGTATCATCATTTAAAAAAAAATGTATGGAATGGAATGTTTTGCAAGTATCCCCAAGTACAATGTGTTTTGAACTTCAAAATAAATTATTAATAAGTGATTCTTCTTAAAGCATTGTTCTTAAGCCAGAAATACACTTGGGGGAAAAAACTCATTTGCATACCCCACGCACATTGGAAATTAAGAATCAACATTTTACATCATCAGTCTTGTTAGCGGTTACATAGTATATCATGCTAAATGAACTGCATAATATTTTTGGCACCTACTGTAGCAAGCAGTTGTTATAAATGATTACTTCATCACTTCAGTTTTTAGCCAAGGCCTTTGGTTAACAAAAATAATACTCATTCTAATATCACTTCAACCTAATCTTATCTTTCTGGTGGGGAGAATTCTTACATTGTTGGCATTTCTTACTCAGCTATACTGCTTTATGTTTCCAGTGAAGATACTATATGAACTATATGAACATGTATTAGTCTCAGACATACTTGCCATTCCCTCCTTGGAGTTCGACCTAGGAATGTAGTCAAAAGCCCTTAAAACAGAAGAAGGTTACCGGGACTGACCACTCTCTTCCAGGGAATGACGTAAGACTGGTGCGAGGAAAATGTTTAAATGTGATGATTTGGGAGGAGCATTGCCAAAATGTTGCACTGTTATTTGAGCAATTTGAGAGTGATCTGCATTCATAAATTTAAGAGCGTAATAAGGCAATTTTTACTTATAAACCTAAATATTTGTTATTATCCATTTCCACAATTTTTGAGTAACCTTGCACAATTTATTTATTAATGGTTAAAATAATATGAAAAAAATTAAGGAAGTGATCATCCGTTTTATTTAATTTCATTTGTTAAAAAGAACATTTGACTTGTTTATTTTAGTTATAAATATGTGGGAAATGATGTGTGAGAAGCTCCTTTAAAAAGCTTTTATATAGCCGGCGATCTGTAGGCTCTGTAAATCCAAACCCAGTGTGAACTGGGCCTGCACCAGCACCTTCTTAACCACACCGGCACCTTCTTAACCACACCAGCACCTTCTTAACTGCATCGGCACCTTCTTAACCGCACCGGCACCTTCTTAACCGCACCGGCACCTTATTAACCGCACCGGCACCTTATTAACCGCACCGGCACCTTCTTAACCGCACCGGCACCTTATTAACCGCGCCGGCACCTTCTTAACCGCACCGGCACCTTATTAACCGCACCAGGACCTTATTAACCGCACCGGCACCTTATTAACCGCACCGGCACCTTCTTAACCGCACCAGGACCTTATTAACGTTTATTTGGCATTCAAATGTTCAGTTTCTTTATTTCTGGGATTAGGAAATTATCAATACACATTTTCATTTCTATCTGAACTTGCCTTCTGAAGTATTTCTATGCCTATTTTGGTATTGCAACAAACAGACATTTTGGTCAATTTTATGCTTTTGTTGTGATCATTAAAATCTTAATGGCCTGTCTCCAGAAGGTTGTTTTAAACAGTTAGAATTTAATCTCTCTAGTGAAGAGGTCATTACACCGGAGTCAGTGCATCCCTAAGGGATCTGCAGATAGGTTTAAGGGAGTCCCTGTACTTGGAATGGGAAGAAATTACTTCATTATTTTCCCTAACCCATAACTGCAGTGTAGGGGCGAAGAGGCCCAGAGACATTGCCGTCTGCCGGAGTGGGGCATGGCTCAAAACAAAGCAATAACCTTTGCTCTAGTGAAACAGTATCCAGAAATCCACTGACCCCCGGCCCTTCTCAGCACCTTAAAAAACAACCAACGGGTATGAAAATAATAAAAACAACCTATTAAAAACTGACTTAATTGAGGAAACCAGCGAATGCCAATTTAAAATGCCTTTGGGTCCAGACACCGGCACGTGTCTTGTTATTGTTCATAATTATTAATAGTAATTATTGATATTATTAGTAATAGTTTTTCCACTCATCTACCTTCCAGTCACAAATCCTCATTATGGTTGTTGTTTTTCGGAGGGGGGGAGGGACTGGAGCCTATGTCAGACAGGACACAAGCCAGCAGAACATCCTGGATGAGATGAGCACATAACGTCACAGGGGTATCTTTTTTCCCTTACGATATCCAGCTATGCCGTTGCCATTCAAGCATGAAGTGAAGAAAACTATTATTTTCTGATCATCCACACTTGAACACATCTTATGTTAATCACAGCAGCTTCTCCTTGCCCCAGTGATCCATTCTTAAGTCTGCTGGCCTGGAGTGGATGCTCCGCAGTCTGCAGATCTGGAACGGATGCTCCGCAGTTTACTGACCTGGAGCGGATGCTCGGCAGTTTGCTGGGCCAGACTGGATGGTCCGCAGAGAGCATCATCATCATCTGGTCCATTTTATGAATACAAAAAAGAGAAACAAATATCTGTTAGTACTCACACATGACTGCACAAATGTGTAGTTCCAGTGGCCGTTAAGTGACTTGGTAAATGAAATGGTAAAAGCATGGTAAATAGTCATGCTCATTACAATTACAATCACATTACAATCCCGTTACAATTACAATTAAAGTGTACATACTCATTCTCTAACATGTACTTGTGTTGTCTTAACATAGTCAAGTTTTTATTTAGTCCTGTATACATATCTTTTTTTTTGTTCACTGTTTGACCAGAGTCTTTCGGTCACCTATAGCAAAAATACGTTTTGTTAGCAATCTATTAGCTGCCTATCATAACCTCCTGTTGTGTTTAGCAACTATTTAGAGCTAAATTAGTCCTTTATCTGCCAATAGCTTTTCAGTGAGTTTGAGTCAAAGGGAACATGTAAACGTGTGCATGAGCACACATTTCACTCACCAGTTAACTGGCGTACCCAGAGGAATCATAAGCTTCTAACAAAATTGTATTTATCATGCATGTTGCTAGGTGTTAAGTTTTTTAAAGTTATGTAAGCTAGATCAGGAAGCTCTTGGAAATTTTCCCCACTAACTGGCAGAGGAAAGGGGGAATCTGAGAACATTGTGCTTATGGAGAAGGTCTAAAAAGGTACGGGGTGAGTGGGAGGAGTGCGTTCGCTCTGCTAAGACTGTGGCGCTGAGATAAATGCAGGGAGGGCTTACATCACTTCCGCCCTTTGTTCTGGACTTTATTTCCAAAGGCTTGGAATGCAATTCCTGTCAAGGGTGAAGGAATTCAAAACAAGCCCATTGACTCCATGCAGCGTGAGCAGGAAAGTGTATTTGTGATGTCGTGTTTGCTGGTAAGAATGCGACGGTTCCTGCACCACACCCTCCATGCATCCTGTACTGAGCCTGTCCCCTGTCTCTGAGAGCTTGACAATACCTCCAAAAGACCCAAAGCGCAGGCCTCATGGGGCCTCTCTCAAATAAATGCCTCGCAAAAAAACACCAATTGATCTGTGTCACATTCATTATAATACAGTAGTTTTGTTATAATGTCTGCAGATGGGTAACAAGGTGGTGGGTAAACCTTAATTTAGCTTAAACTATATTATCCCAGGCAGTATTTACTAGCACTATCTAAACATTTATCAGTAATCTAAAATTTAAATTACCCTGTAATTTAGCTAACTTGTTGTTGTTTCATAAATTTTGACGCAAACCTGATATCCATCAATAATTCATGGCTGTACGTTTGACACTTACTGATCCTGTCCTGAGCCCAGCCAGGTGGTTTTAATCCTATAATTTGTAAAGGACAGCAACATCTTAAAAAAAACATTGCTGCCTTGGAAAGGATTTCCACAAGAATGATTCTTGGAGGAATGTCTTATGAGGAGAGGTTAGCTGAGTTGAATCTGTTTAGCTTTGAGCAAAGGAGACTAAGGGGGGGACATGATCCAGGTATATAAGATTCTAACAGGTCTGGATGCTGTTCAGCCAAATGGCTATTTCAATATTAGTTTAAATACGAGAACTCGTGGCCATAAGTGGAACCATATTGATATGATGTCTATCTTCTGAGAGGTAAAATAGAGAACTGTGTACATATATTTATTATTATCCATTGCTCCATTCAAAGCACATTGTAACTGTTGTTTAAACTTATGGGAACTTTAAACTAGCAGTTAAATTGTCAGGCCAATGGGACTAATAGAATTTCTGAGCCTGTATAATAACGGCTGCTATGCAGACATCCAATTTTACAAAGCTGCACCCCACTTGTTCTCCTGTTCGCAAGTCAGCAAATTGAAACGTTCTTTAAATTCTGTGATAGTGCCCCAACCACACAGATCTCCAGGATCTCCAGGATCACTGGGTCCTGATTTCTTCACGGCAGTTTGCAGACGAGTATATCTGTCTGTGCTGCACTCACTGTGGTCTTGACGGGACACTCAGAAAAGTCGTCACATGCAGTCTGCAGCTTTCTCAAGCAGGCTTCCAGTACTGAAACATATAATCGTGTAAATTTGAAAGAACCGGCTCTGAGCCAGTCATGAGCTGTGGTTCCTGACCCCTCAATCGAGTTGTCAGTCTAGACTCCTCATGTTTCACTGTGCTTTCCAGCCACTGGTCTAACCCCAGCCGTCGCTCACTCAGCTGTGTCTCATTAGCCACAGGCTACAATGGCGATGCTACATTTACGTAATGTGATGCAGAAGATGCTGCCGCATGATACAAAGAAACAGCATACACTGCCTGATGTCACCTTAATCTAACTCGGGGATTTAACCAGATATTATTGAGGATAAAACATTGTTGGTTAATGTTGGGTTTTTTTTCTGATAGCCAAAGCAGGTATGTCAGAGTTATATCTAGCCCTCATCTTCGAAACATGAAGTCTCTCATGTTTCCTTTAAAAAAAATCATTAGGCCTTAGATTGTAATAACTAAAATGTAAAACTTATGGTTACACTTAGTGGTAACAGCAGAGCACCAGAGATTATTACTGATGTGTCTACTTTTGAAAACCATTTATTTAACTGACAAAAAAACAGTAAGATACTCCATGACAGTTATTGCTGTAAATGTCCCCCATCCTGTTTGGAAGTAGAAACATTAAATTTGGCATAAAATAACTGAACCGCTGTTCCAAATATAGCACACAGTGAATTTGATTAAAATGAAACAAGCCAACATCTATCATATCTTTTCGGTGATATTCAACAGAATGCCTGGAACAGATGTTATTCTGTCCTTGGTGACGGTCCATGACAAATACTCAGTATTTGGCAGCAAAAGAAAATTTTCTCTTTGCTCACATTGCAGAAATATACGCTTTTGCCACTAAAACAGCCAAGAATTATTTCTTTGGTTTGGATCTGACTCAGATTAGGTACAACTAGCAATGGTACAGCAGTTGTTTACAACTGTGAATAAATTATTGTACAGGTTTTTATGAACTTTTGATATGTACAAGAATATAACTTTTATGCTGTTCTATCATCATCATCATCATCATCATTATCATCATCATCATCATTGTCATCATCATCATCATCGTCATCACCGGTATCATGGTGCTTCTCCTGATGAGAGCTGCAATGGCATTTTACCAAATTGTTCCGATAAGATTTCTCTGTCCAAGGCGCCCGACTCCAGCTTGTTCTGTGTGATGCCCAGATGTTCCTAAGCTAGCTGGGAGGTATAATCCTCCAGGATGTCCTTGGTTTGCTCTTAGTCCTCTGCCCAGTGGGATGTGTCTGGAATGGTTCCTTTGAGAGCCGACCAGTTTGCTTCCTTATACTAGCTCCTGTTTGCTCCTCCACACCTTCTATTTCAAGTTCCCTTTGGATTTTTAAACTACTCACCATTTTATGGAGAGTGAGTCTGACAACCCTACAGAGAAACGTCATTTTTGTCCCTGGTACTTGTAAAATGTTTGCTTTGGTTATTACACAGAGCTGATGACTACAGAAGTGGACAGAGTCTGACTAGTAAACCACAGGCCTCATTTGACAGCTTCCTGTTTCACCACCAAGGACCAGAAAAACCTCAGTACCTGAAAATGGCATGAAACTAACCTGCCTGTCAATCTCATTCTCCTTGTACCATCATCTGTGAACAAGACCCTGAAGTACATAAACTTCTTTATAAAGGGCAGACTCTCCCCCTCACAGCCTCGCAGCAACAGCCAACTCTTTTTGGAAGGATTACTGTGGCCTAGGATTTGGAGGATCTGTTTCTCATCCCTGCCTGGCCTGCAAAGTAACTGCAAAGTCAATCATGGAGCTTTAGCCCAGTGAGCTCTTGTACGATAGGCACACTTATGTGATCTTTGTGTTAAAACATATCGTTTATAAAACCATATCTGCCTAGCACAGTCCAATGAAAATTTACCACTCGACTTTAGTTCCAAGAATCTATTCTTCCCAATCAGGCCACTTTGGATAACTCCATCATTCCCCACATGGAAGCAGTGTTAGAATTGTGTTAGAAGTCTTTGGTGTCAACTGGTGCCCAATTAAGTGTCGGGGCGGCTCAGGTGAGTCACTAAGAGGAACTTCAAAACAGGACAGAATCCACCCCTGATCGGTTCCAGCGTCAGCACTATGTATAGGAGGAAGGTTGACTATACCTTGCTGATATGTTTCGATCTCCTGCACTAACTCAGACTCCTTCCCAGCCAGATAGGTGACAGTCCACATTCCCAGGGCCAGGTTCCATCATCAAGGTCTGATCCATTTGGGACTTTCTTACTTATGCTTGCTGCCCAAATGGCACTGCACCAGGGCCACTGTAAAGGGAGAGGTGGAGTCAGGATGATTTCAAGGGCCCTTGCGTGACAGACGCCTTAAGAAAATTGTGCCACCTTTGGAATGGTCTGGGTTGGCCAGCTATGAGGTTACCCTGGTCCGGACCTCAGTAATTTTTTAAAAGCTAAAAATAAAATTTGAAGCTAAATATTCGCCTAAATAAAAAGGCTAACTAACATTTCACATAACTAATTACTTAAAAAAGATAAACAGCTTATGAAGGGGGCAGTATCAATAATGTGATTGATGAGACGCACCCCCAACCCCTTCACTGTTTTTCATATCCTGGTTGCAGCCATGTGGGTTGGTTGCCTAAAATGATAAGCTTTTTTGGGGTCCACAGTGTCTAGCGCAGGGTTCTTCAACTCTGAACCTTGATCCAAAATCCTGGCCGTGTTTTCAGTTCTCCCAGGTAGCTAGTTTAATAATTACTGATTCTGATTGGTCAAAGGCTTCACATCTGGCTCACAAGTAAAGGAAGGCAGGAAGCCAGCAGTGCTCGGACCTCGAGGACCGTGAGTTGAATAACCCTTGTCTAGAGGTACCCCTCGAGTTTGAGTTGACTTGTAAGTGCAGGTAGTAAAGGTATTTGAATCTGGTGATCACTGGTCATTGTTGACATACCACAGCACACAGTGCACAACAATGAATTGTGTTCTCTGCATTTAACCCATATGTGACACTGTGACATAACAGGGAGCAGCTAATTCAGCTCCTGGGGAGCAGTGCTCGGGGGTGGGACCTTGCTCAGGATACCTCAGTGGTGCCTTGTTGGTTGGGGAATCGAACCAGCAATCCTTCGATTACAAGTGCATGTCCGTGAGCTTATGTAAATCTATTAAAGTCATTCTTTAGCAAAGACAGAAGGAACTGGGCAAAGGGCTTGATTGCACTGGATAACAGAGTTCCACACTTATTTATGGAGATCTGAATGAAATTACATGCATTTGAATCCAGTGCCCTACTTTTAAGTCTGAGTCTGATTTTTTCATGGCAGAGAAGTGGATGTGGGAGGAGTCACTGATGTCCTCTCTGGTGCCTGAACTTGGGTCTTCTTGGCTAGGAAGTCCTGTTTATACCACTGTGGCAGCAGTTGTGTCTGTACTGTAGCTTATAACAACCAGTTTCTGAAAAATACTGGGGAGAGGCTATTGTGACTTTACAGCCATTATTATCATTGCACAGTTTTTTTGCATGTGTCACAGATGTTCCACCTCAGCAAGCCAGTTAAGCATGGCTAATCATAGCCCAAATGATACTTTGGGGAATATGATGAATTCTTTTTTTGCCATTTGCACTTGTATGAATACCGGTAAACTGTAGTTCTTCCAATCACGGTCACAGAGAATATAGGCATATTATTATTACTTAGGCACAGGCCATGTAAAAAGCTAAAATTCAGAGATATTAGATTGCACTGTGAAGAGAACCAAAACGGCGACACAGAAGTAAACTATATGTATCTTGCGTGTCTAGTTGGACAAAGAGAACTTTTCAGGCCTCAATCCCACAGGAGCTTTCCACAGCAAACTGCTCACAAGACCAGAAACCGCTTCATTCATGTGGGACAGTTTTGGAGTAGAGAATGATAGGGTGGAGCATTGTCTCCCACAATGTTCACTGCAAACAGACACGCGTACTCATTCTGACAGAACAAAGTGCTTGGCTTCAGACTAAGTATCGCTGGCAGCTCCAAAACGGTATGGGGCATGACTCTCTGGCTTTGCCTACAGCCAATCATTCAGTCAGAAGCAGAGTGTGCATTCCAATACACCATTCACATTGTGCCATCATGATTCTTCCGTGCTGGGAGCGATGACTTTAAGGGATGACAGTGCTTCAACCCACAGGCAAAACCTTGTCAACTTGTGGTTACAGAAGTGCAGAAGCCTTTCCAGTTATTGAACCTTAGTACTAAAGAACATGTGTGGGAATTTCCAGCTGGACCAGAGGATCTCCTTGAGCAGAACTGGTGCCAGAGTCATGCAGAGCACGCACAGTCTTTGTTGACTCCAAGTCAAAATATAGCTTTGGCTACATGTGCTAAGCCAGAAACCTTCCTATCCTGTTTGACGCATACTTCTCTGAAAACATTTGTTGTTCTTATTCGGAATTATTAACTGGCTTGACAAACCCCTTTTTAAACTCAAAGGTAAGTTGTGCCTGTGATTCAGTCGTACATTTTGAATGTATATTTAATGCCATTATATTAATGTTGTTTACTTAAAATGTTTAAGTGCTACACAGCACTATTCTTTAATGTTACTCTGTGGTTACATTTTGCTCCATTATCTCTGCACTTTCTTGAAAGAAGTTACAGACAAATAAGTGCTAGAAACCACACAAATTCTCATCATGGGAAGATGCCATATTTTAAATTTATCTTAAAAAATCCAAAAATAATATATTCCAGTAATGTAAACCTTACAACAAATCCCCTTTTGCAGTGGCTATTGTTTTTAAACGACAGAAGTGGTCTTTGTGCTCTGTGGGAGTGCAAAGAGCTGGACTAAAGACTTCAGGCAAACAATCATATGCTCATGTGCCCACTGGGTCATTGCTACTGGCCTTTCAAACACTCTGTCAGGTCCTCTTTGACGCAGGTCCGTTTCCTTCACAAGTAAGATTTTTATTGTTTTGAGGGAGCAGACCCCAGAATCTCTCTCCACCAGCCACTTCCTTCTTCCTCTCTCACAGGAAATACTGCAGCAACTCACTTTTTTTTCTTCTACTTCTTCCTTTTTTTGTCAGCCAAATCTGCAGAATAGAGTTCAGAATCACCCCTCCACGGGTTCAGCTTAATGGAAAGAAAAGATTCCTTGAGAAGAAAGATAGCAAAGCCACTAATGACAGCAAACAACTTGACCTGAGTGAATTTTTACCACGATCCAAGGACAGTGCGTCCCCATGGTACTGGAACACATACACAGCCCAACACAGACAGCAGCCTGGAAGCCAAATGCACTGAATGGCTACAAATGCCTTTGGGAAATATATGTACATATAACCAAGCATATCCTCACTCATCAGTTCATTAAAAGCATCACATTTTAGTAAATACCTTCAAAAATTAAACATCAAAATGGTAAACATTAAAAACATTAAACACAAAGCCAAACTTGTATACATCATTACAGGATGTGCAGAGGGGCACCGCGGCAGGTAGCTCGCAGCTTGAGCTTTAGCAGTTTAAATTCTGCCTCTGCTCTGGAGTGTGGAGTTTACATATTCAGCTTGTTCTACTGCTGTTGTGTGAATTTCCGCTGGGCTTTACTCTGTTTCCTCCCACAGTCCAAAGACATACAGTTAGGCTAATTGGTGTCTCTAAATTGCCCATAGTGTGTGTGTATTGTGTTTTTATGACATTGTGGGGACCAAATGTCCCCCACAATATGATAAAAACCTGTTTTTTGACGTTGTGGGGAGCATTTTTCAGGTCCCCACAAAGATCTGTGACTGCAATCAAAAAAATAAAAATAAAAAAACTAAAAATATTTTGTTTTGTTAGGCCTGGGTAGGAGTCAAGGTCGTTATGTTGGGATTAGGATTTTCCCCATAGAAATGACTGGAGAGTTCCCACAAACATATAATTACAAACCTGTGTCTGTGTGTGTGTGTGTGTGTGCGCGCACTGTGATGGACTGGTATCCCATCCAGAGTGTTCCCTGCCTTATAACTTGTAATGGACTGATATCCCATCCTGAGTGTCCCCTGCCCTGTGCTCTGTGATGGACTGGTATTCCATCCAGAGTGTCCCCTGCCCTGTGCTCTGTGATGGACTGGTATTCCATCCAGAGTGTCCCCTGCCCTGTGCCCTGTGATGCCTGGCATAAGCCTCGGCCTCCAGCTGACCATGTTTAGGAAGAAAGCTGGAAATTTTCTGGGTAGATAAACACAACATGTCAAGGTTTTTCAGGTAGCCTGCTAACGAGCCCTTTAATAAATGCACTTAAACCATATCCTGTATTAAATTACTTAGCGATTAAAAAACAAATTTGGTTGATTATTTATGCTAAGTCCTCTGCCACATTGGTCTGCATGAAAGAATAATGTAGATAACATGTAATGGGAATTAAAACATAAACTGTAAGCAGAGAAAATGTGAATTGTACCTTTGGGTTAATGCCATGCATTCCTAGTAACCTTGGTAGCAGCTCATTATTGTGATTACTAATTGGCAGCATAAATAGCATTTTGTCACACCAACAGACTATAAAACAAATGTTTTCGCAAAGGTATGTAAAAGCTACAAATTAATCAGATCCCTGCTGAGGTTCACCTGCTTTGGCAAACCAGCAACCAGAATGTTTGCAGCTTGACTGCAAATGAGCAATCATTCATCTTCTCCCCTCCTTTTGGGGACTTTTGATAAGCAAGCTGAGTCCGTGAGGTCAGTGTGACAAATGGATGACAGCTATTTTTAACCCCCTTCACTGCATGATTATCAAAAATAAGGCCTTGTACATGTCTCTCTGTAAGGCGTGTGCGGATGGTAATACTTCGGCTTGTAGTACACAAGCAATAGGAGGGCGATTGTACCCTCAAGCACGTTTCCTAACTTTAAAAAGTAAAATAAATAAAACTGTGACGTGTTGATAGTACCCTTAATTGTTTATACACGTTTTTATTTTTTCTAAAAAAACAAAAACAAAAATACTTTGTAAGCAATATTAAAACGGTCTTGTCATGATGCTTAATTGCCAAAGTATTTAGTTCCATTATCGCGCTTCTCTGTAAGACAACTGCCTGGGAGGCTCATATACCTCTCCGTAATTTCACAGACAAACATATACAGTTTTCATCCTTGCTTCCTTTGATAGGCAACCGACTCCCTTTTACTTGCATTCATAAAATCTAAGGACTAAATATAAAATATTTCTTACAGAATATGCTGTTAGGAAAGGGGTTTAATACGCTAGACAAGCGCGACTGCAAATGTAATCCTTTTCCTAGGGGATTTTAAAATCGTATATTCGCCAAAACGTCGTTTTTCTTCAAGTCATATTACGATTTCTTAGCTGCGTAAAAAAAAACATTGTACTTAAATAATTTATAAGCTGGTATACTAAGTCGTGTAGACATTTTTTGTATAGAAAGCCCACGTACGCTGGCAGGCGGGATATTAAATGGTGAAATTTTGATTCATTAAGCAGTTTGAGCAGGATGGGGCTTGTTTGTTCTGTAAAGACGGTTTTATCAGCTCGAAACACACACAGGAATTCCGGTTTGGGATTGTCCGTCCAATTCCTGACTTCCACAGGAAAGCTTGCATAAAAAGCAACTGAAAAACGCCCAAAGGCATTTCATTTCTTTCCAGGCAGTTCACGGGGCACATCAAGCAATTTACCCGTCGGTCGAATCATAATAAAAAACTTTGGGATGAGATTAAAAGAAACTGAAACCATGGAAGAAGAGGGTAAATCGCCTGTCAAATGGTTACTGCTGCTGTCAATGGCAGCTGCTTTTGGCAAGACTTGAACCTCGTGCAAGTTGAAAGTGAGAGACGGTAGGCGTGCTTTTATACTAGGATAAATCACTATTACATGCTATTTCTTATCTGCATGCGTTTAAAATAAACAAAGTTGTAAATAATCATACACACTCTTAAAACAAATGTGTTAAAAATAACACAACATGTGTCTACATTAACGAAAAATGTGCAAAACATCCCATTGCACATGATTTGTGTTTCCAACACATCATTTCTAAGAGTGCAGTTGTATCTATTTGATGTGACTGATTCCTCTTTGCTTCATGATTTGTAGTGTTTTTTATTCTATAAATACTCTTTTAAAATACCGACACAACCGATTTAAAAGGTATATGTTAGTATGTAGTACTGAAAGGATTTGGTACTTTCTCCATCCAGTGGTGTTCGCAACTATAAGTTAACTATAGCTGTGTTTATGAGAGATAAACTAGTGATTATTTTCGTAAAGTTTCATCTTACGAGGCAGTACTCGAATTAGATAAATTGTCGTTGAATATTTATGGAAAAAATATATTGTGTCGAAGTCGCGCGGTTGTTTGAGTCAATTAAAACTGCTGTAAAGAGGATCTTATGGGACTTAGATGATCGAGGTGGCCGTCATATTTTTTATACCAAAATTTTCGCCACATTAAGACAGCGCTTGGGCTGCGATAAGGGTGAAGTATACAAAAGCAATAGGAGAACGCCCAGATAGGCTTCCTGAAAGCGGTAATGGGTCAGGGGGCTGTGGGTGGGTGCATGACCTACTGCTAAGGCTCAACTGATAAGGAAAGAGTAGCCGAGACAAGTTTCAACTCTTCGAACCTAATGCTGAATGTGTGCGGTGACCAGCCATAAAACAGTATAATATTATGGTATTTTGGATGTATATCAAAATCAGTTACTGTAAAGACTTGGCAGAAGCGCACCGGTAAAGAGGCGATCATCCCCGCATCCTGCCAGCGATTTGCTGCATTTTTATAAACGCACTACCAGCAGTGTCCGTTTAAGCATGCAAAAGCTCATTAAAACTCAAATACTGCGTAGACTAATGTCTGTCAAAGAACTGGCATACGCAACTGTCAATATGTAAAGATGTATTTTACGAATTCTTAGGCTAATTTAAGAACGCGTATGGTACCTGATCAGATCTCGAGGTGTGTTGTTATGTTACCTAACTTGTATTAAATCGCTATACAGTCCATCATTTTTATAAAGAACAAATCCCATATTGCATCAATCCTTCGAGGAGTTTATTTTGCGTAAAGTATACACTTACCTGAAAGGTAACTAGATGGTGGACGGTAATATCCGTAGCTGCTTATTCTTTAAGCATTGGGTTGTTCCCGTACAGTGATGTCGCTTTTAATGCGTGACGTTTGGGTGTTTCTTTGACCTGTTGCTCAATCATAGCGCTTTAAATCTTATTTGGTGGGAGGGAGATCGAGGTGCGGGTCCAGGGTGCCCCCCTGCGAGCTCTGATATTTTTCAGCAAAAGTCTACCGAGGACAACAAGCTGCAAACGGGAACGCAAAACAGTAGTTTTAGTAAAGAATATATTCGAACTTGGGAATTCATTACTTCCTTCTAGATTCGTTGGCGCTCATCAATTTGCTTAGATTTTCGCATTTAGCACATTACAGTGGGAGTGTTTTATTGCTTGCCTTGCTGGGGATCGTGGGATCAAAGAAATTCCAGCAACCTCACAGAGAAGAGCGCTCCCCGAGTGAGTTTGAAATAATTTCTTTTTTTGCAATGCATTATATCCGAATGTATTATCTGTAAGCTCATTTATATCATCAGATTTCTGTCACTGATTTAATTTTGTCACAGTTTGTGCTTGAAAAAGCAGAACACATGTATATGCAGTGTCCTCGATAGCCATAAAGACGTAACTGTAAAATCTGGCAGTTAGAATCAGTAACGTACTATTGTGGTTTTTACTACCTCCCTGGAGGACAAACTTCATTCATTCTTTTTTGTAGTGTCCCGCACGGTAAAATAACAAAGGGATGCACAAAGATGTGCACGTAACTTACACAAAGTGGCTTGAAAAATAGCGCCCTCTGTCGACCGCTGTTTTTCATAAGCAGCCTACAGTTCAAAGGGTATATGATTTGATATAATAGTGACAGCAGTATTTATGGATCTCTGGTTAAGGCACATGGTTCAGGCACACATAGATATTTATTAGTGTTGCTTATTGCAGTGCCACTGTTATTGTTTAAACAAAAACAATTTTAAAGATGTATGTTTTCATGTTTCATAACCATGTATTTTACAGAAGTGTTGAGCAGCTGTTTCGAAGTGCTACATATTTCTGTCACTCTGACCCTGTACTGAACTTAATAGTATGTGATCAATGGATATTCCTATAATTACTAGAATTTGTTCAATTCTTGGGAGATTCATTATGGATCTCTATGTTTTACTTTTGATAGAAGCTTAAAACTTCAATTCTATCCATCTATGTTCGAACCATTTAGATGGACTCATGCTTCAAACGAAATCGAAGTAATCAGCATTGTTTTAGCAGCACGAAGTCATATGCCCGACGATCACCACGGTGATCACCATTTCAGAGCATTGCCTGTGTAGCCTCCCCCCCCCAAAAGCAAACTTTTCTGCTTGTTTTGATCCTACCAACTGTACGGTATTCGCTAGACAGAACGAGCACTCCCCCGTGTCACTAGTGCTCCTTAATGCTCAGGAACTAAAAGGCTTTGCAATGGTGAGTGCTTTTGAAGGAAGACTTGTTGAACATGTGCAAAATTATTGCCATTTATATAATGGGTCACGTAAAGATTTTAAAGATGTGCAGACAACCTGCAGTTCATGGGAAGGAATTGCTTATTTTCACTCTGTATGTGGGTCTGCTGTATGAGAAACATTTTGCTCCTTCTAGTGTTGTGGCGTGACATAAGACGATCAAAACGGTGTTGCTTTAAGATCGTTCACACCTGGGTGTTCAGTTTCATTTTGTCTGGATGTCATATCCACCTTTAGGCACCTTTACCTCTAGGCAATAGGGGTACAAAAGGCATGACTACGTCCTGTACAGGTTGCCAGTCTGTCACAGGGCACTTATTCATGCACACACATATAATAGCATACTGCGAGTACTTTAGAGATATCAGTTACAGGGCACTTACTCATGCACACACATAATTGCATACTGCGAGTACTTTAGAGATATCAGTTACAGGGCACTTACTCATGCACACACATAATTGCATACTGCGAGTAC
>JABFEA020000119.1:14801497-14818508 GCA_019775915.2 Cyphomyrus plagiostoma | reverse complement strand
GGCTATCCCTCAAAATGTTATTTGAGTCCAGGTAATCTATCATTTTCTCTTTGATTATAGCCTCCATAACTTTACCACTTATACAAGTCAGACTGATTGGCCTATAGCTGGCATAGTGATCTGCACACAAAAAAGTGATATAGTTACATAAAACTTGGTTTGTTTTCTCCATACTTTAGACATTCCATGATTGTTATGTCACCAGTGTTAGCTGTCATCGTGTCCTTCATTTAGCCATCAGTTTGTTAGTGCTTGGTGCCCATATTACAGTGATGTTTGAAATTGAGATCTCAGAGAAATTGTAACTTCTGGAGCTAAGCCAAAGCCTATTGTGATTGATGAGAAATTTCTTTGTCCTAGGTGGGAAGGCCAGGGCAGTCGACGCTGTTACACAGGAGGTACAGAGCTTGAAGAACAGAGTGGAGGTGCTGGAGCAGGTACCAGTGAATTCCATATATCAACTGCAAGGTGCTGGCCTATTAAAATCCAATAATAATCTTTAACGAGAACAATAAATGATCATTTTTAAAAAACTAGGAGAGATACACAGCATAAAGCCATTTTTCTTGAACTGCTTGGCTGAAACATTTGGTTATCAGCTTTGTGAGAACAGTCTGTGCTGAATAGTTTCCCCAAATTGCTCAAAAAATGCATTGCCTCTCTATTTGCATATTTAAGGTGGTAGGTATTTATATTAAATGGATAGACAGTTTCAAGCAAACATACTTTGTGCTTCAACCAAGAGACAGCCTGCCAGACAACATGTGCCAGATGGAAGCAAATTCCAGCTGTTTCAGGAATGGGAAGATGGCAAGATCTGATTTTGAAAGCAAAAACAATACTTTTCTAGCACAGATTTTCCACTGTATGTAATGGAAATACATAATGGATGCACAGCAATGTTCCTTAACACAGGTTGTAGCATATTGTAGGAAAAAGTGCAAGGGGAACAAAAAGAGGCCCACTGGGTTTGGGAACAGGTCACCTGACACTCTGACATTTTCGCGGCAGAAGCTGCAGCTCGCCCTGGCTCCCTTCGACAGCCTCTTCTCACGCTCTCTGGGCGAGGACGTTGCTGAGAAGACGAGCTTCCTGACCCACTCCTTCCAGCAGCTGGACCGCATCGACTCGCTGAGCGAGCAGATCGGCTTTCTGGAGGAGCGGCTCGGATCCTGTGAGTGCACCCCCCCACCCTGAGGCTGAAATAATCCATTAACCCTTTTGGGAGATCTTTGCCTCACTCTCTCCTAATATCAGCATCAGTCCTAATCTTTACCGAATATCCTTTTCTGAAACTAAGTGATGTACAATTTGGTTTATGTTCTTTTGCCAAAAATGTCAAAATGACAGTGTATTACAAGGGCAGTAACTTGGTGGTTACCTTGTTACTCCTGGGTGTGGGTTTGATTTCCACCCTTGCTGCTGCTATCTGTCATCCTACAGCCCAAATATGCAATTATGCGATTGTCTGTCTCTAAACAGACAGACACATGAGAGCTGACATCCCATCCAGTGAGTGAATGGATGTTTTAACAGGGTTCAAAGTAATTTTAAACTGAGTTAACTACCACTTACCACATGAAACAAATTGTTAAACTTTTACCAGAATAATTATTTAGTGAAGTGACAAAGGAAGGCAGCTGTTAAAAGGTGAGATGCATCTCAGAATAGGCCCCAGTAAAAAAGAGAATTCTTGTCACTGTGGGTAAGAGCATCTTTGAATAAATGTGATAAAGAAATCTTAAAGGCTTCTGTTCTGTTTGTACTCCAAGGTTCCTGCCAAGAAAATTAAATGCAGAAAGACAAACCTGACCAGAAGAAATAAAAAAAAAAGCTCTTCGATTCCAAGTTGGCTTCTACGGGTTTACAAGCCTTCATGCACCAAAAGCAGAGAATTTTGGCCAGGATGAGGAAACTCTGCCAGAGCGAAAAACATGTATATAGCCTATTTATTTGATAGGTATTGGTTTCAAAATGTAACGATGATTTAAATGTAACTAGTTCTGAATTCCCCATATTTAGGAGCTGAACTGTGAAGAGAAAGTTTTCATAGCCTCCTGTCTGTTCATTTTTCAGAACAGAATTTCCCTTTAGGAGGATCTTACCTTATTACATTGTTTAATGAGCAAAATACACAAGATGATATTGAAAAGGATGTAGTGGAACTATGAAGTGATAACTTGGCTTGGTTTTTGTTAAAGCTCTTTAGAGACCCACAACCTGTGCAAAAGCTCTTTTTCGGATGTTTGTATTTGTATTCTCGTTTAAATTAGAATGTGATACACTACCTATAATTGGTTGTTTTTTTACTGAAAATTATTTTGCCAATAAAAGCTGAAAATTACCTCAAAGATCTTATTTGTGTGTGTTAAGAGTGAAAAAAACTGCACAGAACAACATCTGCTGGGTTTGAAATCTTACATGCCAAATGACTAATACCATTTTGATAATGAATGAACTTCCACTCAGGTCACTGTAGCTTTCTTTAAAGGCACTATAAACACAACACTCAGAATTAAACCGGCATGTCCAAGCACAGAAAAGGAGTATGCAGCATTCCCATAGGAAAAAGGAAATTTATTTTCATCAAGGCATTCTTAAAACAGTTTCAACCAGATTCTTTGAAATCAAGAGCATTGAATACATCTTCGGACATGACCAGATTTACTCCAGGTTTGCACGTCACGTGTGTGCACAAGGCACACCAACACGCAGTAGGGCTAGCTGCTAAAAACGCTGGGCCTACAGATATTTTACCTAAAGCTACCACAAAATAGTACATTTTGTGAATTTTTCCATGTAATGCTCATATTTTTTTCTCTCTATTTTGGATCTCGCACAAAATTCTTATATTTAAAATGTTACATTTCTTAAATCTGAGGTTTACATACAGGGTTTTATGAATGTAATGCAACAGAAGGCAAAGCATCAACAGCTACAGTAAAAAAAAAAAAAAATTTTACCCCGACGTTAGAGATTTAAGGTTCCATCGTGGCAAACAAAGCCCATCCAAGGGTATCAAAGAATCACCCACTCCCCCCCCACCAAAAAGCATCCTTGAAATCATCATCTTCCAGGTGCCAAAAGCAATTCGAGCCCCACCAGCAAATCAGCCTCCGAAGTGTGAATCAAACAGCAAATGAGCAACTTGCAGACTCCTGACACTTGGAGCGGGTACTGTAAATAGCTCAGGAATAAGCAGTTACCACCCCCACAGTGACTGAAAAAACAGCATAACATCTTTAATAGCTAAGCCTATATTAATTAATCAAAACACATTTTGGCTTACAATTCACAGTCAGTAAAGATAAATACTATTTTAAATATTTTGGGAAAACCTTTGGGCTATAGGGTGCACTTATGCCTATGCAGTGACATGCTGATACCTTATCATAAATATTATCCAGATATCTGTTAACGTGATCAAAGTATTGTCTTGGTCAGCAAATTAGACTTCATGGACAGAAACCGTGAAAGCCAAGAAAATAAGTCGCAAACTGCTTTGCAGAAAAATCAATTCATCATTCTATAACATAATTCAAGACTGTTACTCCTTGTAGGATCTATGGTTCTAATACAGAGACATCAGCACAGGCTTCCTGTGAACAGCAGCATCAGTACGAGAATGCACACTCCACACTTCCCAGATATGAACTGCAGCATCGCCAGTTCACTCCAGACCGTATTCTGGGAAATACCTCACATCCTACCCCTAACATTTTAACATGGCAGTCAAATGGTAAAGGATCCATGTTGTAATGGGCTGAAAGTGGTCTTCACACAAGGACCGTAAAAAGCCAACTTTTAACATTACGTGCTGCAATTTGGAATCCAATTGCATGTTCATCAGACCACAGGATGTGCTAAAGGATCCCTGTAAGGCTGTAGTGCTCTATAAGATGTGTGGCCTAGTAAGCTGGCAATGAGGAGTCAGCTCGAAAGCTTTTTTGCAATAGCATGCACTAAACTGCACATCCATGCTTCTGCATCCAGGCAGATTACAGTGTTTGCCTCTCTCCCCCAGCCAAGCTGTAGATACGCAGTACCTGAGCAGCAGTATAACACTAGCAGTAACATTCCTATGGCCCAGGATGTGATTCCATTCCTGTTTAACATCTGAGTCTTACACCCAAAAACAACTGACACATCCCCCCCCCCCCTCAAGCACACATCTTAAAACAGTCACACGCTGACGCTACATGCGTTTTACTTCTCGTTTAAGTCCTGGTGTAAGAGCAGTCAGTAGCTCAAATGAGTCTGCAAAGCAGCTAGCAAGCAACGCGGGACGCGACTGGATAACAATCCTCTCAATCCCTGTACCGATGTCAGCAGCCTGAAGGCCCAGCAATTATTACTGTTATGGCAAAGAAACACACCTTTTTCCCACAGGGCTTTGCAGTTTATAGGGTAACGGGGCAACGATGATTTTTTTGAAGAATCTTGTTGTTTGCTTACACTAACATAGCAGAGCAATTAAAAAACCCAAAATAATAACTGAGGAAAACATGCTTCTGTCAAATAAAAACAACTTTTACAGTATATTACTCAGGCTTCTATGGAGCTCAAAGCAGCAGGTAGCCAAAATCCACACTTGGTTTCAGATACATATCATCATACACAGCAGAGTCCTATTTACTAGTCATACTGCCTGTTGACCACATAAAGCCTCACAATAAGTATCAAATATGCAGTGCTTAACTAATCATTCACTGTCAAATACCTTTCTGTAAAAGTATATTGCTTAGGAACACCTTTTTTGAAGAAAGGTAAGTGTTTCTAATGCACAGCTGTGCAAAAATTGAATATAATTTGAAGTAACTGACCTCTGCACAAGGACCTGCTTCTGCATACTTCTCTCTTTATAAGTACTAATACTAAAGGCAGAGGTATTTTACAAGTTAGTAACAGATTGCAAAGAATTATATATCTATATTTTAAGTTGAGTGGGGGGAAAAACACACAAAATCCAAATTAATCATGCCATACCTTATAAACACATACAATTAGCAGAGGCGCTAACAATTCAAATTGAATAATTTTTCTGCCTAGCCAATTTAAAAAACAAAAACAAACAAAAAAAAGTCCAAGTTTCCAAAGCCATTAAAACAATAATGCATGACACAGGCTTCTCCCCCTCCCTCCCGTCACTACACTTATCAGATGCTGGTACTCCACTCAAGTGTAAAACAGCGTTGCCGCCCCCCGAAAACCAGAAACACTTCACACATTTTAAAACACGTCCTCAACTATTAGATGGACATCGACCACTGGAATTAAAAAAAAAAAAAAATGAAAGTGCCATGACATACTCTATTATGCAGTAAATTCTGGAAACGTTCCTTAATTTCCTTTATTTTTGACCTTGAGGACAGGAAGTGATCACGATAAAGAGGTGTGGCTAACGTCTGCCCATGGCTTCCTTTGATGTCTGATGACTTTATTATATGATTTTCATTGTAAATACTGCACCCCCCCTTCTTCCTCATGCAACAAGCCACTCCACGTCAGGATTTAGACAAGAAACTCCAAACAACACCTTCAAGTATATTTAATATGAAGCCATGCTCAAACTGCTCCAAATTTTGGCAAAAGCCTCTGGTTTACCAATATGACAGCAGCTGCCATGAGCAAAAAATACCTGGTAAATTTAAGACTGAATGTTAAATAACTGACCCAAGTCATCAGAATGTTAATTTGTTAGTTAATTATCAGCGATATACAGAACAGCCAAGAAAGAAAAATCTCTATTTCAGAGGTCCATTTCCCCTTGCTCAATCACGTTAATTTGTTTCATAGCTAACTTTTTAGGTGTGTAAACTTAAATAGTTCAAATTAAAGCCCCACTCAAAACCGTTAATAACCCTAATTCTAGAATTTTTGGATTACTTGCTCTTTTCTGTTATGCTTGTTTTCATGCACTACTAACAAAACAAAAAACTAAACAAAAAAACAAAAGTCAGGAAAAGACCACCAGCTGTCTCTGCACGAAGCATGGTGTGTCTGGATGGCAGTTTTAAGTGCTGTAGCAGTGTACTACTACTCCTCATACAACTAACCCCCTATATCTGTCACTCACAACATAAATATTTCCATTCCTACATTTATGATTAATATTAACATTAACATTATGTAAGTACTAATTTCAGTCTTGACAAACTGATCATTAAACTGATGGTGTTCAATTTTAGTGAAACGGTGGTAATATTATAAAGCACCCGTAACTCAAAGCTGTAACATGGCACAACAGGAAGCCTGCACTTTGGAATAGTAATTCTTTTTGTACAATAAAAATTGCACTCAACAAAATGACCTTTGACACATTTGACAAGTTCACTGTTGGGGCTATCAAGAGAATACGAACGCATAATCATTGTAAAAAGCATTGGACATATAAATTATTTTTAACTACAAGACTTGGAGATACTTTCTTTTCGATTACATGCAGAATCTTGCAAGACTGTTGGGGGTAAAATATCAGGGTCCACAAACAATTCATTACAACATCAAACCAGTCACTGATGTTCATTTTCTTGCCATTTCGATGAACTTCTGTTTTGGGAAACCTCAGACAGGTAAGGCAGCAGGGGAAACCACACGTTGCTGGCTGACTTGACACCTCTACCAGACGTTCACTCACTCTCCTCTGAAAGGTGCCAACACCTCAAATGTACCAGCAGGTACAGGGCACAGAAAAATTCGGAGTGCATGTTGATGCATCCTGTACATCCTCAAGGGAGAATAGCAGTCAAATGCACACATAGCCAAAAAATAATTTTTAAATTCAAAATGGGAGATAATTGAAATGAGAAACCTGGAAATACAATGAGAGAACATATGGTAGGATAAAAAGAGTGTAAAATAAAAGAAAATGCACAACAGGCACACGTCCGTTAAAGAGTCCATATCTTCAGAGCAAGCCATACAGGGCAACATGGCTGACAGGGGTTGACTTAGGGCTTACGCAGCCCTTACTGCCCTAACTGTACTCACAGAGCTTGTGAACCAGTAAATATTATCTGGAAAAAAAAGCAAAAGAGGAAAAAAAATTCCTCCATAGGTAGCAACACAACTTCCAGTAAAATATCTCTTAGATGATATTAGAAATTCTGTAACATACACTGTACATCTGCTGTGCCGCGGTGGCACTCTGCTGGGGGGGTATTTCGTCATCATTGCTATTGTACCATCTGCTATGCCATCTTCACTGAGGTGTCTGGTTTTTGGAGAACAGATTGCCACTGCACTGCTCTTTGTGTTCAGGGGTTGCTGGGGGCGATGGGGGCAGATGAGTGCAGTCAGAGAGCCGACGGGCCGTTATTCTGACAACCTGCTCGCGAGAGCTCCAGGAATGCAGAGCGCATGACGGCGTAGGACTTATCACACAAACTGGCCACATCATCTGACGTCAATCCTTTTGTCTCAATCTTTGGGAGGATCTTCAACCTGATGGTTCCTGAGGATGACAACAAACATCTGCCTTTCAGTGCAATCTCAGTATATTCATAATGTGGACGTAAGAACATAAAGAGGGCTTTAAAGCCTAAACTGTGATGACAAATGAACTTCTTTAATCCACAGGGGGGTGAACTTAGCACACACACAGTATGAACCCAGTTTGAACCCAGAATATATTAAATCAATCAAGAGCCTCATTTTTACCCCCCAAGTCATAACATTTTAGTAAACACATTTAAATGAAAGAAATACAGTAAAATATGTTCTGCTAAAACTTTGAAAACTGAATTTTCAGCATACATCAGGCAAATATAAAACTCTTTAGCATGTTCTCTATTTGTCAAAAAAAAACATTTTAATTATTATACTATGATTTGCCTATATTATGCATAGAATAGATCAGAAGGTCCGTTTAGTGGCAGAGGCGTTACTGAAGAACAGGACGACATGGCGATGGGGTGAACGCTGGCCACTGAGAAGCTGCTGAACATGGGAGGGATGGTTGTGACGAGGATGGGAAAAAAACAAACATTCTAGTTTGCAAACTCAAGTAAGCACACAAAGTATCATTTCAGGAAATACTTAGTCTGTTCTCTGAGTTCTTTGCCCTTTGTGTTACTGCACTGCAAGTGAACATGCACATTAAATTAAGGCACAATCAAGCCCTCTGCGGAAATGACAAGGTAAGCATAGCTCCCAGGAAAGGACAGCATGCGCTACTAAACTGCATAACAAGCAAGAGAAACACGTGCAATGCTGACAAAACTGCTTGAAATACGATGAAAGGATAGCATGCAGAAAATGGACTGCATCTTGCGTGTGCATCGTTTAAGAACCGTCTTCTAAATTTGTTGTTTATAAAGCAAGTATGGCATGCAGGAAAACAGAGAACTCATACCAGATTTAAACTGCTTTTCTTTCCGTAAGTAGAAGTTGCTGTAGGAGGAGAATACTACGGGTACGATGGGAGCCTGGAGGGAGAGACAATGTGTCACATTCAATGAAACCAAAAAAGGCAGATGCTGTTTTTCTTTAGGGTGACGGATCACTGGGAAGAAAACCCTAGAGGAAAGGGTAGGAATGCAAACCATCCAGCAGCACCACTAGACCTGATTGTGTACTTTCTATAGCAGCTGTTACCAAGTCACCATTTCTGTGGCTGTGAGAATTAGAAGGAAGTACGACTCTTAAAAACGCAACAAAGGAATTCCAGAGATGAACAAAGTATATATCCTGCTGATCTAATATTAGCATGAGAATTTCTCACAAGTACAGAGCCAGGCCCTGAAGCTGCACTGTCCCATGGTTTTCTGAGGGTGGGGGGAGTTCCACATCTCCTTCTTCAGAGATGTACAGACCATGAGCTCCCAGACCATGAGTGGTGTGTGGGGTGGGGCGTTCTTACGCTAACCATTTGGTTCCCAAGCTCTAGGGTCAGGTCGCACGGTCAGGCGCAGAGGCAGGGCCTGTGTTTTTCCCGCATCTGACTGGCCAGCCCTGCCTGGGTAGTAATATCACTGAGGTCTGGATTAACCAATAAGGGAGCTGGAGAATAGCAAGAATCGGATGCATTCATGACTGGATGTATTTTAACAGATTAATGAAATTTAGAATTTTTAGTAACTTCTACCCTCAAATTCACTTTTGCATTCAAAAGACTTGCAACCATGTCAGTACAGAAAGCTTTCAAAGGTGTGTGAAACTAGTTTAACAGTGTTGTAACTGGTGTTCTGCTTGCCCTCATGCTAATGAATTCATGTGTTTGATTAATACTGAAGCAAACTGACTGCTCCAAGACACCATCACGTTCCTGCGATACATATATATTTTCCACACACTTTAAGGCTTATAAACTTGCAAACCAATATAGAGAACCAGAGATCTTTCTTTCCAGCGTCAGCAATTTCTCCATGAACATGACCAATGTGATGAAAAAATGGCATAAAAACTGTTAGATTCAACATTACCGGAAATCTTTTTAAAAATCTCAAAATTTAGAGTGACACAAGCCACCATTGGAATCAAAGTGTACACCCTCCCTTTAATTTAGTTTAAAGCAGCTGTATAAAACAGCAATATAACTTCATAATAGTAAAGGCTATTTATTTGATGTAGTATACCAGAAAATCTAATGGGGGCACCCCCAATGCCCCCAGCAGAGGAGAGAAGGGAGGACTGGCTACTGGCTCCTTGATTAAAGAGAACAGTCCATGCCAACAGTGGAACACCCCCCTCAAAAAGAAAAAAGCATGAACAACTACCCGGAAAAAGCTCAACAGGCAAAAACACATAGCTGCACCTGGAATGGGCACAGACACGGGGCACCTGGAATGGACACAGACACGGCGATACCAGCTCTTGGTCTTTATATAACCAAGGAAGTGATGACAAATTTAAGCTAATATAGTTTCCCCATTCAAGTAAAAATTGGCTATTTTTCCTTTCCTGTACAGACCTATAGTTTTATGAATACATTAGGTGACCCACTGACAAAAATGGGTATTTCTGTGGGGCACTAAAGCATATACCTATCACACAACACATATTCGGGAATACCACAGTAATACTGCAGTCAACACAAAGAGGGGATTGTCTAAACCACATTTACAGTTGTGTCAATATTCACATTTATGAAATCACACTGGTTTTATTATAGTTTAATCTCATACACATGGAGAAATTCAAGCACATTGGTTGTTAGCTCCCCCTAGTGTATTTAACATGAGCTGAAACAATACAGTGCATTATCTTCTGATTTTTAACAAACAAAAATAAAGCTCTCGGTTCATGGAGTAAGAGAGTAACGCATGAGAAAGAGCAATAGTTCAAATTCGTTGACTGGACTAGTGCCAATACAGGCAGCATGAGAGAGGCAGCATGAGAGAGGCAGCATATGCGAGGCAGCATATGCGAGGCAGCATATGCGAGGCAGCATATGCGAGGCAGCATATGCGAGGCAGCATGAGAGTAAAGGCCGGACTCACCTGTGCCTGTATCGCCAGGTGGAAGGCACCCTTCTTAAAAGGCAGCAGGTCGCCTTTCTGGTTGCGTGTGCCTTCCGGAAAGACCCACAGACGGATCTGCAGGGAGCACAAACAAATGTGGTGACAAATGGGTCATGTTATGGCAGAGTGATTAACCCAGCAAAAATAACACCAGCTGGAGCAGGTAGAGTAGCTCTTAAAGAAACAGGCATGTTCACTGTAAGGTTACAAGAAAAGGCCCCAAAAGAAGACCTTTAAGCTGGAATTGCTCTTGTGAAATATTTAGCTGTATAAACTGATGAATACAGACTCAACAAAACAATCTACCATTTTCCGTAACTGCTGTAGGGTCATGGGGGTCCGGAGCCAATGGACACAAGGCAGGGAAAAACCCAGGATGGGGTGTCAACCCACCACAGGGCACACTCACACACCGGGCACACTCACACACCAGGCAATTTGGCAACTCCAATTAACCTCAGTATGTGTTTGGACTGTGGGGGTTAATTAGAGCATCTGGAGGATACGGCGACCACACGGACCCAGGGCAGAGACTGGAACCCAGGTCCCAGAGGTGTGAAGCAATAATGCTAACCACTACGGAACATAGATGTTACCCCAAGTAATTTCAATGATTTTTAAAAAGGATGTGCAATCAATCATCGGCAAGTTATTCAGTCCATGTACCATATCCCCATTTTAAAAATGCGGTGAAAAATGCAGTAAACGAAGCAGCCGGATGGAGAGAGGCACCTTCTGATCGAGCATGGTCTGCGCAGCCTGGTCCATAACACTTTTGGCGTCGCTGGTCTTCTTTCGGTTGATGAAGACAATGCCTCCAAGCCAGCAGACAATGCCGACCGTCCCGGCATATACAAGCTCCTTCTTGGCGATCATGGTGCAGCGGTCAGGAAGGATCTCCATCATGCCTGAAATATGTGTGGGGGAAGCACATACAAGCTGATCAGACATCCTCAGAAAGACATATCTGAGCTGGGAAATACGATTCTGTTCCACTTAAAGCCCTTCTTAGTCAATGACATTAGGTACATTATTAGGCTGTTTGATTCTGACACTACAAAAACTCAAAAGTCAAGTAGTACTTCAGAGGACCTCAGAATAAAAATGAGCTTTACTGCATCTTCAAAACTTTTAAAGAAGTTTTCATAAGGTGCAAAAAATGATGATGTATCACATGAAAACCCATCAAGAGGATTTTCCCTGCAGATTTCCTTTAATAGCAGAACGATTTTTAATGAAAACAGCTAAAGGACTCCATGATCTGGAAAACCTTTATTTAAAACATCATGCTACCACCTGCAATACCTTTCTGAATTCCTAATTAAAAACCAATAAAAATACAAGTTATAGGGTTGTCTGTAGTCAGAATTAGTCAACAAAATTACCTACTGAAAGTATTCATTTCAGAACCAGAAGCATGGTGGCGGAATCCTAGGATACAGGAGTCTTAGCGGAATCCTAGGATACAGGAGTCTTAGCGGAATCCTAGGATACAGCAGCCATAGCGGAATCCTAGGGTACAGCAGCCATAGCGGAATCCTAGGGTACAGCAGCCATAGCGGAATCCTAGGGTACAGCAGCCATAGCGGAATCCTAGGGTACAGCAGACTTAGCAGTATCCTAGGGTACAGGAGACTTAGCAGTATCCTAGGGTACAGGAGACTTAGCAGTATCCTAGGGTACAGGAGACATAGTTGCAATGGGGAGCATGGAAACCCAGAGGAACTAGAGAATCCCAAAGAATGAAGCTATCAATTAAGTCAACTATAAGAGCCTTCAAAATAACTCAATTATGTTAGTCTGCTAGTCTTTCTGACTCGTTTCTGCCAAAAACAGCCTCTTCCTCACTTGATGTACATTTTATTTTTTGCAAAGATTCTATATAAAGGTTTACCATAGTCCAACACAATGTAAAGTGAAATGTTTCAGTCAATTCAGTAATATTGTTAGGTTGTTATTGGTTACAGAGTTATTGGCAGGTCACTACTGGGGTCCTACAAGTGTGCTGGTGTGGTTTGGGAGGCAGCGTTCCTCTCATCCCATTCTGTATCATGACCTTTTAAACGAAGCAAATTTACACCATGCATGTCCACTGTCATAACATTACTCTAATCCAAACACAGTGTTGAATCTCCCATATGATTCTTACTGGTTAATAATAATCATTTTTAAATTAAAGCTAATATGGCTACGCACTCAAAGTTATAATATACTATATTATAAAATGTATTTGGGCCCTAGAACCAGAAGGAATACGCAAATGGTCAGAAAGTATTACTAGTTGGTTGTAATAAAATCTTGGTCTGGATTTTTACTTTCTAGACCTTAAATGTCCACATATGCTGCTGTTGGTAACTAATGACTGACACCACTGAACACTGAGGGCGTGTGTCTGCAGCAGATGACAAGGGGAAACGTCTTATTGGCGTGACAGTCAGTTCAGAGCATGCTGTGCCTTCAGGGGCCCCTCACACACATCTTTGAAATGAGACAATAATAGCAAAAGCCAGGAACTGCCACTAGATGGTGACAAATTCCTTCACCTGTCACAATGGAAAAAATATTTGCCTTGCACTCAACGTTTACTTTTTCTTTTCCCCACAGCTAGATATATACTAGAACGGTCAGCCATTACGTGACAAAACTAAGCAATTGAATCAATCATGACTCTTATTAAGGATGGAAAAAATTAAGCCTTGAAACCCAGGGGTGGTGTACTGTTGTCCCCACACAGCAACAGCTTGACATTTAGTGGTGACTGTTGACAGGATAAGGGTCAAGAAGAATGCCAGATCTAGCATAGCAGATCTAGCATGGCAGATCTAGCACTGAAGCATATTTCACATTGACTAAACAAAAGCCAGCTGCATATTAACCAAAACATTTTACCACATGGTGTGTTTTAAAAGCCCATGTTTTTCCCCTTGCAAAAAAGACGGGAAATTTTCTTTACGTTCCATTAAAAAGAAATTCCACAAAATACATATATTATTTATGACATTAATACCAATAAGCATGACAAAAATTTATGAGAACTTTAAATTTATCCACACCAATATGCTGTGCAGATTCCCCATAACAGGGGTTAGATAAGTTACTCTTACATGACACTATACATAGCCTGAGTTACATGAACCTTAAGGCAAATAAGAAAAAGCAATTAGAGGATACAGAATTATTCATTTTACAAACATTTATACTTATTTAATGAAGTGACCAGTAACCAGTTCAAAATATAGAATCATGATTATGCTCATCATGCTTATCTGCTAACTTGAGCTATGTCAAAGAACTACCATATATTAGGAACAGTGTGTGTGTGTTTACAAAGGGTTTAACAGCCTTTCCTAATTATCTTTATTTCTACTCAAAAAACTCCTAAAATGTGATTTGATCTAAGGCTAAGTTATCAAGCAACACATTTTAGAATCTTTACTGAACAAATATTTTTTTAAAAATCATACTAATTGATGAAAAAAGCTATTACACACAATAACCTCAGTTTTCTATGGTTGCTCATAGACCTATGCAGAAGTTAGGAAATATTTTGGCCAATTCTACTACACAGAACTGTTTCAGTTTGTGTACATTTTTGGGATGTTTGCCTGATTGGGCCTGCATTAGATCAAACCACAGAATTTCAATGAATGTCAGGTTCTTCTGATGTAGCTAGTCTGTTGCTGATTTGCTCCTGTGTTTTGGCTCACTGTCATATTACACGGCACAACGTCTTTTGACTGTTATATTACAGGCATATCACAGTGGAATTTCACTTGGAATCAATTTCTCTCTCAATGACTCCAAGCTGTCCAGACTCAGAGGCCGCAATGTACCTCCAAACCATTAAACTCCCTCCATTGTACATGGCTTGCACTGTCCCATCTACAAAGCATCACTCCAGGAGTGCTTTGGGATGCTCATGCACACGTGAGACAGGCAGTTCAGTACGAAGAGCAGTGTTTACCTCCGGAAACTCCATTCACATCAATAATTTTCTTATAGTATACCCATGACCACAGACAGCTTCAACTTAAGAGATGCCTGCAGATCCTTAGACGTCACCTTGCATTTCTTTGACATTTGTTTGGATTCCATGGTGTGTCATTACACTGACCTGTGTAAGACACTCATTCCAAGGCTGAGACACAAGGGTTTTGAATTCCTTCCATTTGCAAACTATCTGCTTGACTAGGACAGTGCAGAGACTTGGGTCTTTAGAAATCCGTTTGTAGCCCTCAGATCACATGAATCGGCTAGAATGTCTCCTATGATCCCGAAAGTTCATATACATTTCCAATGTAAATGCTGTGCATATAGTTTAAGTAAGAGTTTTAAATAAAGTTTTAGGACTTAAACCACATTCTGGGAGACGCTGATGCAGATATTCAGTCTCACAAAATTGCATTACAGAAAGTCTTGGGACACTTGCTTTATTCTGCAAAAATTTTGCGCATTTATTAGTTTCATGAAATTCCATTGACATGCAACTTTTAACATATCTGCACATATCTTCCTCAAAGAAATTTTCTTTCATTGTCATTTTTTTGACTGACTCATTCAGTTCTGTTCTTGCCATTTTGCTATTTATTGTGCAGTCACTGGCTCCCTAAGAAATACTAAATAGAAATGTTTGGTGTTAAATGTTATTGCAAAGGTGTTACTACTTACAAAACATCCAATGAGACTGCACGTCACCTTTTTAAATCAATGACAGCTCTTTTAGAACTATAATTTGGGTTTCAATTTATTACTACTTGAAACGTTTTACTTAAAATTATTAGTTGTTTCTAATGTGATACATATTTTTTGTAAGCAAAATGAATTAATAAATTAGCAATATTTTAACTGAATTAAGCAAGCGTGCCAAAACTTTGTTATCACTGTATATCCTGGTCAGAGTAAACAAACAACCTCATGATTACAATCAAACATCATTAACTTGCACTGAAATCTATTTGCAGCAATTACAATGTCAAATATCTTTCACTGGAGAAATGCAGCTGGCGGAAGAGGAGGCCACCAAACCTCTGCTAATGAACATGCAGGAGTGCAGTTTTGCATGGTGGAGCAGATAGGGAGTGAGATGGATCCATCCAGGCAGTGTTTTTATGAATAGAGGGCAGGGTACGTACCGAGGACGTCCAGGGAGCTCTGGTGGTTGGAGATGATTACAAAGGGCCCTTCAGCCTGCAGGTGTGCCCAGCCGCTCACCTCGAAACGGAGACCGAGGAAGTATTTCACATGTCGCACCAAGAAACGGATGACCCTGCCAATAAAATATCAGGCAACTTTTCACATATTTTAGCAGCTGCATGTTTTGTATAAATCAAAGTACTGGGTTTGTAGAGCATTCTTCTGGGTTTCTGAGCATTGTGTTTCACAGATGTGTGAACAAAGCATAGGTGTGTAATAATTTATGAATCATTATGATAAAAGTAATATAATATGATCCTTTAGCAGCAGGCTTGTCAATACTGGACTTCAGCATGACATTTAACCCCATGTTTATTCATTAGGCTAGTCTGCAGTTAGACTGCTAGTGAAGAAAACAGGAAATAGATAAACACACAGGACAAACTAGAGCCCTAATAAGCAGAATACATACACTCCACTGAGCATCTGATAATACAAGGAAATGAAGTTAAAATTAAGAGATGAGAAATCAGTCAGCACTCATGCATTACTTAACCCCGTCCACAAATTAAGTAAACTGTACACGAGGCGCTATCACTGTAGACCTTAAATAGATACAACAGAAGCTGCCATTATATACAGGAATGTTCAGCTGTGTTAACTGTGAAAGGCAGACTACACCCTTATTCTTAGTATTTTATGGTGATAAAAACAGAGCTTGTTTTTGCCTAATCACTGTGTGGGGGGTGGGAGTCTCACATGCTACTTATTTAGTTCTGCTGGTGGTTCACTGGCACAAAGTCTCTCTCTTTCTATTGTGTTTCAATCTCAGTCTAACCAAGATGAGTTTGCTACTGACACCTAAAGCATTATTCCTGCATTTGGAATCTTGTGTCATCATACTGGCATCACTAGCCAGGGTTTCCCTGTCTCATGCCCAGGGCTTCTGAGATTGGCTCCAGGGTTTCCCTGTTTCATGCCCAGGGCTTCTGAGATTGGCTCCGGTGAACCTGTTCTGGGTAAGTGGTATAGAAAACTGGTGGATGAATAGACAGAGGATCTGTGATGGGAAATATTAAGATTCAAATCCTACACAGGTAGGATAACCCAGTTCCCAAAGCAGACTACTGTAGAACAGTTTAATTTTAGTCAAACCATAGTGAAGACCCATGAAATCTGGGTTTAAAAACCTCCCTTCATCCATTACAAGTTCAAGATACAAGTGTAACAAACCCGGTACAGACTGTCTTTCCCTTAACTTTCACATAATTCTTATTTATAACATTCAAGTGCCAATGATCTTTACAAAGGCAAACTGTCTTCTAGAACAATTGGCCACTGCTGCTTTTTAAAGATAAATTAAGCAATATAGTGTAATAATTTAGAGGCATTTTAAATTTTATTGGCATAAGTGTTTT
>JABFEA020000119.1:14781173-14795188 GCA_019775915.2 Cyphomyrus plagiostoma | reverse complement strand
CCTCCAGCGACTCTAAGCGTGAATCTCTTCTCATCAACGGACCCGGCGGAGTTTGCTCAGGCTCAGACTCCAACACTATCTACAATCAACAAGGCGACTAAAGTTAAGGCTGCATTGACTCAAACATAGCCGGACGCCAACAATAATCGACAACTTGTTGGCGATTATCAATAATCCAACAATCGAAAATAATCGGCAGGTGGCGTTTTAGATTACAAGACATACGCAGCAATTTATGATCACAAACATGTAGATATTTAACTAACATATACATACATACATATATAAAAAGCCAATTTTATTACAACCCTAGAAATCGTAACTGTAACCGTGGGAAAAATGACAAGCAGCGGCACGTGATTTCACTACAGAAATGCCCATCGTTTAAGGTAACCTACAGTATTTATTATTAATGATATACATCTTGTATTTAAATTCGCTATGTTTTAAGGGCGACTAATTTTAAACCCACCTAAACAAATTTAATATATTGCATATTCCAAGATTAGATGGTTTTTTATCATTCGTGTCATATTTTCAAAATTGTCCAGTAATGGGCCCAAGAACCTTCACTGCCTATTCCTGTCGACAACGAAGCGTCAGAAGACCATTTGCTGTATCATAATATCTGTTTTACAACGTTAACTTCTTAGCAAAAAAAAAAAAAAGATGAACAAACACTAACAGAAAACCGTTATATCTCATCCAGCTACTCGCTGATCTGCGTTCCTCGCATTCATATTCATATTCAGCCATGATGGTGCGGGAACGGTATCATTTCATAAACAGCACAAAACAAACCTATGGCTGGTGTGGCCGCTAATCCGAGCATCTACCGATACTGACTATTAACTACACAGAGACATTTCCCCTGCGATTGCTTTTATGAATCTACTTACCTCATGTTTTCTATGTCTCTGCCTCCGCTCTTTAGAATACAGATGGGGATCGCGAACACGGCCAGAAACATCATCCATGCTACATAGAAACATTTTTTGAAATAAAACACAAATGTGCTGCTTGTGAAGAACAGGACCGGGATCAGCAGCAGCACTATCATCCAAAAAGCATCCATCGTGACCCTGACGGCGGACGGCTTTAACGGCGCTAAACGGCTGGCGTGATCAGCACCGCAGCCCTGGCAGACATTACAACTTCCAAAGCAAACACTTGGGCAACTTTCGCGGTTCACAATCAAACCTTTCCCCCCTCAAACAAATACAGCCGTCCGGAGCAAGTAATAAACGTGGCAGATCCAGGCAGATTAATAATTTAAAGAGAATTCATTCGCGATTTGATGGAATTAGAATCCGTGAAACCTACATGTTACATTTGCCGAAGGAAATTGCCTCGGCAAAGAAAGAAATTTCCTATTTCCGGTTCTAGGTCTAGATATTTCTTTCAAAATGGGAGGGGTAGGCGCCGCGTGTTAAAGGGAACCGTAAAATTCCCAACGTCAAGGATCATTTATCTCCTTTCCACTAAGTATCTAGATGTTTATATATTTCCGGAATTTAAACAACGTATTTATTCTGACGGCGACTTGCGTTGTCCGGTTCGCTGCAGATTGAATAACAAAGGAAGAGTAACTATGTTAAATAAACTGTACAGGTGTCTTAATTTCTTTGGCATTTCACAGCAATGGGCTCAAAAGAATTTCTACATCTGACATGAATTATTGTTTGTAGCTCTCACGGAGTCTTTACAAAATCGGGAAATTTAGTAGCAAGTAGGCCATTCTGTGCGGGTGCTAAGTAAGCATGTCAGACATCCAGCACATCGAAAAAGCAAACTATAAAATAAACCTGTAAATTGCTCAAGTGGTGTCAAGTCACTTTTCTATGCAAAAGTCATCAACTTTGTATATTGTTGTTATATACAGTTGTTATTTTGATTCAAAACATATATAAAATTGACCACTAACATGGCCATAATTTACAATTCACACATTAAAAAAGAAACACTATACAGATTATCCTTCTTAGAAGGATATAAAAAGAAATTACATCAGATTTCAGTAGGCAATGGGTAATAGGATTAATTTCTTCAATCCACTGGTGTAATCCCCTACTCTTGCCCATCTCCTGAGCTGTTTAAAGGTTTTCCACACTGGACAAGTTGGTGTTATTCCCTCAAATAAATGTTATTTGTCGTTATATGTCCATGCATATCCATGGATTTTCCACAGTCTGTTATCTAGTATTGGACCACGATCAGCTTGGAGTCTGTCCAAAGACATCAGACCATCATAAAGCACACATTATAGCAAAGTGGAAAAACCATTTACACTAATCGTACATTTTTAGACTGCAGGAGAAAACCAGAGTTCCCATGTGGAAACACGTGTTAACTTCACATAGTCTGAGTGGATTTTCACCCTAAGACCTGTTACCCACTGAGCCATCATGTTATCAAGTTAGCACATTTGTTGCAAAGCAGATTGCTTTATCTGTATGGGTATTTTTAGTGAAATGACACACAAATACTTGCTGACAAGTACACTAACAACCTGTAGAACTAAAGTAAATAATGATTAAATTCAATGTGTGCCAATGTGTGTGTCAGTGTGCATGTTAATGTGTGTGTCAGTGTATGTGTGTTTCACAGTGTGTGTTTCATTGTGTGTGTCAGTTTGTGCATGTCCCCTGTGATGCACTGGCTTCCCATTCCTGAGCAGTATGGGTCAGTGAAAGATAGATGCATGTTCAAACCTGATATATACTATAAAATACTAAATTATATTTTTTTCCTCCGCCAGGGTCACGTGTGTGGAGTTTGCATGTTCTCCCCGTGTCGTCGTGGGGTTTCCTCTGGGTACTCCGGTTTCCCCCCACAGTCCAAAAACGTGCTGAGGCTGATTGGAGTTCCTAAATTACCCGTAGGTGTGCATGTGTGAGTGGTTGGTGTGTGACTGCCCTGCGATGGGCTGGCCCCCTGTCCAGGGTCGGTCCCTGCCTCATGCCCGTTGCTTCCGGGATAGGCTCCGGACCCCCTGCGGCCCAGTAGGATAAGCGGGTTAGGAAATAGATTGATGGATATTTTTTTCCTCTTTAGACTGATGTAGTTTACTAGAGGTGTTGTCTGGTCCCACCTGGTGGGCTAACTCTGCAACAGCACTCTGTATTACTATGAATTATCCATCCATCCATTTTCCAACCCACTTATCCTACTGGGTCGCGGTGGGATCCCGGAAGCAACAGGCATGAGGCAGGGAACAACCCTGGATGGGGGGCCAGCCCATCGCAGGGCACAATCACACACCAGTCACGCACACCTACACATGTTTTTGGACTGTGGGGGGAAATGTGAATTAGCGGTTCATAATAATAATAAATTAAACTGTCCTCAAGTTGAAGGGCCTGGACACGCTAATAAACTTTCTGCACTGTGCTAAGGCATTGACGTAAATGTGAACTATTTCACAATTCTTGAACATAAATTAAATAACTGAATTCAAATTAATTTCAAATTAATTTTTAAACTGAGGTTAATAAATTTATCCAATATATTTAAAGTGACATAATTTACATTTTGTCAGACAAAATCCTAACTTTAACTATCTTAAAGGATCTGTAGTTTATGAGTATTTGTTGGTAAAGTAGGAGAGTACTACCCAAACTGTTTTTGCCATGTATAAAAAATATACTAATACAAAAAGCATATGAAATATGTTTTGTTTGCTTGTTTGTTTGGTGTAACATGAGGACATATGCAGAAATAAATCCATGAAAATAAAGCTAAATAACTCATCTAGACCATAATTTAATAACAACTCAGTCAACCCTAGTTATTTAATATGTTGGTTGTGACAAAATCCAGCATACACAAGGTTCCTCCTGGATCACTGAAAAACATCATACTAAATTTATATTATACTTATTTTTAGTCACTATGAGTTATTGTCCCTGTTACCCCATGACAAAGCCATTAAATCTGAAAGTATTCTTCAAATAATTACTCATGTCAGCAAAAGCTCTAGCTAAAACGGAAACATTTAAATCAATTATTGCTATTGCAAATGAATGAAATCACATGAATTGTGGATTCTGTGTCCTCAGATATTTCAAAAGATGATGCATGTTGCAGGAAATTGCTTTGAGAATTACATTTAGAAAATGTAAGTAATGTCCATTTTCCTTCATATAAATTGTAAGTCACAAATGACAATGGATCAAAACAGTTCCACCACACTATCACAAAAAGCAAAGATAATATCATAATTAAATGGCATATATTGTATCAAATGATATAGCTTAATCTCACTGTCTGTATAAGCTTCATACAGTGCATTCTGATACTGTATATGTCTTTGAGAAAGACAAGATTTAGAAAGTATAGATAGAATGTATTGATGCATTGTTTATCTTTTTTATGGAATGCTAAAATTAAATTCAGATTATTATTGTACACTTGCAAATGGGGAGTCAGGTTTACATGTCATAGCTATGATAAAGCAAACTGACTGCTTTTGAAAATGAACTTATTACACATAAATTGGGATTGAGTAAAAAAATGCTATTAAAATATGAGATTAGTGCAATTAGTAGAGGTGCATCTGTATCATATATTGGGATGGTAATGTACTCATAATTAATGTTTGTATGGTGTCAGGTTTAACTGATTAAGAAAATTGTATAATTTACCCTTTATATAGCACTTAATCAAAAAACATGTGCTTAGAACCTTTTATATAAAACCTGTGGGGGAAAAAAATCATGTATGCGTTACATTCCTGTCCATCATGTCCGCCTAACCCTCCTGTCTGTTCCGTCATGGAGCCCCACCATCCGGTTGCCCTAACCCTAACTCCTAACCCTAACCCTCATCTCCTGCCGTCCCGTTGGCTCCCGTCTTGTCATCTCCTGGTATCCCATTAGCGCCCACCTCACAGCCTCCTGTCATCACCAGGTGCCCGCTTTGTAGCCTCCTCCTCCCCTGCAGGTCGCCGCCGCCTGGTTGACACCCAACTCCCCGGTTGCCACCAGGCCAATGCCCAGCTCCATGGCCGCCGCCAGGCTGGGTTGGGGCAATCTGGAGGATGCCTCACAGGAAGACTTAGAGTGGGACCCTCTGGGCCTTGCCATAAGTCCAACTCCATGGGACCGTACCTCAGCCCAAAGTCCACATGGACCCAGTCTTAAGTTCAGGTGTGGTCAGCGATGTTAAGAGGAGTTGGCTGAGTCGCCATCTATTCCCCGAAGTTGCCCACCAGTGCAACTCTCCTGCTCGGGCCCGGGGAAGAATACCCTCTGTGCACTCCTGCTCCTGCTCTGTAGTTCCTGTAGTCATAAGAAATAAAACGAGAGGAGGCCATTTGGCCCATCAAGCTCGTTTGGGGAGAACTTAACTAATAGCTCAGAGTTGTTAAAATTTTATCTAGATCTGATTTAAAGGAACCCAGGGTTTTAGCTTCCACTACACTAGCCGGAAGACTATTTCATACTCTAACTACACGCTGTGTAAAGAAGTGCTTCCTCAAATTTGTATTAAAATGTTCTCCCACTAATTTACACTTATGGCAATGAGTTCTAGTATTTAAACTGATACTGAAATAGCCATTTGGCTGAACAGCATCCAGACCCGTTAGAATCTTATAGACCTGGATCTTGTTCCCCCTTAGTCATCTTGCTGCTCCTACCCTGTGGTTTACATAGCATCCTCCTGCTCCAGCCCTGTGGTTGCCTCTGTGCCTTATAGCCCCTCTGGCCCCTTGGCGCCGTTCGACTGTGCTGGCCCCGTAGCACCCTCCAGTCTTGCTGGCTCTTTGAGGTCCTTGGCTCCTGCTGTCCAGATGGACCCCGCTTCATCGGTGAACAAACACAGGAGGATCCACTTTCTAAGGTTACCACCCAGTTCCCCCGCTGTCCCTGGTTTTGCTTTGGTCGTTCATGCCCCTAGTTGTGTCATTTGCCTTGTCCCATGTCCTGTGGCTCTCCTGTTCCCTGGTCCCCATTAATGTTTGGCATTTGTCCCTCTGGTCTCTGGTCCCTGATCCCTGGTTCTGTGCCATGTTCAGTCTGTTTTGTCTGTGTGATTGTGTTTAGTGTTAGTCTTTCCTGTGGTCCTTTTGGTCCCTGGTCAGGCCCCGGCAGGTTCCATGTCCATTGCTGTGCCATGCATCCTCTGCTGTCCTATCCTTTCCTGTCATATCTGGTGGCTCAGCCTTGTGTAATTACTGTCCTGTCTATTCCGCCTGTTGCTTGTTACCCCTTGTTAGCCTTTGTATCTCAGTACCTGTTTGTCCCATTAGCACCGATTCGATCATTGATGTCTCCTTCAGCGTACCAGCCTTCTTGACCCCTTGCGATCTCTTTTATTTCCCTGCTCTAGTTCAGTTTAATAAATCCCCTTTTTTGCCAAATGCTGCCATTCAAGTCCTTCATCTTGCACCTTGTGACAATAAGGTTTCAAAGAGGTTAAACAGAGTTGTATACTCTATAAATAAATGCAATCGTCTTCATGAAGCTATGGTTCAGTAAACTGGGAAAAACGTAAATTCACACGGCAATAAAATTCCATTAAGTGCAAGTAAGTTTAATGAATAATTTTTGGTTAAAATATCAATTGAATTTGAGAATATGTATTTGTCTTTGATATTCAAAATCAAATTTTCTTGCTACACCAAATTAATTTTTGAATGGAGGATATCTGTTATTTCTGTCAGCATTAGGTAAAAAGAAACTGGTACAAATAATAAAATCATTCTGTGCATAATACAGTTTCATTTGTTTCTATATATGACAGAAAACCATCCTCAGTACCTCAGACATGCTTATTCATCTCATCCTTTTTATGATTTATGATAATTTTATGTGTATGTTATGTTACATTTATTGTTTAATGTCTGATGTCATGACTCTTCAGACTTATGTTCTCTTTATACGTATGTCCCCTATTCACAATCTGGAGCCTGCCAGTAACGCATGCCACTGAAGATTGTACTGAGTATAATTGTGTATACTGTATGACAAATAAAACTTTGGACATGGACTTTGTTTCACTGTTTGTGCTTCCTCTTTTGTTCTTGCATCTGTGTTCAGAAGTTCTGTAAATGGACAATGAGGATGTTTCTGCCTCTTTTTTGTTATTGCAATATTATTTCCATCTGCGTTCAGAAGTTCTGTAAATGAACAATGGGGACCAACAGTATGATACTGCTGTATGCGCCTGTAATTGGATGTTTGTCACCATGGTGACTCAGGCATTTCTGCTGTTAGAGAATAATGTATCAGTGCTGTCTGAAAATGATCAGATTCCCAGTGTCCTGATAACCTCTATGAATAATAAATATACTATTCTTGGATGTAAAGTACACCTGGAGATCAGCTGATCTCAAAGAATATTTTGTTTCCAAAGAAATACAGATAACTTTGGACATAGTAGAGAATAGACAACACAGTAAAAATTATACCTATAATTATAACAGGAACACTGTACCTGAACCAGTGAGTCCTGGTTTTAGCAAACTGAAAAGATACAGGCTGCCAAGCACAGTATCAATGACCCCCACCCCTGTGGTGTCCCTATCCTGGTTCTGTTATTGTGGGAGGTGCAGTGAATTAAATATGTAGACATTTATAAAGACTTTTAAACTTACTTAATATTACCATTATTTATTTAATATTATTATTCTATATTCTCTCAAACTGCCTGTGTGGTGATTTTTGGTATTCACAGAGGACTCATAATAATTGCAGGCTGTTCTCCATTTATTCCCTGTTTTTTATTCCATTACTCATTTTAAGTAATTCCTGTTCACAAATAACCTTAAGGTTCCATAGTGTATTTACTGTATTAGACATAATTAAATTATATACTTGTCAAATAGTTTATTCATTAGACAAGAATGGACTGTGTTCCCTAATCATGTACGGGCTAAAAATAATTTATTCACCCAAATTGACATTGGGAACATTACTTAATAGATGATCCTGTACTTTTCTCCTTCAAATAACAGCACAGCCAATGGTATATTTCTTATTCTTTGATAGTAGTTTCTTTCTCAGTTATCGGGTCTCTTGTATTATGATCTGCTTGTCAGGGATCCAAGCAGATTTGGAGCAAGGTTGTTGCATGGTGCAGGCTGGGAATGAGGTGGACAGCACACTCGTGGCTCGCAGGACAAATCGGGGTTTATTAACTGAACTTAAAAAATCACAAAACAAATGACCAGAAGGGGTCAAAAGTAAATTGAAATAAACAGAGACTAATTACGGAACATCATCAAGGAATGGGGGAATATACAATCACAACAAACCTCTAGAAAACTAAACAGCAGTAGGGACTTAAATACAGAGGGGTAACAAGACTAACAGGCCAGGTAAGCTTAATTAACAAGGGTTGGGAAAACAGGCCACAGATGAAACTAATAATCATAAACTAAACAGAGGAAACTAGAGACTGACAAAGAAATAAGAAACACTGAATCTAACATGGGGTAAAACAGGTAAAACACAATGCATAAAGCAAGATACTAAAATAGAAAACCACAAAATCACAGGAACTAAGAGAAACTGATGAAACAAAGACAGAGGATTTGGGATTCATATACACAACAGAGGGATTAACAGGGAGCTATATGGTCAGCTTGTTGAGCCATGCAGCTGACAGGGAGCAGAGGAAACGCTACAGACTGGCAGGGGAAGACAGGAAAGACTGGGACACACGGGCCCTAACCCTGACACTGCTATGATATTAGACTGAAATCCTCTTTGCACACATGCAGGGTAGTTTGCTGGCTAATGGATGATTCTGCCAAAGGATACTGTACCCAGCAAGACCAGACTTACACAAGGGCTGACCTGGGTTGTAGTTGTAGGGGGGCCCAAAATTTTTTTCTGGTTGTCACAGCAGCACTTTATGCTGCAGATATGTGCCCACAATGACTTTAATCCAGGGTCCCACCCCCCAAAATTCGGCTCCGGTGCCCAGTAATGGTGGTTGGACCAGGAGTTTGGTTTTAAAGGGGGGGGACACTGTAGGTGCAAACTAGTGGGCAGTGAGAAGTAGGGACACGTCAAGCAGAATTCCTGAGGCTGCAGGCTCTCTGTTTTCTATAAGGATAAAAACTCCTCAAGCGGAAAGTTCACCTCACAGCCAACAGCCGTGTCTCTGGTTATGACAAAGGAGTGACTCATTAATCATCGTCTTGTGGATCAACTTCAGTGGGTCAGGGGAAAGTTGTTCTTATTTTGACACTGATCACATGAGTAAAGCAGCTTCCCATATGTTTAATTAAAACAACCTTTGAAATTTGATACTTTAATAAGACACATTTTCTTTAGAAAAAATTATGGAAAACCATATGCTGGTAATATCAGGACAGTAATACTTTTCCACAAGAAATCCGCATGACAGAAATGCATGTGAGGAATAATTAAGTAACACAGTGACACGTTAAAAAGTTAGGAAGTCATGTGAAAGTAATGAATGTCAAGAATAATTAAGTTACACAGTAACACATTAACACAGGAGGTAACCTCTCTGGTGGGAAGGGAGCCCCTAGGGAGCTGCTCCTGGCAGGAGTATCTTTGCTCATAGCCCCGCTGTTCAGTGCCAGTGAGTTTTCCGGTGGATGAAATGGTTGCCTCCCTTTGACTTGAAGTGGGTGGAGGGGCTCTGACTGTTGTCTGGCGGTACGTGCCAAACACCAGTTCAGAGTATCCTGCCTTCTTGGAGACCTTCGGGGGGGAGGGGGGGGAGTCGGGTGTCTAGGGACACCTTAGTTCTGCTGGGGTACTCTAACACTCACGTGGTGATGACAGTGAAAACTGGAATGGAGTGATTGGGAGGATTGTCCTGCCCGTTCGGAATTTGAGCGCTTATCAGATATTGGACTTCTGTGCTAAACACGGTTTGTCCATAACGAACACCATGTTCAAACATAAGGGTGTTACACTTGGCACCAGAGCACCCTAGATCATAGTACAATGATCAGTTTTGTAATTGTGTCATCGGATCTGTGTCTGATGTTTGGGACATTCGGATGAAGAGAGGAGCTGAGCTGTAAACTAATCACCACCTAATGATGAGTTAGATCCGATAGCGGGAGAAGATGCTAGATAGACCTGGCAGACCCAAACGTGTAGTGAGGGTGTGCTAGGAGTGTCTCACACCTCTGGAAAAACTTCTATTCTCTCCTGAGGGAGTCAGGAGAGTTTGGTGAGGCCATGGAGAAGGACTTTTGGTCAGCCTTGGAAAGATTCTGGCAAACTGTCAGGGCATTACCCTGTTTACAGCAGAGATGGAGAACTGCTGTCCTCAACTGGGAATATAGTCAGGAGGTGGAAAGAATATTTTGAGGATCTCCTGATACCTACTATCCTTGGAGGAAATAGAGCTGGAAGGCTCAGAGGGGGACTTGCCCATCTCTAAGGCTGAGGTCACTGAAGTAGTCAAAAAAGTAAGTGGTATGGCTTCAGGGCTGGATGAGATTTGCCCTGAGTTCTTGACAGCTCTTGATGTTGTTGGGCTGTCTTGATTGACATGCCTCTTCATGTCATGGACATTGGGGACAATGCCTATGGATTGGCAGACTGGGGTGGTGGTACCATGCTTTAAGAAAGGAAACTAGAGGATGTGTTCTAACTGCAGGGGAATCATATTCCTCAATCTCCCTGGGAAGGTCTATGCTGGGGCACCGGAGAGGAAATTTGGTCCGTTGGTCGAACCTTGGATTCAGGAGAAACAATGTGGATTCCATCCTGATTGCATTGTAGTGTGTAGCGCATACAATTTATATTCAGCATTCATGGTTTGACTTTTGATATTCAGATCGAGTTCTAGGTCAAACTGGTTTGTTCGACTTTCAAGAAATTTGAGTTCTAGTGAGTTCGAGAACCAAGGTACCACTGTGTGTGTGTGTGTGTGTGTGTGTGTGTATACCCACACACACACACAAGGATTGGGACTGATACCCCCCATACCTCCTCCTAGCAGAGAAGCTGATATTTAGTCACATGTTTTTGCACATTCACCATTTGAATGCCAAACAATTCTTACATTAATTTAAAAATAATATAAAAATAATACTTAATGCCACCAGAGGGCACCAGAGCACCGCTGTAAATCCAGGAAGCGCCACTTCAGTGCCGAAAATTTTGAAAAAACTTCAAACTCATGGCTTACGCACCACTTGTGATGATGCAATGCGCTACATTTATTCACTGTTATATTAAATATTAAATTACATTTAATATATTTTTTTTACATATTAAATTATATTAAATTACAGTATTTAAATGGCAAACATCACATCTGAATCTTATTTGCTGAGGCATTTATATACCTATTTAAGGGACTTTGTAGTCTCCTCTGAGATTCAACATCCTTTGATAATGAATATTATTTTGCTCTCACTGTTGAGGAAAATGCCCAGTAAATTCAAGCGAAACATGGAGAGAAGAATGCAAGAAGAAATATTAATATTCAATATTCTACTGACAGGTAAAGCACAAATCCGAAGATCATCACGTGAGTTCTTGTTGGGTCCTGCTGGTTTACTCCAAGCTGAGGGTCTCACACTCCTATTCTTTTTGTTTCATTCTGATTTTTACCCATGTTGGATGGTGCCAGGTCACTTACCCGGATCTTGTCCTGTTCGTTCTTTTGTTTCCCTGTTTGGCCAGGTGGAGTCACTGACAAACCTGTTCTGTGTTTCCTTAGCATCTTTATTAATCCCTTTTGTTTCCACCAGCTCCCTGGATGCTGCCTGAGTGAATGGGCTGAGCGAGCGCCTGAGAATACTGCCACCTTACTGTTGTGAGTTGGAGTCTGGCCAGAAACATCAGTTCTGGACACTTTCACATCGAAGGAACTTTTTTCAGGGACCAGAACAATTTTTGGGACTTTTGTCATGTTGACACTGCAGGAACTTGGTTCTTAGAGGTAGTTCCAGAACCTGTTTTTTACTCATGACTCCAGACTAGGTACATTTTGCACCTCAGTTACATTTAATGCATAAATTAATACATTTGTTTTACTTGCATCTCCATATTTCTACCTCAGAAAACATGATCAATAACCAACACACTGTAGCACATGGCAAACCGAGACATTGAGATGAGAGAGATAGAGATGGTTTTAAAGAGGAGTGCACTCTTTTATTTTAGGATGTAAAAGGACTGACACAGCCACCAACGACCACCGAACTCCCGTAATGGGGAACCACAGAGAGATCTGATGCCAGACGATAAGGCACACACATGGTGGGTAGTTAAACAACTGCTAGAGACACGCAAGGATCGGACAGGATTCATTCATAACAAAAATATGGGCACACAAAAGGGATATCATACTGGGTCCCCCAGTTCAGACCAATCCAGTTATTTTCCAAAGGTCCACTCCTGAGGACCTTTAATGACTCTGTAGTGACATCAGCCATCTTTTATGGTGTGGTCTGCTGGGGCAGCAGCATCTCTGCTGGGGACAGAAAGAGGCTGAACAGGCTGATCCAGATGGCCAGCTCAGTTGTAGGATGCCCTCTGGACCCGGTGGAGGTTGTGAGTGACAGGAGAATGGTGGATAACATCTCCCACCCCATGCAGGAGACCTTGACAGCAGACCCTTTAGTGGCAGGCTCCGGCATCCACAATGTGGGAAGGAGAGATTCAGAAGGTCTTTCCTTCCATCCACTGTCAGACTCTATAACAAAGTCCTTGCAGCTGACCACACACACATAGACTAACAAAACACAGTACACCATAATGTTTTCATGTGTGCAATATTTCATTTGAGTGCAATTCCACAGTGTTGTACAAATACTTACCTACTGTTTTTAATTTTTGCTGCTATATTCTTGTACTGTCCACTTTCTGCCGCGACAATACAAATTTCCCACTTGTGGAACTAATAGGATTATCATATCTTATCTTATCTTATCTTATCTTATCTTTTATCTTATCTTATCTTGAGCCGGCCAGTAATGCATGCCACTGAAGACTGTACTGACTATAATTGTGTATATGACAAATAAAACTTTGGACATGGACTTTGTTTCACTGTTTCTGCTTCTTCTTTTGCTCTTGCATCTGCGTTCAGAAGTTCTGTTAATGGACAATGGGGACCAACAGTATGATACTGCTGTATGCGCCTGTAATTGGATGTTTGTCACCATGGTGACTCAGGCATTTCTGCTGTCAGAGAATAATGTATCAGCGCTGTCTGAAAATGATCAGATTCCCAGTGCCCTGATAACCTCTATGAATAATAAATATACTATTCTTGGATGTAATGTACACCTGGAGATTAGCTGATCTCAAAGAATATTTTGTTTCCAAAGAAATACAGATAACTTTGGACATAGTAGAGGATAGACAACACAGTAAAAATTATACCTAACAGGAACACTGTACCTGAGCCAGTGAGTCCTGGTTTTAGCAAACTGAAAAGATACAGGCTGCCAAGCACAGTATCAATGACCCCCACCCCTGTGGTGTCCCTATCCTGGTTCTGTTATTGTGGGATGTGCTGTTGGTAGTGCTCCCTGTCTAAGCTGTATTTTTGTCACATTAAGAGGATTACCAGGAACAGCAGTTAGCGATATTGACCCAACCATTTAACCCTGCCTGATCGGCCAATCAGCATCATTTGACTTTGCGATTAGGAACTTTGTGAATTAAATATGCACAGACATTTAACTAACTTTAAAAAAACACATCTAAAACACATTTAACTTATTTGTTTATTATTATTATTATTATTATTTTGTATTCTCTCAAACTGCCTCTGTTGTGCTTTTTGATATTCACAGAGGACTCATAATAATTGCAGGTTGTTTGCCATTTACTCCCTGATTTTTATTCCATTATTCAATTTTAGTAAGAATTCCCATTCACAAATAATCTTAATGTCCCAAAGTGTATTAGCTGTACAATCCCATTTTCAAAAAGGTTTGGATGCTGTGTAAAAAATAAAGACAGAATCCAATCATATAAGTGCTTATTACACGGCTCTCTGGAATGCTTGATTCTGATTGGTCAGTTGAGACATTTGCAGGTTCGTTCTTTTCAGATAAT
>JABFEA020000119.1:14765334-14781073 GCA_019775915.2 Cyphomyrus plagiostoma | reverse complement strand
TCAATTTTGACAGCTGTTTGGGGGATTATTTTATGAGGCCAAACTCTTTCTACTTTGCTGTAGGCCTATACTGAAAGACTGAATACGTTAAAGCCTACCTGTAGCCTGACGGATGAACAAATAAAATTAAAACCTTATGAATGAATAGGATATCTTGTAAGATACTGCATTATTATTTGATACATTTTTAAAGTTTTAATTACATTTTGGGCATGAAATCCACGCTGAATCCACCCTTCTGATGGGAACAGTTTAATCCAGATTTTTTGGATCAAAGTGATCCAAATCCTACAAAAAAGTTCTGAAAAACCCAAACTAAGAGTTTGATCCGGATCAAAACCAAGATTGGATTACGTGATCTAATCCGATTATATAATCCGTTTTTTCGTTTGAAAAACCCATTTTCAAGATTTGATCCAATCCGTTATCCAAAATCCTAGTGGATTGCTTTTTAAAAACTTGGCCCCGGTGCTGCCAATCAGGAATTAACACGCGGTAACGTGGTGCGCGGGGTACACATGAGGATTGGACGGTGCTTGGTGTGACAGTACCCCCCCCCCCCCCCCCAAAGGCGGCACTCCGGGCGCGCTCCAGGAGAGGCGATGGATGAGATGAGACCGGGAAAAACAGGACCTGAAAGACAAAACCAAGACCATCAACGGGGCACCGGGAACAAGACAGAAACACAGAACAGGCACAGAGGCAACAGCCAAGACAAAACCTGACACAGGACAGGAAATTCAGACAAACAGACCAGGAAGGGAGACACAGCGGGAACACTGACAGGCGGAACAAAAGGGCCAGGAGTGAACGAAGGAGCCAGAGGGGGACGAGGAGCAGAGACAGGAAGAACAAAGGGACAAGGAGACAGAACAAAGGCAGGAGGACAACAGGGAGCCCGAGGGAACCCAGGCGGGCCATGGAAGGCAGCTGCAGGTGCCACACGCGGACCTGTCGGGCCCCACCTCGTTGTGATGTTGGTGGAGAAGTCCGTCCACTTCCAGAGTTATGGGGGCCCAGCAGGTAGAACCCCGAGGGGTTCCATTCAAGCTCCTCCTCCCCTTCCACCATGAGAGGAGGAGCGATGATGCTACCGGCCAGGACCTCCTCGGGGACAGAGTTCAGGGAAGGGTGGAGCCGCAGGCGTGGTGGCGGAGCAGAGACGGGCGGAGCAGGCACCTTGGGCGAAGCAGGCACCTCGGGCAAAGCAGGCACCTCGGGCACAGCAGCAGGTCTGGGACGGGCAGGTCTGGAACACTGGGCAGGACAAGCATTGCCCCTTTAATAGTTCTAGAGATCCAGGGAATAGCGTCCCTTACCGCGCTCATCCCCTTACAGGCTAGGCGCATCAGCCGGTAAAGGTACACCTCTAATGGAGGCGGCATCTCCTCTGCGAGGCTGGTCAGGGGTAGCGTCAGGTTAGCAGCAGTGGTGTCCTCCCAGGTGAGCGGGGTGCTCCCTCGCCCACTGGCTGGAATGGAAGCGGGAAACAGAGAGCAAGCCCCCAGGAAGATCACTTCTTCAACCGGTCTCCTCTGGGCGACTTGTGATGGCGAAGCTGACAGCGCTGTGGAGAGGACGAGCGGTTGAAGCCGCTCTGGTAATTCACCTGTACTACTACACTTAACAGTATTTATTCTATTTATATATATCATATTTCTGTTTTTCATGTATATATCGTGTATATCTATATACACAGAGTCACAGAGTTTCTTTTCTAGTTTTATTTCAGTTTCTTTATCTGATATTCTTTTTTATGTTCTTGTCGTGTGTCTCTGTGTGACCGTTTAGTAGTACATGAGCAATTTCCTCCTGGATTAATAAAGTGTTTCCGATTACCTGTCACCCCTTCCACCAGCTGCCGGAGATTAGCCGACATCTTAGCCGACATGTACGCCTGTGAGCGGGGTCATCTCCTGAAGGAGGGTCCCGCTCTTGCTGTCTAAATCCCATAGCCCAGGGTCCTCCTGGACTTCAGGTTGATTTAGCCAATAAACCACCTCTCGAAGCAGATCGAGGCATTGATCCACGATCTGCAGAGGTAGACTGCGGAGATCAGTCATTCTGTCATGTCCGACAAGCTGGCAAGCAGGTAAGCAGGCGAGTCGAGCAGTCAGTGCAGGTAAATGGGTTTATCCTGGGATAGACAGGGCTGACAACGAACATCAATGACTGATCTAACAAGACTAACACAGACTAAATACACAGGACAAGTCAAGAGGAACAAGAAACAGGTGATGACAATCAGGAATTAACACAACATAACGAGGTGGGCGTGGCACACACAAGGGTCGGACGGAGCTGGGCGTGACAGAAGGCAAAGCAATACTGGGAATCTGTATCTACTGGGATAGAAAAGAAAGCATTAGCCATTTTCCCTCCACTGGTATGGAGGGAAATCATAATTGGATTAGGGACAATTGGTGGTCTGGGGTGTATGGCTGCATTTACACCCCCCAAATCCTGTACAAACCTCCAAGCATCATTTGCCTTTTTCACAGGTAAGATAGGAGAATTACTTGAGAATAGGCTATTTCCTTAATAGCCCCCCCCTTTTCACCAGATCTGCATGTACTTTTCTCACTTCCTTCTCTGCTTCTCTAGATATGGGATACTAGGCCTTGAGGCCTTATCCTGGAACTCCCCCTCGCCTTCTCTAACTGCTCCCTCCCACAGTTAGTGTACTTCCTGATTTATGCGAATGTCCTACTAACAAACACCACTAATACATAAAACAACGACTTCAAAAACTATAAACCTGAGTTCACGGTTGTGTCTCCCCTGAGAGGGCACGTCTCACAAGCTCAATCCCAGCCAAAAAGGCCTACTCCCATCCAACACCCCCCCGGTCCCCAGCAATGTCAACTTGGAAGGGGGGTGTTCTGTATACACAACTGAGACAACCCAGATGGGGCTCAGCTTATCAGCCACACTACCGGTGTTCTGACTCGACCAAGGCCGGCAAAATAGCCACCAGGTGTCACCCACCCTCCTGAGAGTCCAAGCTAGGTGTTCTTAGAACTCACCCTAGGCGAGGTCCTGCTCAGAAGTTGTAATGACTGCCTGAGGTACCTGTTGGCCCTGTCCGTACTGAATCAGCGGGTGCAGCTCGGCTGGCACACTTTTGGGCATTCAATTGCTGAGAACTCCCCTTCAGTTCTGACAAACTGTAAGACCACGAGCCGTGGTAGCAGAGTTATGGGCAAGGTCAGCCGAGAGAGAGAGCAAATGATAAGCACCCAAGACAGGAAAGCCCACAACTTTCACTCCTACAGACACAAATAAGAACAATTGCACCTCGGGACTCTAACCCGGCTTATTCACCTCGGGACTCTAACCCGTCACCTTCGATGACTATACTTGGGCCCCTAAGAGAGGGAGACCTTATTCCCTCTTGCTAATTTAGCTTTCGGGGGTCCTGAATTCCCCAGGACTTCAAACCCAGCTTTTCTACCGCTCGTCAGCAAATAGTGGGGTTGCCAGGAATCCCTGACCTCCGCACCGATAAGGTCCTAATTCCTTCCTAGCAAGGCCTGCTCACAACATCTGACCAAAATACCTTAAACACCATGCATAGACATAATATATACAAAACATATTAACCCAGTACATGCAACTTCTCCTCCATCCTATTTTACCGACAGGCCACTGGACACTTTAAATTGCTCAATTTGACATAGCCAATATGCAGATTTTAATATAACAGGTTCTACTTCCATCTTCCAGTCGGGGCCCTGCAGTTCTCTGTGTCCAAGTAGGCTGTGTCAACATTTAGCTGAATCTCGCAAATCTCCTGCTCATCCTGGACGAGCCCCCATTTTGTTGGAGTTGTACTCCGCCAGGTCCGTTGATGAGAAGAGATTCACAGCTGAGACGAGGAGTAGTTGCAAGCCATGGGTTTATTTTGTAACAGGTTGCAAGCTTGGAGCGTCTGTCTGACATACATTCAGCATGTACAGGAAGAGGCTCAACCATATGTATTGGCTCTGTCCCTCTTATAGCCCTTTTGGGCATCTCCCCCCTCTCTCGGTACCTTCCGTCTACGTGACAACCACATGTTCGCCATTTGCCCTAATTATTCGGTTAGTACTTGTCCTTGTGGAAGGCTAAAGATAAGTAAGGGCCGCTTATGTTGTCTGTCTGCCCCCTCTATCGGTCTCGATTAGATCACCCACCCCTGCCGGCGCCAGTCCGTTCTTGTTTCGATTTACTTACAGCCTTATAGAATTATTCCTTCAGTACGCACCGTTTATACATGAGGCCCCAGGTCTTTTGCATTATGATCTGCTATGATATTAGACTGAAATCCTCTTTGCACACATGCAGGGTAGTTTGCTGGCTATTGGATGATTCTGCCAGAGGATACTGTACCCAGCAAGACCAGACTTACTCAAGGGCTGACCTGGGCTGTAGCTGTAGGGGCACCCAAATTTTTTTCTGGCTGTTACCGCAGCACTTTATGCTGCAGTTATGTGCCCACAATGACTTTAACCCAGGGTCCCACCCCCTTAAATTCGGCTCTGGTGCCCAGTAATGGTGGTTGGACCAGGAGTTTGGTTTTAAAGGGGGGGGGACACTACAGGTGGAAACCAGTGGGAGGTGAGAAGTAGGGACACGTCAAGCAGAATTCCTGAGGCTGCAGACTCTCTATCTTCCATAAGGATACAAACTCCTTAAGCGGAAAGTTCACCTCACTGCCAACAGCCGTGTCTCTGGTCATGACAAAGGAGTGACTCATTAATCATCGTCTTGTGGATTAACTTCAGAGGGTCAGCGGAAAGTTGTTCTTATTTTGACACTGATCACATATTTACAGATCAGTGCTGTCACATATCAAATCAGTGATCACAGGAAATGCAAATCTACTTCACTTATATCTGTGCCATTTTCTTTATTTTAGATGTTTTGAAATACGGAATGATTTCTCTTTTCAGTTACTTGAAAATTAACAACCAACATTTCAAGATGAAAACTACTGTAAACAGCATGTATGAGTTTATTTAGGGACATTATTATAATTATAATGTCAGAAATTTGTAAAAGCCAATGCAGTAGTTATATACACACAGCATTCTAAGTAATAAATGACATAAAGTTAAACATAAATGGTTCTGAAAATGGACAAATGCACTAATTGGATTTTGCTGCACATGAGCAGCTGTGATGTGTTCAGCTGAGTCTGTAAACACTGAGAGTTTGAACAGCCTCATTATGTTACGCTCCTGTTCAGTGAGACAGGAGAAATTAACATTCTAGTCTGGCTACTGAAGCCCCAGACAGACAGACAGAAATTTGTAGCAACAGAATGAGACAGTAATTAGTGATGAGGGATAAAATTGTATTTCACTCCTCGTTTGAATGAATTACTCCCAAGGTAGATCTTCAAAGGCGATCACTTAACAAGGGTAAGGCAGAAGGTTAGCTTCCTGTTACCTGTACAATGAAGTCCAGCCGGTTGTGAAAGTTCAGGCTTTGTATTTCTCCTCACAATGAGAGCCTGGATTAGGCAGGGGCATACTGCCAGAAAACAATGGGACCAATTGTACCTTTCAGGGCACAATTACTTGTCACTGAGGCTGTACCTCAAGGGTCTGTCAATTTTACCTGTAGGTTAATGTACCATTTAAGGTACAGATATGGACTCTGAGGAACATTTGGGGTACATTAATTTTGTTTGTACCTTAGGGATTAGTACTGTAGCAGAGATGTACTTTAGCTACCCAGGAATGGACACACCGACACTTCAGAGAACAGGCTGAGAATGTTCAGAGACAATGGCAATCTAATAGAACATTTTTAAAAATCAAGACATGTAGAATAGCTGGTCAGGACAGAATTTCCCAACACCATTACTGTCAATGTCGCTCTGTCGACTACATGGACAGGCATGATGAATCAGTGGACAGCAATGAGCCCTGCAAGATCATGGGTACAGTTAGTTCAGGTACACTCTCCCTGTCTTTGTGCTGGTATTCGGGCTGGGAAACTCCTTTTAAAAAGGCATTCAAATTTTTGTAATGTAACAGATTCATCAATTGAAGCTATTAATTATACAATTATACTACAAACCCAGCCTGTGCATAGTAGCCTTTTGTGTGCAACGTACCCTGCAAGGTAAAACCTGCAATGCTAGTCTGCTCGTGTAAGTGGTGAAAATGATGAGGACACAATAATGTATCATTTATTTAGCTACCCATAGGAGAGAAACAAGAGCAACAACAGAAGAAGTTGTCTATATTGTGAAATTAAACTGTCAAACGATTCACATTAGACCACTGACATAGGTTTATGTGCATAAAATAGCTTAAAAAATATTAAACCATCTATGCTGTCTTCGTTTTAGATTATGTTTAGCTATCCCTGGCCAGTATTTAATCTTTGTACTGTCATACTGTCTATGTATTATACCATGGTATATGGTATTTTGATGATATTTCCCAAAATAATACTATTTATTTACTAAACGGGAAGGAAGTCCCCACATTAAAAACTACTGCCAAAATCCCACCAGTTTCCAGATTGCACTTTTCAGGTTTTCGGAAGTCATTGTACCACAACATTCTTCCTTTGATTCATATGTGCACATTCCTTAAGGACTTGTTTCAGCCATTTTGGCTAGCTCAATTAATATATGGAAGTCTGCCCCTAGTGGCAGATCCTATATTCTACGTTAAGCAACAAGGGTCTTTAGACAGAGCAAAAATAAGGAAGCGTGAATTTGATAACTTAATGGTAGCCTATATAAATCTTAAAGCATGTAACCGTGGATTTCTGCTATCAAAAATGTAAATAGTTTTAAATGCGAATTATACTTGAATAATTAAGTTCAGCCTCCCAGTGGGTATTATCTGGATATTACAAAGACATGCAGTTTAAATGGCATGGCATTTATAAATCAGTATTCTTATCGACCTGTGATAGACCAACATCCTGTGAATGGGGTGTCAGACCTGCAGGGGTAGGACCATGTACTGGGTAAATGGTTATGGAGAATGGATGGATGGATAAAGGATCTGTAGCAATCATAATCATATGTGTATATATATTTATATACAATGGTACCTTAGCTCTTGAACTTAATACGTTCCGGACTCCGGATCGAATCCTAAAAAGTTTGAGAAGTTTGAGTTCTGATAGAATTTTTCCCATAAGAAATAATGGAAAACCAATTAATTGGTTTTTGGCCCCCCAGAATTATACCTAAATATGTTTTTTTAGCATTTAAACACAAAATGAACAGGATAAAACAAGAAGAGCATTTTTTTCTTAATGGCTTCCAAAACGATAAAGATCTTATCCCAAAATTACCCCTGTCCTGCCCCAATCGTTTGCTCCTACCGTGTGCCACGCTTACCTCATGTGGGATGCCCATGTGATCAGCTCTTTCTAGTTGTTGTCATTAGTCCTCTGTATTACGTCCGTGTTTCAGTTTGTTTCCCAAGTCCGGTCACTGGGTGCATCCGACTTGCTTACAGCGCTAGCTTAAAGCAACGCATTCTGATCCTGACGCAATGCATTATGGTTAGGTGCATTGCGACCTCTCACCCGGCTGCACAAGCTGGAACCACTGCCGTGATGACACACCTTTGCCCATATTGGCTGAAGAGTTTACTTACACGCATGACGTTTGTATCCCAGGCGGTTCCAATGCGTAATCGATTATTTCTCCCGAATATCACGTAAAGCAGTGAGAACTGGTTTTCAGTTAATTTTCCTGGTAAAATAAAGTTTAAATAAATTACATAAATGCTGTAATAGTACACGTAAGTTAGTGGTTTATTTATTGTTAGTTACTGTAATGTTGCGCTGCTTTATTTGGTTAATCATCCAGTCTGTGAAGAAGGCATTCAAGTAAGAATTGCATTGTAGTATGACTCATTTCCTGGTGCATACAATTTATATTAGGTCAGTGTTCACGGTTTGACTTCTGATGTTCAGATCCAGTTCTAGGTCAAACTGGTTTGTTCGACTTTCAAGAAATTCCAGTTCTAGTGAGTTCAAGAACCGAGGTACCACTGTTTAATATACATTTACACACATACACATCCATATATATTATATTATATATATGGTTATGGTGCATGTGTGTAGAAGGCATAACATGCAGATACATTTACATTCACTGCATTTGGCAGATGCCCTCAGCCAGAGCGACTTACATAAGCGCTTAGATACAGGTCGGGAGCTTCAGTTCATCTTCACACTACACACTAAAATGGGGGAGAAAAGTAGTTTAAATGACTTTAAACATTGCAGGAGTGTTGATGCCAGACAGTCTGGTATGAGTATTTCAAAAACTACTGATCTACTGGGATTTTCACACACGACCATCTCTACGGTTTACAGAGAATGGATCAAATAATAAAAAAGAAAAACATCCAGGGGCTAGCCATTCTCTGGGAGAAAATACTTTGTTGAAGGTCAGAGAAGAATGCCAAGACTGGTTCAAGCTGGAAATATCTCAAAATAATTATTTAAATGCATCACTGGACTTCACTGTGGCTCCCCAGCAAACGTACAGATAAATCACAGCTGGATTATGAAATCTTGCCGACACATATAATGTTGGTAAATTCTTACTCATACGCAATTAGTAGAACAGGAGGATTCTTCCGCCGGAATTACCAAGGGGTTAAATGTCGGTAGACTAAAATCCCTTCCCCTTTAATTAAAGATTGCCCCCTATTCTGAAGCGCAGTCTCTGCATTACCGTGGTTTGTACCATCTCAGTGCTGTGACTATTGTGGTAGCTATATCTGTCTATGCCCGGGACCGTACTGTGCATATGCCTTGCGCGCCGGAAACATGTTTTAAAAAGCCAGTGAGAACCAGTGTGGTTGCAACATTTTTCTCTGCAGAGGCATCTGATCATATTTCGTAACTCTAAAATAATATTTGCATTTCACTTTCGTTGCTACGAGATACATTTTTTGTTTCCTTGGGCGTCTATAGTGTATTAACCTTAAATGCGACTTTTGCCAGAGGTATAGTGGAGTGCATGCCTTCTGTAGCGGGATGCCAGGGAATGCTGTCTCCACGACCCGCTGAAGTGTCTGTCTGACGTGACGCTTTTCGTATTTTTCACCGGTTCGCTGTAAGACGAGTTAAGACGACTTTAAATTCGTATTGTTGGCCGCATTTAGGTCATCGCCTTGAATGAATTGGGTTACGGCAGTAAAAGATGCTGTTCGAGGGCAGCTTGTCGAGGCGTGACTCGTGAGCAACGAGGGCACGATGATGTGCCAGTCACTTGCATCTCCGAGTGCATCGTGTGTTCAGGACCCCATACAATGAGCAGTTTACGAAGACTAGTGCATCTGGTGCTTTTCTGCCCCTTGTCCAAAGGCGTACAGGTAAGAACCTTTATATTTCCTCCGAAGGTAGTCCTTACAGTATGTCTATCGTTTTCACATAACTACCACACAGCAAGCAATTAGTCATTTAATGTAGTTCAAATGAATGAATGAATTAATGAATAAATAAATAAAATGGCATTGTAACTGCGGATTAAGTATTATTATGGTTATTATTATGGTGAGTTTACCCATTTAAACAGTTTGGGTTGAGTTGTTCATTTATCTCTAAAGATCTACAAATATGAAATCCCACATAATGAATTAAATTGTCGTGACTCACTTCACTGTTGCGTCCTTTACCTATGGCAAAATGAAAAAATAGAAAATTTAAATCTATAAACAATAAAATAAGATTTTACTCTGTTGACCCACTGTAAGCTCAGCTATTCTACAGGCACTCACTGTTAACACTAAACAGAACAATGTAGCAGAGATGCCATTTGATCTGTTCTAGTGTCCAGTCCTTATGATCAAGGTGCAAGCTGGAAATCTGGATTGCAGTTTTATGGTTTTTATGTTTGATGCTATACCATGTGCAATGCAAGGAGCCTCATTTTAATGATTTTGTGTTGCTGTTTGGTTTATTTGAATGCCGTATTTGAATATGTTTTGCACATGAGCAATTTCATTGTTCATTATACTTTGATCATGCTAGTTCTAGCAGACAGAATCAGATGCAGTCATGTTTTTTATGTGTATCATATTTATTAGGAAGAATCTTTGTCCCTACTTGAAAGGAACCCCTTGTTTCTTAGATTTGACAATGTCAAAGTTCAGGAAGATCTCTTACCTTCAGAGTTTGAATTTAAAGTTTGAAAAAGAACACACATGCACATCAGAACCATCAAGTTTTTGTTTACATTAAAGTAGGGCTGCCAAAACCAGCACATTAATTCCTGCAATTAATCAAAAAAAACTTAATGCAGTTTAATAATAATAGATGCTTTATTGATCCCTGTGGGGAAGTTGTCCTTATGCCTCCCCTCCCCCACCTTGTTCTTTGTAGAGTAAATTGTTTGCAAAGGGCAGCCACCCGTAGTGGTGCCCAGGGAGCTGGGGGTTAAGGACCTTGCTCAAGGACTTGCAGATGTGTGGAGGTTGGGTTTGAACCGGTGACCTTCTGATTACAGGCATACAGGTTTAGCCCACTGAGCCACACGCTGCCTGCCATTTGTCTGTCAATTGCACATCATTTTTCCTTCCACAAATACAATATATGCATGCATGCATAACTGATAACCTTAAAGTCATGTTTGTGATCAAAATGAGCAAGCAGAAACCTACTTACCTTTATTCAATGGATGCAATATCTTGCCTTAAATCGATCTTTGGATAAAGTTGACTGTAGTTACTGAAGTGATGAACTGTCTTATCACTGCAGCACCACAAGCTTCAGATAACACTGAATGCAAAGCAGACTGGTCAAACTGGAAAAGCCATACTTGAGGAAGACAGGCGAGGAGGATCCATTCGTAACATTGTCGAAGATGGGGAACTCAAATGATTCACATGGCCAGCAAAGACCCATCAGCAAACTATCTGCCGTTAAGATGTACAGAATCAATGACTTGCACAGTGTTCAAAAGACATTAAGCTGAACAGTTAGCACAAGAATCCGCGGTTGCTTTGACTGAAGCTCACTGGACATTAATAAGCAAGCACTGCTACATGAGTCTAAGGGCTCGATTTCATCAACAGGCACCTTCTGCAATTCATTAGAACATCATGCATCACATAGAAAGCAATGTTTGATGCTCCCACTGGTGCACTGTGTTGCAGTGCATTTTGAAAACACACTGCTGCACGCGTTTCTCTGCGCTGCTTTATAAATCCCCCGACTGATGTCAACAAGCTCGGATGCCTCAGCAACAGGCTAACTGAAAAGTAGCCTTGGTGTGCCGGGTGTGACTCAGTAATATGCAACAGGCCCCAAGCATGTACAAGCAATGGCTTGAAAGGGAACAGTTTGATTATCCTCATGTTATTTTTTATATTAGAACAGTGCATGTGTTCATACGGTGTAACTGCTTCCAATCGCAATCGAGAAGCTGGGGATGTACTCAGCAAAGGTCTGCTTCTGTCGACATCATTTAAGAGAATCACATCAGCCTCTGACATTTTTCAGCTTGTGTTAATGTTTTACTTAAAGTAGCATTTATTAAATGTGCAGTTAATCATGAGTATAAATCCGAATCGATCAGCAGGACAACTTTACAGTGACATTAAGCACCAAATGGTTGTATCTGCTTTTTGAAGACATTTGAGCTTTGAGTAAGGATTATAAGAAACATGAGGCCATGCTTTATAACTCCCCCAACTGGCGGTTTCTAAATTCATATAGAAATTTCTATTTTTACCTCATGTGTTTTTTCTTACATATATCCACAGGAGTTCAGTAGTACCTGGTCCAATTGGTATCTGAGATCCTGAGACAGATCATACTTAATTTACTGTAATGCTGTGATTCATCATAATCATGTACTCTTATGGGTCTTAATGCAAATACATGCTAATAAGATGACAGGTCAGAAATATGCCTGATAAAAAGTTTTATATGTTTTATGGGATCAGCACCTGTTGATATTGTCTACTTCTAGTGTTTTATATATATCTTTGGCTGATCATTACTGCTATCAGTACAGTGGCTGCTTATAAATGTTCACTTTCTTCAAAATTAATTACAAGAAAGGTCATGGGACTGTGATTTCTTCAGGATCACATTACGCTGTGCTAGCCAGGAGTCAGGTATCACAAGGTTACTGCTAGGTGGGGAGATTAATGGCTTGTATCAGAGTGTTGGGATCAGTCCATGCTGTCCTGTTTGTTGTTTTCCTGTATTTTTCCATCATTTGCCATTTCGAGTCTTTAGTGTTTATAAATTGTTCATGACCCTTACCTATTCCTTGCTGTACCTTTAATTAATTGTAATGGTTCCCACCTGTACCTGGTTTAGCCCATGTTCTTTATAAAAGTTCTCACACTTCTGAAACTAGGGTTTGAGTGTCCCCCATGGCCCCACGTGTGTGGAGTTTGCATGTTCTCTCCATGTCGTCATGGGGTTTCCTCTGGGAAAAACACGCTGAGGTTAATTGGAGTTTCCAAACTACCCATAGGTATGTGTGTGTACAGTGAATTTTACAGTGAACTGTACGGTAATGGGTTGGTGTCCATAGACTCTTGATGCTAAACAGGACAAGCGGTTACAGAAAAATATATGGATGGCGTCTGAAATATTTGAACTGGATTTACAGTCTTATCAGCTGCTAATCAGCTCTGTTGAGGATGTCTCAACATTTAACTCAGAGGAGCATCCCAGCTTCTGCATTACTAAATGGACAAGTTATTTCATCACTTTCACCTCAAGCTCAGAACTGATACGGAGCCACACAAATAAAGAACATATACATATGAAAACCTTAGCCTGCACCCCACTTTAATGCTGATTGTGAGCTGAAGCGCTGGGCAGAGGACAGCACACCTCCTTTGCATCTAATCACATGAAGTAGCTTCCACAGATATTCTCTATATTATTTCACAGTATGATAATATGAGCAATAAAAGTAATATCTGTCCTCTTTTTGAAATGTGCTTATCCAAGTAGCACTGTTGACAAATACAATTTGAGAATGGTGTCTGATATTAGATTATTAAACTATAAATAATAAACATAAAAATATCCTATATTTTCCATTTGCATAAGTACAGGTACATTGGAATGATTTTCTTCACCAAACCCATCTTGCTCTCCATAGCTTGGAGGTCACAGTGCAGGGTCAACTAACATGCAGTGCCCCTGGAACTGGGGGGTCAGGGCCTTGCTTGAGGGCCCATGGACATGTAACTGTTCTGCCAGGGCAGGACTCGAACCGGCGGTCTAACTATCACAGGCACAGAGACTTTACTTTGCTAAGAAACAATGGAAAATTTTTACTCCCATACTTTGCAAAAGTGTATATTTTGTATTGTGTTTTAATCAAACTCAGCCAGCGTTTTTTCTCTCACAATGCCTCTGTAGCTCAATCTGAACTCTGGACTCCTGTGTTTTGACTGTCCTCTGCAGGGTCGACTCCCAGTCAAGGTGAAATACCTGTTCCTGGCCTGGCTGGCCATCCTGGTGGGCAGCTGGGTCGTCTACATGCATTACTCCACTTACTCCGAGCTCTGTCGTGGACACATCTGCCACACGGTCATCGTGAGTGTCCGCCATTTCCTGCTGCTTTTTCTCATGCTGCCCAAGTTGCAAAGCAACATGTAGCCTTAATGGCTGTTTCCAAAAGAACTAAGGTGTGCGTGTTATATAAATACAGGACTTCAGAGGTAATGCAGCCATTTCTGCTATAATGTGGCAGATTCCTGCAAAGCCACATCATACAAAACACACAGTTAATGAATGTTACATTTATGTAGTCTGGAGCCCCTGAAGGGAGCTGTGCTAAAAATAAAATGCTCTTACTTTCGCATGAAAACAAGTCTCACGCATGCGAAAGTAAGAGCATTTTATTTTTAGCACAGGTCCCTTCAGAGGCTCCATAATGTAATGCCTTTCACACACAAAAAAATGACTGGGTCCATGCATAACTTAATGAAACCATCATGTTTAAAACCCTTTATTAGGTAGTGTTGAATTTGTGAATGAATGCAGGTGTGTATCTCTCCCTCTCAGATGATAAAATATGTATCTAGATACATGACCCATGATGAAATGACGTAAAGCAAACTTTGGGGAAACAGGGGATTTCTTACTAGTTTTTATACCTAGAATTATACCTAAATATGTTTTTTAGCATTTAAACACAAAATGAACAGGATAAAACAAGAAGAGCATTTTTTTCTTAATGGCTTCCAAAATGAGAAAGATCTTATCCCAACATTACCCCTGTCCTGCCCCAATTGTCCACTCCTTCTGTGTGCCATGCCCCCTCGTTAACCTTGTGTGGGATCCCCATGTGATCAGCTGTTTCTGGTTGTTGTCATTAGTCCTTTGTATTAAGTCTGCGTTTCAGTTTGTTTCCCCAGTTCGGTCATTGGGTGCCTTCGACTTGCTTACAGCGCTGGCTTCTGACGCAATGCATTACGGTTAGATGCATTGCGACCTCTCACCCGGTTGCACAAACTGGAACCGCCTCCGTGACGACACACCTTTGCCTTTATTTTTTGAAGATTTTAGTTACGTGCATGACGTTTCTATCCCCAGCAGTTCAAATGCGTAATCTGCTATTTCTCCCGAGTAACATGTAAAGCAGTGAGAACTGGATTTCAGTTAATTTACCTAGTAAAATAAAGTTTAAATAAATGACATAAATGATCTAATAGTACACGTAAGTTTGTGGTTTATTTATTGTTAATTACTGTAATGTTGCGCTGCTTTATTTGGTTAATCATCCAGTCTGTGAAGAAGGCATTCAAGTAAGAATTGCATTGTAGTATGACTCATTACCTGGCGCGTACAATTTATATTAGTTATATTATATATTAGACTTCTGATATTCAGATCGAGGTCTAGGTCAAACTGGTTTGTTCGACTTTCAAGAAATTCGAGTTCTAGCGAGTTCGAGAACCGAGGTACCACTGTACTAAGCTTTTTTTTGTTCCAAGCAGAAATGCACTTGCTACCCAGATAAACAGCTTTAAGCATTTCTTTTGACTGCCCAAAACTTTTGCATTGTACTGTAGATAATAGCATATCTCATAAAACTTACCAGCTGCACATATTTTAAGTTGACATTCCTTGTTTTATATTTAGAACAACAATTTGATTTGCCTCAATTTATCTATGCATATAACTAATCTACTAAAATACACCATACTCAGTAAAATCAGTTGTTAATGGGATCAGTTCAAGTTTCATTTTCAAATTTTATTGTCACGTGTGTTCTGAGGAGTACAGTAAAATTGTTCTAGCATTCATGTTACCCTACATTAATGTTATGGATTAGGATGGAATCGGATGGAGAGGAAGACAGGCCTTAATACCCCACCTAAGATGCTCCTTCCATGGGTGTGCATGACTTAAAACTCAACCTAAGATACTCCTTCCATGGGTGCAGGAAACAGGATGGCTGTGTCTTTTCATTAGACCTCCAGCTATGACAGTGTATTTGTCAGCTGAAAAAAAAAATCCTCAGAGGATGGTTATTTTTGTCTTTTTTTGTAATAGGACAGCTGCAGAACATGGCTTTCATATACTCAGGCTAACGCGACAAGATATCACTAAAGTTAAACAATACTTACAGTCAATGTGGAAAAAAAGATCTTACTTCATAGTAATGATATAATATACAGTACAGGCCAAAAGTTTGGACACACCTCATTCAATGTGTTTTCTTTATTTTCATGACCATTTACATTTGTAGATTCTCACTGAAGGCATCAAAACTATGAAT
>JABFEA020000119.1:14741830-14765234 GCA_019775915.2 Cyphomyrus plagiostoma | reverse complement strand
ATCTACCAATGGTCATGAAAATAAAGAAAACACATTGAATGAGAAGGTGTGTCCAAACTTTTGGCCTGTACTGTATAATAATTAAATAATGTACTGTGCTAAAGGAAAAAAGTTGTTCTGTTCTCCGTGGGGTCTAGTTAAAAATAGTATGTTGTACATTCATACTGAAACTGTGTAATTTTTGGCTGATACTTTATACATTTTAGGTTCTCTAAGATTAATTATTAAATGTGGTAGACTGTACTCAGGTAAGCTATACTGAGGAAAGGTACTGCACAGTGGCTGCAGTCTCACAGCTTCAGATGTGATACTTTGAATGCTTTGACTATGTACAATTTGCATGCTATGCCAGTGTTTCTTCATTCACTTTAATTTGCATTCACAGTGTGTCAGTCTGACCCAATCAGTAATCAATAATGCATAATCAATGATGTATCTGACATCGGGGTTAAACAGAAGGCATACATTTTCTGTACTGGGCTGGTTTCCAGATTGATTGATACCTTATTGTTATTCAGCCTGTGTTCTGGACTGGTGGCTCTGTACACTGAAAGGCACACTGGATATTTATGGAATATGACCACATTACTGAGTTTTTTGTGCTGTCCAACTAACTGTAGGGTGTATACCCAGAGCTTAGTAATTCTTCTGATCTAAATTACTTTTTCTGTTTCTAAAATGCCATGTGTTTTGGGTGTGTTGTTCTCATATAGCATGGTTTCCCCTCTAGCGTGATCTCCTGCCCTGTACCCTACACTGCCTGGAATAGGCTCCCGGCCCCAGTGACCCAGATCAGCATAAATGATGGGAACATGGGTAGATATTGTAATACACAGTGTATTCACAACCAGCTCCTGAATGGGGGAGGAGGCTTATTTAATTGGATTTAAATGGTAGTCATTACACTCTCCATTACCCAGTGTACAGTTTTGTTGTACATGTACAATAAGTAAAGATATTCAGTTGTACATGGTTTAATTGAAGACATTGAAAAACTAGATTTGGGGTTTTCTCAGAACTAATCCCATTTATAATGCTTTTAGGTTTTGGGCTTCTTACTGAGGATATTGGGGTTGATCTGGTTCTGCTTCCTTTGTTCATTCTCTTTGCTCCAGTGTGATCATTACAAGAGGGGCATTATCACTGGATCATCCTGCAAGCCTCTCTGTGAAAAGCGCACTCTGAAACTGCAGCACTGCTTGTCCTCCTCGCCTACTCATCAGGTATCCCATGGAAGTACGGCTTTACAAAGCTTTACAAAATGCATCATAAACATTTAAAAGAAAAAAGAAATAACAATCACATAAAGATGCAATAATAATAATAATAAATAAGACACAGGACATTAATCACCCACATCCTTGGTAGGAAACTCTAGTCCCTATCTCATAGAGGACTCTACTCCCGACCACACCAGGAACTCTAGTCCCTATCTCATAGGGGACTTTACCCCCTACCACACCAGAAACTCTAGTCCCTATCTCATAGGGGACTTTACCCCCTACCACACCAGGAACTCTAGTCCCTATCGCATAGGGGACTTTACCCCCTACCACACCAGGAACTCTAGTCCCTATCTCATAGGAGACTTTACCCCCTACCACACCAGAAACTCTAGCTACTAGTTTCATATCACTAAAGATAATGTCTCCTGGCACAATTTGACATGCCGTTCATGGCTCCTCATGGTTAAATTCAGTTGTACATCATCACATATGGGAAATCTGTTGCATTAATCCTGATGAATCAAGGATAAATCTACACAGTTTGCTTTCCAATCAGCAATTAAGCAAACATGAAAATTACTTCATCAAAAACACAAGAGACAAGAATTTCATCATTCTCTTAGTCTATGGGAACATTATTTGCTGGAATCGTATTTTCTTGCAGGTGTACAATGGAGTTTGGAAGGAGAAGTCAGTGGTTATAAAGTGTGGACTTGAAGATGGCTCGAGGCAGGATGGGAGTCCAGACTCCATGCTTCGACAGGAGATGACCCTCTTCAACAAGCCAAGCAGGGGCACCTCCATGGATGAGTTTCGGGAAATGCTGCAAAATTTCCTCAAGGTTTTCTCTCTTGTCATTTCCACAGGAAATGTAAAAACAAATGTCACTGATTTTATTCCTGATCTTTAAAAGTTAAACATGCTAACTTTTCTGTAATTTAAAAGTCAAAGGTTTTGCTTTCTGATGCAAGACTGCTATTTAGTTTGGTCAAATTTAGGGTTAACAGTATAAATACAGGTTTGATTTCTCAGTCTTTCCATCAATATTGCAGGGAAATCTTGGGGACCATTCCTTACTTGGAACCTTGGTAAGTCATATCATGGACCTAGCTGATGTCAATCAGGATGGGAAGGTCTCTCTGGCAGAGGCAAAGTCTGTGTGGGCACTGCTGCAAGTCAATGAATTCCTTCTGATGATGGCTTTGCAAGAGAAGGAGCACACCCCAAACCTGCTTGGCTTCTGCGGAGATCTGTATGTCACGGAACAGGTGGGCCACAGTGCCCTCTACAAGTTGGAGGTTCCTCCTTACCTGCAGCCTCTGGTTCCCACAGTCCTAAGTACTACTATAAACCAATGGCTAGCACCAGCCTGGCCCCGGCGAGCTCGAATTACAATCGGGCTCCTGGAGTTTGTGGAGGAGATCTTCCATGGCTCTTATGGTAGCTTCTTCATGTGTAATGCAAGTCCATGGCACGTGGGCTATAACGGGAAGTATGATTGTAAGATGGCAGACCTGCGTCACGTGGCGTCTGAGGTGGCAGTACGGAAGTTCCTGAAGGGTCGCCACTGTGAGTCAAACACGGACTGCACCTATGGCAAGGACTGCACTGCCACCTGTGACAAGCTGGTCAAGCAGTGCAACACTGAGGTGGTGCAGCCTAACCTGGCCAAGGTGTGCAGATTGCTCCAGGACTACCTGCTGTTTGGTTCTCCTTCAGATCTGCGTGTCGACCTGGAGAAGCAGCTACGCACCTGTGTGACACTCAGTGGCCTCGCCAGCCAGATGGAGGTCCACCATTCGCTTGTCCTTAACAACCTCAAGACCCTCTTGTGGAAGAAGATCTCTGATACCAAATACTCCTGAGGCTGAAAAAAATAACTACTGGTAAAAGATGACTTATGATGCGGATATATTTGACACTGGCATATTAGCAGCTTTCCTTTATTGAGGAAGCAGGGATTTACTATTAAGATATGGGGCATTGACTATTAAATTACCAAGAAATACTTCTACACCAAACTTAAGAGAAATAACTTGTGCTTGAATTCCACATAACATATAGATGTTTGTCCTGCATGTTGCAGAAGATGAAAAAAAATAGATCATTTACAGTTATCATTATTCATAGATGATGTTTGTGCAGTTAGTTGGTACAACTTTTTCTCAGGTCTGTAGAGATGTAACACAGGCTGTAATTAGCTAAACAAGGCCACTAGAACCTCAAAATAACCAAGGGCAAAGCATTATTTGGTGGATACGGTGGTCTACTGGAAATGGTTGGGGGGGGGGGGGGGGACAAAAAAATTTGTATGCTATTATGTGCCTTTTGTGCACAATCTAATTTTGATAAAATGAGTTAAATGCATTTGATGACCAGACTTAAGTAACCAGAAGTCTGAGCTATTGTTTTATGCTACTATAAATAGTGTTTGGTCAAGGTGATTATTCATGTCTGTGTTCAGCTTTTTAAAGAACTGCCTAAAAGAAAGGACTTAAGGTAAAACATCTCTTTGTATAGGAACATTTTTATTCTCAGTACCCGTATGGAAGGAAAATTCATATTGCCACGTGATATGAGAAGGTATCACTGCAACTGTTTGTCTTGTAGAAGACTACCTGTTGGTTTTATTTCTCAATATTTTATAGTGAAATGCATAAGAAAAATATGTAATTGAAATCCAACAAGTCTGCAGTGCTAGTGGATTTATTCAGTGTACAGTAGGTCATCTGTGAGAATGACTTGTTTCCACATATAAACAGTAAGTTTTTAAATCTAGACCACAAATTCAACTTTAAATACCATCACAAAGGAAGAACACTGCAAACTGTATACTGTTTCACCTAGTTTTCGGAGCAAGTTTTAAAAATGGTCCAGCATCTTGAACACCGATCATTTCTGATCCTCTGTGTTCCACTGTACCAAGGTACAATAACCGAAGTGTGTTCCAAGTAAGGGGATCCAAACCCTGGCTAAGGTAGATTAACAGGATCAGATGGTTTTCCTTCCTAGTTTGCAGCTTGAGCAGGAACTGCAGGTCTAGCAGTATAAATGAATAAAATCAGTGAAAGCAACGGGACAAGTCTACAGGCAGGATTCTCTGCTCATTACATGGATGGTGTATCCTGTCAAACATTACAAGCAGCTTAAAATGGCTACTTAACTTTCCCTTCAACACGCAGAGCCATGCCACCCAGGAACTTGATATAGACAAGGTTAACAAAGGAAATGCACGCCAGTTTCTGAAATAAAGCAGACCCCTGAAATGCACGTATATGTAGCATAGTAAAGCTTAAGAAAACCACCAATACAAATTTGTAGGGCTGCCACGGTTAGTCAACACAGTCCACGACATTGACATGAATATTGTAAATAGTTTATTTTTATTTTAATGAAAAATTCATTAAATATTTTTTTAATATCACTATGTAATTATCGGAGTAGTTCAAATTATCACAAAACAAAGGAGTGGTTTTAAAGTTCAATGGCATACTACAGCAGCACAAGAACTATGCACGAGCGCCTGAAGAGAAAACACAGCCGCTATTCTGGACGACGGACCGCCAGAGTAGGTAAAACCACTGTTAAACTCTGCCAATCCATGTCTTTTAAATTACCATTAGTACAGAGAGCTTTTTAATATCTTTTGTCCTTGAAGCTACTAAATGCGCTCATTATAATAAAGCCATAAAATAGTCAGCCTGCCACCTTAGAATCTCTATTGAATAAAAGTGTTTGAGAAAGTTTAGGCTAAAATCTAGGCTTATTCTACATGGACGGACGATGCCAGTGTTTATACCAATTTATACTGATTACCAACTTTCGGGCATCACAATAAGCACCTCATATTTTAAACATACTACCAAATTGTTTATTGAATTGTGGGTGAGAATAAAATGCCCGTAGTGTGCCGAAAATCTGGGATCCATTAATGTGAAGCCCTGTAATTTTATTAGAAATTAAACTGTATTTCCTGGAAGAAAATAATTTAGATTAAAAAAAAAAAAATCGAACGAACTATAAAATAGCAGACACAAAGCCACTGATAGTGCCGTTTGTGGCAGCCGTACAAATTTGCGTTGCAATGCAAATTTCACAGATGTGCAACAGATTCAACAGGAACACTAGCAAAATGAGACCTAAAACAAATGCAAACATGAGTGATAATTGTACAATTAAGCGGTAGTAATTTAAAAGCATAGGGTATTGCATGATTTTGAAATGAAGTTCAAGGCTCTGTTAGCTTTACAGGACATTTGTATGTTAAATGTTACATTGGAATGTAAGTACAAGACTAAAACAAGTGAAAAGATAAATGCAATCACAACATTACACTGTTTTAACGCAACAATAAATACCAAACTTATCACTTGGTTTACATTGGGGGGGGGGGTTACTTATTCCCCTGGAAAATTTACACAAGATCTAAAAGGTATAGGCCGACATTGTTAGGACAATACATAACCAACCCTGTCCCCCCAGTACTGTCGCTTCGATTTATACTTAAAGCCTTCGATTGTGTGGAAAAATGACACTAGAAACAGCTTCGATTTATACTTTATTATAACATGGGTCAGAATTAGAATGATTACATAGTACATTCATCTAGTACAGAAAAATAACCCAGGTTAACCAGCATCCTACCAAAGATTCTGAAGTGCTCACCACCCCATATTTAAACTACACAAGAAACATGGCGGTTGGTACCATCTTCGAGGTGGACATCAGTTCACATCGTACAAATAAATTACTTGGGGTGAATGAGCCATTAGCCTAACCACCCATAAATTTATTTTGACAGTGTTCTTAAATGAGATTTAACTACAGCATAATTGGAAGGGTCTATGATTCAATTACCCCACACAATGGGAAAATACTGGTGGATTTACATGGAGTTCTTACCTCAAGTTCTAGAAAAAAGACAGCAGACTTCAGACATCAAGTCTCATCCCTCCACCTGATAAATAATTTCAGATTAATAGAGTCCTCCCAATGAACATTTAAACACATTTCGGTTTAATTATGCCACCCATTGGGGAAAAATGGCATTGTGCAACAGTGCAGTATTTTGCGCTCAAGGATAACATTCAAAGACTTATTTGCATGCAGCCTGACCGCCATGTCTTAAGCAGAAACCCCGCGACTATCTGTATGGCTGCAAGTCATTCCGAGCACCCATAAAATCCTGAGCGCTGTCTGTAGTGGCCGCCCCTCGCTCTGCGCCACCTACTGACACAGACATGACACCTAGTCACACTGTACAGACTCTAGGGGACAGTCTAGCTGTAGGGTGAGGAAGAAAAGCAACAAACTCACCATAGCACTGTAGCAAGGAGGGGTCCCCAAAAACCAGACTCATGGCTGACGGAACACGACATCTAGTGGAAAAGCCAATGCATGAACAGGACACATTGAAAGAGTAAACGAGACAACTCGCGCCTGGAAACAGACAGTAAAAGATTACAGCCCTGATTTCAATATATCCTATAACATGACGCGCATCTACCACAGGTACAACCCTACCTCGCTGAAAAAGTGATGTTCTGCAGCCCAACCAAAATTCTCAGTTTTTGTTTACATATTTTATATTGCAAAGATATATCCTTATGAGCAGGTAATTAAGTTAAAATTTAGTAGTCCTGCTTAATTTTTATGCATTGAGGGAATAATTCTATAAGGCTCTAACTAAATTGAAACAAGAACGTACTGGCGCCGGGCAGGGGTGGGTGATCCAATCAAGACCGATAGAGGGAGCAGACAGACAACGTAAGCGGCCCTTACTTATCTTTCGCCGTCTACAAGGACAAGTATTAGCTGACCAAGTAGGGCAAATGTCGAACATGTGGTTGGCACGTTGATGGAAGGTACCGAGAGAGGGGGGAGATGCCCAAAAAGGGTATAAGAAGGACAGAGCTGAAACATATGGTTGAGCCTCTTCCTGTACATGCTGAATTCATGTCAGACAGACGCTCCCAGCTTGCAATCTGATACAGAATTAAACTCGTGGCTTGCAACTACTCCTCGTCTCAGCTGTGAATCTATTCTCATCAACGGACCTGGCGGAGTACAACTCCAACAGTACCCAGCTACACAAAACTAATACAACGGGGGAAAAGTGAAGAAAAAAAAATCTTCAGTCAATTTGTACAATCACACAACAGTTGAAAACACATTCAAGTTCAAAACTAACGCTGGAACTCGCCTGCTGACATCATGCACATACCACTGGCAGTAGGGGGAGTGCAAGAACATAGAAGAGGGGCAAAGAACTTATTGAAATGGATCTGTCACTATGCATGAAAGACTAATTAAATTCCAATGACGAACAGGACATTCTCATCTCACTAAGGAAATTTCAAACAGGATATGCCACAAAAAATGCCAATGAAATAAAATTCCAAAACCCCATCTAAATCTGAAATTAGGAGTAATGTGACCTTTAATAAGTGTATATTTCCACTGGCCGCCATTATGCAGAGATTCATGTCCAATCAACATAGTACTCTAAAAATGCATTTCCAGTTACTACATGACTTCTAAGAAAATGCGGGACAATTGTTCCTTAATCCCCTCGGAAGTTGAATTAAAAAAAGTTTCCCCTATAGGCAACACGCAAGTCAATGCCACTACTGAAAGATCCATTACTAAAGCATACGGACATGGCAGTTAAAATAGCATCATCCACACACCCCAAAAGGATGGGTCACTCACTTGGTACCTTTGTCCTGTGGTCGCTTTCTGTTCGTATCTCTTATGTTAACACATGGGTCCGCACCGACGCATTTAAGTCAGCCATAATACACCCTCAAAACAATTTATCATCCAATTTGTTTCTTCTCTTGCTTACCTTGTCCTTTTCCATGAAAAGATTGGTTTGAATATTTTTGGTGCAGCTTTCTGGACCGACAGCATACCTCTCATTTTCAATTAAAAAAAAAAAAAAAAAAAAAATGGTAAAATAAAGCAAGAGTATTACATTAAACTGAATTGGTCTCATCTTGCCTTACATGTCTGGGCATTCCTTGCCTAGTGGGGGGGGGGGAAGAAAATAAAATGTTCACTTAGGTTCCTGACAAAGTCAAAAAGCCTTGATACAGTACAAAGTTGTGGTGCTTTTATGCTTTTTAAACTTAAACAGGTCGGTGCCAACCCTGACACAACAGCACAGTTAATACAAACACAAAACAAAAACATAATAAATACAAAAAGGATTTGCAAGATCAATCACTCGAGCAAATTAAACCAATATAAATCAAGTGATAGTTCCAAAAAAAAAAAAAAAAAAGTTTGTGTGCATGTGTGTTTAGATGCATGTCGAGCAAAAAGAGACCGTTTCAGTGTGTTCTTTACAAAGATATTTTCTGCAGTGGAAGCACAATGTGTTTGTCTTTCTGTCCTTATTGCTAGGGCAGACCTGACACCTCTTCCTTTTAGAATCTGGTGGCCTCAGTGAGGCTGTGGCTTCGGCTGTGCTGCTTGACTCTGAGGCAGGGCTGGCTGAGGATACTGGCGCCGCTGCTCTTCTTCTTGCAGACGGCGCGCTGGGTGAGCTCTGCAGCTGTCTGACTAAGGCTGCGGCGGCCAGATCTCGGGGGACCCGTTCCCTTCGCTGTATGTGTGCCTTGACCAGAGAATTTCCTAGCTCCTCAAGAAACAGTCTCTGCTTGTGTTTTTTGGTCGAGTTCCACCCTAAGTGGATGTGGGTCCACAACACAAATGCATTGTATGCAGACACATCCAGGATATTATAAAACACAACCATTGGCCATCTCCTGGTTATTCGCTGGCAAGTGTAGGTGGCAGTCAGCTTGTCCACTCCTCCTTTGTTTTTATTATAGTCCAGCATAATTATGGGCTTTTTGTCACTTCCTGATGACACAGCTGCATCTTTGTGAAAAGTGGACATAAGTATCACATTCTGTTTTTTTTTTGGACAATATGAAACAATAGTGGTGGTGTCTGTAAAAGCAAATTTTGAAGAAAGTGGAGCCCTGTCCTTCACCTGCAAAATTTCAACGGGCAGCTCAGGTTTATTTTTTTTTATTGTGCCCACCATGGTAAGTTTCCTCCTGAGCAGCTCTTGTCCAAGGTCATAGCTGGTAAAAAAATTGGCACATGTGATATTGTGACCCCGCAGTCCAGTAGTCATATCAAGGACTACCCGTTTTCCCTGGTTCTTCTCAGGGATGCCACTCGCAAGTTTGCCTGTGTAAATCTGTAGATTCCATGCAAAGCTAGTTTTTGCATCACAGACTGCCCAGATTTTTATACCATATTTGCCTGGTTTGCTGGGCATGTACTGCCGAAAGGGGCATCTTCCACGGAAAGGGACAAAACATTCATCTACTGTTACCTCTGGCCCAGGGTTGAACATCAGTGAAAGGCGCTTCACCCATTGCTCCCAGACATCCCTTATGGGAGCAAGCTTGTCAGATTTCGCTTTAGTGTCTCTGTTGTGAAATCTGAGGACTCTCGTTATCATTTGAAAGGTCTGAAGTGACATTGTTGCCCGGAATATATTTCTACCTGTCGACACATCCCAGAGACTTTCAGTGGCCTCATTTCTGGATCTGTACACTCCAAGAAGAAGAAGAACACCAAAATAAGCATCCAGGTGTTCCTCATCAATGTCATGCCACACGTCACCATAGACTTTTTTTCCTTCCAGGTTTGTCATAGCCATGATTACTTTTTTTAGTGACAATGGCATAAACAGATCAAAACAAGTCTTAATGTTGCTTACTCTCGTCAAAGCAAACCTTGTGATCCCAGGGGTCTTTTGGATTTTTTGAGCAGCTGTCCTGCCCTGTACATCAGGAGGTACTGTGCTCCAATAGATGTTGCCAATTTCAGATTTGACTGCAGCTTCGGCACTGGTGATAACCTCCTCAAACTCATCCGTGTCTTCTGATTGATACTCCACAAGGTCTTCCTCCTCAGAAACCTGCTCATCCACATCACTGTACTGCTCTGTGTCCTCTGCTACATTTTCAGCCAAGACATGATCCATTTTCACAGGCTGCAAACTGGAGATGTGTACTCTGTAAGTCACCAGCTCTAAACTGAATTGGTCTTATCTTGTCTTACATGTCTGGGCATGCCTTGCCTTTGGGTGTTTGTTTTGCTTGCTTGCCCAGCGAGAGTGTGTTAATGGGTTTACAGTGCACTTATGATTTCAGTTTGGACACTAATTGTTGTTTTATCATCTTATTTTATAATTGGGACATGACCCAAACACCATAGCAGTTATAACCTTAACCAGAGTATTTATAATAAAGAGGTTCCTGACAAAGTAAAAAAAAAAAAAAACCCTTGATGCAATACACACGTGAAGCGTTTATGCATTTTAAACTTAAAAAACGGGTCGACGCCGAATCTACCACCACCTACCTATGGGTCAAAGCCTCGGCAGATTTTAGCTTCCGGGCTGGTAAAACTCCGTCTACAATCAGAAGCAGAGAATATATTTACTACCAATTACAAGGGTTGAAAGCATTTGGATCTAGGACATAATATGCATCACGTAACTTCGATGTCGAGCTAACAGTCATGCAGAGTCCCCATTCATTTAGGAACTGAGCGTAGACATAACTCTGGTTTACTTTCCGCCAACTAATGAAGCAAATGCGACACCGAAAACCGCACTGCAACGCCTCTAGTGGCGGATTTCGTATTTATGAGTGCAAATAAATAATCCAGTTTATCAATCTTTATCCATCCATCTTGTACACCAAACGTTAATACATTAGTATTTACAATATATAATAAACGGCACCCAATGCCTGAGAATTTTAACTATATGGGTAAATTTCGTTCAAACAAACCCCAAGTTAGTGAACAGGCAGGAGGGCTAGCATGAGTCAGCCAAGATTTAAAGTCTGATTGCGCGCAGAATTAAATCTAGAATACATATATTTAACATCGCGTTTTGCAGAACTGCTTAACAAAAGAGTTAAGGAACCGTACGCGACAGGTTAGCAAACTAACCTCCACCCGCAGTCTCCGCTGGAAAGAGGACTGCTGCTTCTTTACGTCACATTTTATAGTACACGGACTACGGCAAGCGTGTCGGACAAACCGTACAAAGCGATTAACCCTTCGGCGACGGTGACTTACCAAATTTGAGTTGATTTTCTTAGCAAGACAAATATCCGCCATCGAAATGCAAACTAATATTCTATACATCTATGTATTTCAAAACTATCTTATCACAACAACATGTATTTATTTTAGGTTTTATATGTGATGCTGTGTAATCACACACCAGTTGCTAAAACCATAGCACCACCTGTTGCTTTACTTCAGGGGTGTCCAACTCCAGTACTGGGGGAGCGGCGCCCTGTGTAGTTTAGTTCTTTCCCTGTTCCACCCTGTTCCTCAAGAGCTGTGTGGTAATTAGCACAAGGAGTCGAATCAGGTGTGTTAAAGGAAACCCAAAAAAGTGCAGGGCCCTGCCCCCCCAGGACTGAAGTTGGGCATCCCTGCTTTACTTGTTCATACATTTGTAATGTTACTTGCAAACATATTTCCTGGAAAACTCCATCCTTTTACAAAACAGCAAACATAAAACGCAATCTTCAAATGGCATTAAAAAAACGTTTGACTCGTCTATCAAAATCAAATCATTCTCTCAAAACTATTTCGTCTTTGTCTGAAAAGTAGACACTGCTTTCGGGTCACACAGAAAGGAAGTTAATACATAAACATTACTGTGCAGCCATTACACAATAATAACAATGACAAGCAAATGCAGTGTTCATGACATGGCAGGAAAAAATCTTTGCTTGGGTCATTTGAATTTTTAAGTATCAGTACTGGAAAAAGACAGCTGTTTATTAAGCAATGTCTGATCAAAGCATATAACATAGTTTATTGCAGGGATCCTCAACTATTTTTCCCTGAGGGCCAGATTTTGTTTGCAGAGTGGGGGTGGGGGGGTTGATCCACTGGTCCAGATTAAATTATATTTTCTTGTGGATGCCTGTAGGTGACCACTGGTGTACAGTATGGTACATGTATTGATTATACTGTAACACTTCAGCAAGAATTTTTCTGAATTGTTTTAGCAATTCAGAAAAATTGCAACAATAATAGCAAAGTCATACAGGAGATGTGGCTTAGGGTCACTGGTGTTTATTCTTTGGAATGACTGTCAATAGTGTTCTTGCCTTGAAGCTTCAGACTTGTGGGTTTGAATAATTCCAGCTACCTACTTATTCTTCATAGTGTTCATCTGTTTAATAAACGTGCCCTTTGAATCAGTTATCTGTTTCTGTACCATTTAAATTGCTATAGAAGAAAATACTAGAATGAAGGCTTTATTTGCAGATACTAAAATTTTCCATTAAAAGTTACCTAAATTAATTACAATGGTTCACATAAAGGTCGACATCAGTTTTGTGTATACATTATGAAATATTTTTTGCAAGCTCCTGTCTGACAATTGTGTGACATGAGAATATTACAAAAAAGGCACTGTGTTAGTCTCCTGTGATCAGCTAATTTGCAAATCTGAACTGGACCTCTAACAGCAAAAAGTGATTTTCTTGTAACAGCGTTAGTACCATTGGCCAAATTACTTTTACTTTGAATTGCTAAATGAAGTTTGTCTTCGTCACACCAATCTACATGTAGTAGTAATTGTCAACTGCATTATCAATGCCCACAGATTTGTAAACTGTGCCTATCGATTATCTACCATTCACACCCATACTTTTGTAATCCGTACATATGGTTTTATAAACTGTGTGCACAGACTTGTAACTGGATTTTTTTCTTCAGAGAAGACGGAATATTACAGAGCCCCCTAGTGCAAGTCTAATTACAAATCAGGAGCACAGACATACACACAGCTCTTTTTTCCACATCTGACACTAGGGGGCTCCATACAACAGGATAGAATTGTAGGGCTGTGGTACATTTTCCCCAGGGCATCATGTTGTACTTCAAGTAGACCGAGCCCTACAGTGCAACATTCAACAGTTTTAGTTCAACCAGATGTATTTATTGTTCTACACACAAGTGTACATAAACTTTTTCCATTCAGGACATTACATCAGCATGCAGGTCACTAATAATTTTTTGAAGATATATACTTTAAATGGGTAATAAAACAAGCCCACATTATGTGCAGTAGGTCAAAGTTCCCAATAAAATACAAAACACATGTAATTTAACAGGGCATGAAACCTCCACATCCTTTTTGTAACTACTTAAGACGAGGATTTTGTTTTATATCCCTGTTATTTGTAAATATTCCTTCCCGGATGACAGAGTAGCTGTTGATAAAAGTGATACATTTTTTTCTTGTTCTAGGAACGTGGTTCTTCAGAACCTGGGCTTACGGAACCATGTAGCAGATTCATCTGCCTCCTTTTGTCCTTGGCACGGTTGATGGTCATCTTGAAGAGCTTGCAGTAGAGCTCCACTGCACAAGGAGTGTCATCATTGCCAGGGATAGGGAAGGTGACTAGGCTGGGGTTACAATTGGAGTCCACCACCCCGACAGTGGGGATATTCATCTTAGCTGCATCACGAATAGCCACATGCTGCTGGAAGACATTATTTAGGGTGGAGAGGAACACGATGAGGTCGGGAAGACGTACGCCGGGGCCATACTGGATGGGTGCGTTAGTGAGCAGCCCACCTCGCCAGAAGCGTGTGTGAGCATACTCCCCACAGTCTCTCGCCATGCTCTCAACCAGATGACAAAACTGCCGGCGCCGACTGACAAACAGGATCACTCCCCCCCGGTACGCCACGTGCGCTGTGAAATTCAGTGCTTGCTGCAGCAGCTCCACAGTCTGATCCAGGTCAATAATGTCCTGATCCAGCCGGCAGCCAAACAGATAAGGCTCCATTAGCCTGCAAAGTTAGGAAGAAAAGTTTCAGACTTATGTCTGCCAATAAAGTATCGTATCATATCACATCAGGTCAACATCATATCTGAAGATAAGTAAATTAACACTCAATGGTAGTAATCTGGTTTTTAAACACTTTCCGAAAACAACAGTTTACAATATTTTGGCTATTCTAGATCAACTAATAAAGTAAAATCCTTTACAATACATGTTACAAACGCTACATATTGCCCAATGTATCATTCTGAATTTGCAATGTTTAAAATACATTATATCTTAAGGTTTAATTTTCAGGGTGACAGTGTACCAGATAACTGGTTATGGAAGATGGATGAAAGGATGAACTGAAAAAGATACAAGAAGAATACATAAAGTATTACTATACCTATGTCTACAGCCTTTTTTATGGCCGAGGTGAACCCTGGCCTCAAATAAATCCTTCAAGGAAATAAGTTCGGACAGGCGGAAGAAGTCCGGGTGACTGAGAGGTTGAGTGAGAACTCGGTTTTCACCTAAAGGCAGGAATAGGAATAATAGGAACGTTAAAGAAATAAGTGGAAACTGTAGCGTATTAGTTCTTACCTACAGGAATTTCCAACATATTTCAAATGTTATTAGATGAACACAAGAACATGCGCTTATGTGCACCTGGGATGTCATTCTGAACAGTCTGAGCGGCCGTCGCACTCGCGTATAGTCGACCTCGAGTGTGGATGTCGGACACTCTTGCCGATAGCTGTGCTGGTCGGCCGAACCTGCAAAACGCTGAATTAAACACAGGCCACAGGCATAATCGTTTCATTTATGTAATCATTTTTATGCCAAAAAACCCAAATAAATGTCACCGCTAACTGGCGTTAAAACACCCTGATCATAACTAAATCAGTCATCACTTAAAAGGAAATACACGCAAATAAAAGTATTTTGCCAATCTATACGGTGTGTTAATACAACATATAAAGATATAGTAAAATTAAAATCGAACAGTTCCATCTCACCTTTAACAAGCTTTCCAGTCGCCATGCTTTCTCGAGTCGCCGGCCCAGGCGGATCTAAGTGCAAGGCTTCTCGGGAGTTGATGTAATTGGTGGGCCAACAGGGACGCAGAACAGGCCGTAGTATACGAGTTCTATTTGTCATATAGACTCAGCTTCCCACAATTCTCTGCATCGTCTAGGTTAAAGTGCACGCTCCAAAGCTTTATTTCTTTACCTCAAATACAAACGAAAATGATTTCTAAAATACAACTGCATATATTTGTTTATATACAGACAAAAATATTGCAGTTCCACAATAACATAAACAAGGCGATAATATTTAATACAAAATATTTAAGAGAGGACGACTGGAGTACCTTTCCATACTCTGTGAAATATATGTTATTTTTTTATTCTAAATGCATGATGCATTCTTCTACAATGTTCTAAGTTTTAAACCGTATGTATTCTGAAAATGGGAGGAGTCATTAATTCTTTCAGGCTGAACGGGTGTATGCATTCCCATCTTTTCAATGAGCTCATTCACCTCTTTACTATTTCCTGTTGACTTCACATAAGTTTATATTAACCTGTTGCACAAATACAATTCACTAAAAGAAGGTCATAAAAGTCTTTTTACTGTTAGGATGAACTTGATTTGATGTTGATTCTAGAAACATCACAGAGTTATTGAGTGTGCATACTGGCTGTCCATACTTTCTGCCCACATATTATACATTAAAAAACAACTCACTCTCTTGTACCCTTTAAAATGGATTTGAAATATTTTTATGAATTAATAATCTATTATTTACTGAGGCATGACGCAAATTGCTTATGTTTAAATTAATAATGAAGTTTGATAATAAATTCACTACATGATGGATACCTACAGGGTTTGCTGGATCAGAGCAGGCTCTTTAAGCCTTTATGGATGATGTCCAGACAAATCATCATCATACATGTCGTTGACTCCAGATGGTATGGGAGCTAATCTTACAAAGTTAGTGTCATGGTTCCCGAAACATATGGACATCAGGGGTAGGCTGAGTTTTCCTTGTCCCTGATCCCAGAAATCCTAAAGAAATGAACCACCCTGGTACACTCAGAGCCTGATACCTGTCAGGACTACCATTTGCCCACATGAGGGCAGTTGTAAAAAGAAAATGGACGTATTGAACTGTTTATAAGTGTGTAAAAATTGCCTTATTTTATTTGTGCAGTGAGGAATTTTTTCAAGGGTTTTGAAAGCTTTTTTTAAAGCAATTGATTTATTTTGATCTGAAAAATGTAACTGTGCATTATATTTTTAAGCAGCATTGTATTTTTTTTTAACAATTCTGGTTCCACTGACCCATTGTATATAGCATAATTGATTGTTTTGATTAAGCTATGGTTTTGAATCATGTTAATTATTGCATAATTAAGGAAATGTCATAATTGTTTCACTTAATCCAATTCACTTGCCCAGTGAAAAGTAGCCTGTATCTCATCTTAAGTAGCACAGCCTGAAGGAAGTACCAGTTCATCCCAAGAAACATAGTCTTATTAGACACTTATTCACAGAAACAAGTGTAGGGAGTACATGCAAAAACTATACACACTGGGACTCAGATTGTGCTACCTCTTTTTTATTTGTTTGGGAACAAAAACCTACAGTATGAACTAGAGCCTGATTTGATATTACCATGAAAAAAGCAAACTAAGGCAAATTAATCCATATAAAGGACAATTTTATTTTATAAGTTCTGGAGGTAATTTTAGGCGCCACCTAAGCGACACTTGCATGTCTTGCTCAGTTAAATGCATTTAGCTAACATTTTCCATCAATTAAAAAAATAAACGTATTAGTAAAATCCATTAAGATAAAAATAATTTGAACTCCATGCTCATTTTAAAGCAAGTATAAATGAGCATTTAAGGATTCTCTCCTCTCGAATGATTAAGATGCAATGTGCTTTATATAACAGGAAAATACACGTAAAATATCCTCCAGCCTCCATCACTCCTAATGAAATGAGATAATTTATTCTGAATCCGATCTTTGACCTTTTCTGGCATCTGATTTTTCAATCCATTTTGAGCAGGATTAGCCTACTCAAAATTATGAGGATTTCTCCAATATATGCAACCCATGAACAACTGTTTAATCGTCGTTGAAGTCATTATCAACATTTTATTATAATTTCACTCTTTATTTGACAACTGCTCATTAAAGATACATACATTTTTTTCTCCTCAAACACGGAAAAGGGGAAAACTTTTTTTGCAAAATATTTATGAAAACTGGCAATGCACAGCATGGTCAGTAAAGTCTCTTCTTTTGTATAAACAAAAATAAATAACATTTTTTTCACATTAGGAATTCAAAAAAAGCTTTTGCCATACACTTAGCACAACAAAAGAATGATTAAAAACTGTTAATGAAAATCAGTGGGACAAAGAGGTTAATTAATTCAATGCACGAAGGAGATGCTACCCATCAGCTGATCGCATATTGCTGTTCAGGAAAAACAGCAATAAATTACAGTACTTTTTACACACAAATAGGAAAGGCAAGCACTGTCAGACATTACTCAACATAAAATGATGAAACAATGGAAAAGACAGCCCTGCTGATTTTGCATACCATTACCAGTTTAGACCAGTAACAAGGATACTTTTTACAGCTAGTTGTATATCACTCAATAGCAGATGGATTTAGTCATGGAGGAAGAAATTCATTGTGTATAGTCGGGTAAGAAAGTGAATGGATGTCAATGACTATTCTAACCCATCCAATAGACAATTGGAGAAACTATTTAGACACGTTGAAAGAACCAATTAGACACGTTGTCTTCCAGGGAGTTTCCTGGATGTTCCAGGCCATGATAAAGACGATCTTAACACAAATCTGTGCACAAACTTTTAGTGTACCACAGAAAGGGAATTTCACAGTGGTTATTCTCATTGAAGTGGCCTCTTGTTCCTGGAAGACCAGGTATCTACAGAATAAATTCTCCATTTCACTACTCATTTATAAATGCTGTTGTCAGCCCCAACCCATATGTCTTCAGGCTGTGTTGTTGTTCTGCTCTGGCATCAGTGAACTCACCATTTTCCCCACAACAGCTGGGTAGTGGTTTACTTGCATACAAAACAGAAAAAGCAACCTCAGACAACAAGATTAATTGAAGTCACTGCAAATAGAATTCATTTTAAAAACGTAAGTAGGTAAGAAATGTGATAACAGCAAGAAATTGTCAATATTGTTTCATAATTTGTATCGGGATGGCAATCATTCTATTTAATCAGACCAATATACAATTTCTAGGTACCAGTTCCATTTTTGTAGCACCCTTTTCATTATTAAATCTTAGTTTGTATTGTGGCTATTTTCCCCCCTCTGTTATAAATTGTACATAAGGAAACCTTCATTTCACCAGCCAAGTATAACATAAATGTACATTGTTGGTCCTTTGATAAGTTCAAGCATATACTTATAAGCTTTTTACAGACATATACTGGACTACCAACCAAAGCACGATTGTTATACATAACACAAGGTGTATAAAAAGAAACCTCTCATTAGAATATGCTTGTTTAAACAAAAACTAGACAGTGAATCAGTATCAAAATCATTATTTATATTAGAGTGACAGTGGCATCCAATCTAGATTCCACCCTTTACAAGGTTCAGCATGACAAAAATTGTTTGTAGCTGCTTTGACAACACTATAGTTAGTATGCTATACTACTTTGGCAATACATACATTGGTAACTATACAGCAAAAACCTGTGTGGATTATAAATTATTGTACTACATAGAACATAGTTCTGCACAAAAGCTCTTACAGTCTGTACACTGAAAATAACAACTATTATTTGGTCTGCGATACTGTGGAGTGAGAGTGTCTCAAACTCCTGGTGAGCCACGAGTACACAAGTTTTCATAGTTTGATTGCTGCATTTCACCGTTTAATTAAATTTATCTGTATATTTTTCATTTGGGGCATGGACAGAACAAATGGGTATTAGCAATTATCAATTACAATGGAATGGATGGTACTGAAATCTAGTATGGAAGTAGCCCTCTAGTACATTACACACAAGCCCATTTTACACATAGAAATGGGACAGTATGTATAGTCAATGTGCCAACTGTTTTTGGAAATAAAAAAGCATGAATAGAATGAAAGGAGTTACTGACTAATGGCGTCTTTTTGAGTTCTGAATACTACAAAAAACCTGAATATTTACAATATCACCTTAATGTGTGAACATGTTTAAATAACCCTTGAAATGTAAAAATATACGAAAAAAAAAAAAACTGTACGACACTTATTTTCTAATATTTCTTGCAATCCAAGTATGAAAGTGCTGGAATAAATGAACATCTCAAAAGGAAGGCATTCCAAAGGTTTACCGTAATGGAAAAACCCAAAATAATGTTACAAAATGCACTCACAATCCAGGATGCTGATTCTGACTCTGATCTGGCCTCTCATTAGCACTCATTCTAACCTCACATGATTCAAAATTGTTCTCCACACAGTCCTTCCTTTCCTCTCTCACCTGCTCTCCTTCCACTTGTTTCCTATCTACTGTTTCTCCATAGCAATTCCTCCCATCTTCTACCCCAATGAGATCCCTATTCCTGACCTGAACATGGAAAAACTCATGGGGATCTTCTTTGGAGACGGTCACAGGGTCTTTCTTGGCTTGCACCATGTTCATCAACAGAGAGGTACCTTCCAGATGGCCCCAGTCTGAAACAGTGTCCTGCTTGAATAGCCTGTTAGGCAAACAAGTCGAATATGGAAGGCTGGCAGGTGAAGTGGTTTCAGGGGAACGCTTGAAAGGGTTCATTAACGTGTGCTTGAACATGTTCTCAGTGTCACATGTTAATGGGCACATGTTACAAGCTTCCTTTGCAGACTCGTTATCTTTATCTTGATGCTTGATGACTGCATTTTGCAAACTGGTTGCACTGGTCATATTGATACTCCTGTCGCTATAGCAGAACAGGTTTTGATTTTGTGACTGAAAAGCCGTCGTTTCTGCGGAGGGCATTACCTGATTTAGCGTTCCAGCTTCTGTAATACAGTTAGAGGTGAAATTCTGTTCTGATTTGCACCTTTCCATCTCTGGCCTACTACCCGGTGTCCTGCTCTCCTCCAAAGTCATTACGCTTCTCTTTTGCATTTTAAAAGCATCCATTTCCCTACTTGCCTGATCACTTTTACTGGATTGAGAATAATAAAAATCAGGAGATGTACTTTGTAGCATCTGTCCATCTTCACTTCTGTCCTGTCCAGGTCCAGATCCAGATCTCTCAGAGAGCTCAAAATACGGAGCCTTTAACGTAGGAGAAATCTCAGCCTGCTGAGCTCCCAACGGCATACTCCTTTCCAGCGGGAAATCAGTAGTGCTGATACTCTTTTGATACTCCTCGGTACTTATGCTCATTGTGGACACCTTTGCCTTCTCCGCCAAGAACTTCCTGATCTCTTGCTCAATGCTGTCATCACTGTCTACAGAACTACTGTCTTCCACTATTTGAGATGCACGACCTGTAAATGTTTCCACACCAGCTAGTTCTTGTGCATCACCACTTTTATCTAAATTAATGCAAGGTTTCACCTTCTTATTTATGAGTTTTGAGCTCATATTGCTCAATTTGCGTTTGGTACCTAGAGTATGTTTAGATGTTTCATCACAATTCTTGGGGATGGTACCGATTTTACTTTCAAGAAGAATTTTCTTTTTCTCAGACTCCTCCTCATGAGATAATTCCATAATACCAGAATTAAACTTTTTCCTTGACTTCACCTTCTTGTCCTTTGTCTTCTTTCTCAGTCTTCTTTTGGTCTTTAGCAGATCTTTTATTGCAGCATCTAAATCTTCATCACTATCTAATGAGCTGCTCTTGTCCCCACTCTCTCCCAATCTATCTGCCAATATTGTTGATTCCGATATTTCATTTTTTACACTTGCTAAAGGTGAATCTCCTTCATTAAGTGCTGAACCCGTAGCATTATTTGGATTCTCAGGATAGCACTTTTGGTCATGATTTTTCATAGTTTCTGCACTTTTTGTCATCACATCAATAGAAACAGAAGCATCTATAATACTTCCAGAAGCTTTAACACCAATGATTCCATCACATCGTGTCTGAGAGACTGGTTCTTTAATCTCTTGTTCTGAACCCTCCCCCTTACCAGCTTTAAAGTTGTCTTCCTTGCGTTTTCTTTTACGGGATAAAGTAGGCTTTAGCTTTTTGCTCTGTGGTGAGTCAGCATTCTTCTGCCAGATGTCATCTTGACTTGTCTCATATTTTGTGTCAACAAGCTGCTGCTTATGCATTTGTGCCTTTGATTCTAGGAACTTCCTTATTTCCTGCTCAATGCCATCATCACTGTCAACAGAGCTATCATTACTTTTGTTATCAGACCAGTTAGGGCAGTCCTCAGTGGGTAAAGACGGAGACTCAAAACAAGGGTTTGAAGGAGATAAAGTCTCTTCAAAGGACCTAGGCATAACAGCTTTAGAAATGTCCAGTATAGCCTCGGCACACATAAGTTCAGCTGTTGTGTTTACCTTCAGTGGAACTGGAGTTTCAAAAGGCAAAATAGCATTATTCTTAAATAAAGACATCTTGTTGTCAAATGTTGTGTTCACTTGATCCGGAACCACAGCTGATGGAATCGTACTTTTAGGCAGCTTCTCAGTAATCTTTCTCTTGGATGACATTTTCTGTTTTCTGAAAGCTTGATTACCAGTTTTTTCTGAACTCAGTGCAGCAGTTTTACCTACTTGGGGAGCCTTAGGATGAGAAGGGTTAAAGGCTTTTGTGGTATGTTCCTGCTTTTCCTTCTGCTTTTCCAGCTGGTAGTGCCGAATGGCTTCTTCAATACCATCATCGCTACTGGAATCAGACTCTTCTTTGGCTTGAAAGACTTTGGATGTTGTTCGGGAGCCTTCGTGTTTCTTTTTCTTCTCCAGCTGGTAGTGCCAAATAGCCTCTTCGATGCCATCATCACTGCTAGATTCTGGTGTCTTTTCCTCTTTGACTACTGAAGGATGCTGAACTGTTTTGGACAGGGAAATTACGTCAGCTGTATTTCTGATGACTTGAGCCTTGTTGACATCGGTTCTGTTAACAGACAGACTATTCCCATCATGCTTTTCCTTGTGGAAAGGTTTTCTTTCCATAGCCATTGCGTTCAGATTTTTTGAAGCATAGTTACTGGCAGTTAGGATTTTACTCCTATCTAAATATTTCTGTGTTTCTGATGAGGAAAAGTTTCTTTTCAGCTGCTTGGACATTTGTAGTGGACTTGCGTTTAACTTCATACTCTGTTTGGGGTCACCCTTTTCCTTCAGATACTCTTGAATTGCTTCCTCAATTCCTCTGTCCACAGAGTCATCGCTATCAGAATCCTGGCTCTGGGATTCAAACTTTAAGGCCTCTGTATTTTGTTTCTGTGTTCTGCCAATGCTCATTGGTCCCCTCTGTCTTGCCTTCTGTACAACGTGGCTTGTCTTTCCATTGTAACCAGGGGCCCGGGGTTCACCTGTCTGGAGAGTTCCACCATTCTCCTCATTCATGTTGAGAGAGGACTGGGTGCTTCTTAAGCTGTCAATAATCATCTGGACTTTCCCAGGAATCAGAGTGCTTGTGGTAGATGTGACACTGCTCGAGTCATCAAAGCACGAGGGCATGCTAAAGCTGCTAGCAGGACCGTAGGATCTCCATTCTGTATGCATTGCAAATGCAGGCAGAACATTCTTCAGGGACATTCTAATGTGCGTGGGTTGGATGTTGTCATTCCACTGATATTTTAAGCCATATCTGTACCCTAAAAAACATTTAAAAAAAGTACATAATTTGTCAGTATTAATTTACTTACATACACATATACACACACATACACACATATACAAACATAACAAAATATGATCATGCTATCTAAACAAGTGATTTTTGACCCCTTTTTTTTCCAAAATGCAAACAAGAAAGCAATACATACAATTCAGTCAATGTATCGATAAAATTTAATTATATGTGTAGCAACCAGTGAAACTGTTACAACTAAAAGTATGCAGACAAAACTAATAACCATTCATTGGTAATTTAATTACTATCACCTGTAGAGTCTAGGAAAGAAAATACAGTGGTACCTTGGTTCTCGAACTCACTAGAACTCAAATTTCTTGAAAGTCGAACAAACCAGTTTGACCTAGATCTCGATCTGAATATTAGAAGTGGAACCGTGAACGCCGACCTAATATAAATTATACGCGCCAGGAAATGAGTCATACTACAATGCAATTCTTACTTGAATGCCTTCTTCACAGA
>JABFEA020000119.1:14721626-14736534 GCA_019775915.2 Cyphomyrus plagiostoma | reverse complement strand
GACTGTGGGGGGAAACCGGAGTACCCGGAGGAAACCCCACGACGACACGGGGAGAACATGCGAACTCCACACACATGAAACCAAGCGGAGACCAGAACCTGGGTCCCAGACGTGTGAATCAACAATGCTAACCACTGCACCACCATGCCGCCCCCAATATAATAAATATATAAAAAATAAATCCAAAAAACAACACTGTATATGGAAAAAAATAGAAGGTGATTTGTCTGAAACTTTGCTGCACAAACCCATGGCCAATGAATCAGGTACAGAAAAAAAGTAAAGCGATTTTCTACAATGCCTTAATTATTTATTATAGTCATCATTCTGTATAAAATGATCTATATGTTCCACCATATGGGCACATGTCTTTGATTCCTGACAGTTCCATTGTATAACATACTCGAAAGACACAATTCAGCTGTTAAACTCATTGGTCTATCCTGGCAGTCTTGTAATACAGCTCCAGCTGTGAATTAGCTATAATGCATAATTATGCAGCTGCACTTGCTATGTTTGCTGTGCATTGGATGTTGGACGTTACTTAAGGATTGTTACCCACATCTATTATGGCTTCACATCTCTAGTTCTCTGGTTTCATCCTGCAGTGTGAATGAATGTCCTTAAAACTGTTGGCCATTCTGCAGGGGATCGAACTGCATCACATCCAGAGTGTTCTCTGAATCATGCTCTCTGCATCCTGGGATGACTCCAGATTCACTGTGATCTTCTGCTGGACTGGTGGCGATGGATGAATGGATGGACGGATGTATGGATGGATTGATAGACGGATGCTACCTATGGCACAAAGAGTGAATTAGCAATGACTGGCAATTACTGAATAGACCACAAGGTGTTGCTGTATACAAAGGCAAAAGGAATTGATAGCTTTTAGTGGATGTCTGTAGTGATCAACAAAGGTCCCTATTAGATTTTTGTTGGTTTACAATATGATTTTTGCAGCTTAAGCATATAATTGTAATTATTAATATTACAGTTTGTTATTATTGATTATTAAGTATATTTATTTTCTCTAATATAAGATGCAATTGCATTACACAATGGAATGTTTACGGTTGTGTGTACTACTAAAAGTTTAGTAGCTTTTAATTCTAGATGGAAAATAAGAATACACTTTAAAATAAAATGTATTTACATAGATTTCTGTTATTTTAAGTATTAATATTTTATGTATGCACTGCAACTCAATAGTTATATTTTAATAAAGCCAACTCTATTGAGGTCTTAGAATTGGCAAAATATGGAATGAATAATATTATATATTTTTTTATGTAATTTTCTGTAATGTATGACTTTAATTTATTGGCAACATTAGTCATTTTATTAAACTTATGACAAATATGAATTAACAGACAAACCTACATTACTGTAGGTAATTCAGGGAACCAACCACTTAACCTCATGGCCAGTGCTTACACATTTTGAGACTCGTCACTTTATACAGTTACAATCATCAGGTCTAAGATTATGGCTGATATATGGTGCTGCAACACTGAAATTTCCCTTCATGTGATTAATAAAACTAACCAGTGGCAAACATTTCAAACAACAAGAGCAGAAACAATAAAATTCCCTAGAAAAGTAAAATGTCCTCAGACTATACCCATACACTGTAAAGAAAAAATTACCAATTTGTACTTTTGAAGGTACAATTATTTGTCACTGGGACTGTACCCTCAAGGGTTTGTCAATTGTACCCTAGCTGAAGGTAATTGTACATTTAAGGTACAGAAACAGTAACAGGAACAGTTTTGTACCATTGGGGGACATTAATGTTGTTTGTACCTTGGGGTACAAAACTGTACTAGGGTGGTACTCTTGTTTCTGACAGCCTGAATTTAATCATGTGACTAAAAAGTATGTGAAAAGTATAGGACTGCATGCTATTTTAGCATATTAATGAAGTGAATGAAGTTAATTCTAAAGCACATATTACAATGGCATTTTTGTAAGAACCAGGCAATACTGTCAAGATATTTTCTCATTTCTCTGCTGATTCTTAATTTTTTTGAAGATGTTTGACAAAGCAAATGCCATCTTCAGACTAAGTTAAGCTCATGTGCACCATGTCAACACAATGCTTACAGTAGCTTCTTTTTGAGGTAATGGTGCAGTATGACTCTCCCAGCGTACTGTGCTGAACCAATTCCTCATGAGTTTTTCCTATGCAGTGTGTGTGGGTCAGATATGCATCATGAAAACCTGTTATTTCAATGTTGTTGGGACCTTTTTTTTTTGTAAAATCTGTGACTGCAGTAAAAAAATAAAGATGTCAAAAGTCTTGTATTTTGTTTGATTACTTATGGTTAAGGTTAGTGCTGGGGTATGGTTAGGGTCGTGTGCGTGTGTGTGTGTTTGCTCCTCATTAATACCATCAATGTGTGATGGAGGATGAGATAACCTGTGTGAATCCCTGTAGGTAGAATACTAATTTGCTTTCCTGTAAATCACAGAAAAATCATATAAAAACCTAAAGTTCTTTTTTCCTAACAAATACCATATGCAACAATTAATAGTATAGATTATACTAGTGTCAGTTCATTATTTGCTTTTGAAAAACATCATTTCTAGAAACAAACTGAGCCATTTATAATGTTTTGCCCTTTATAGACATTGAACATGGGAATCTCTTTATAGCTGATCATGGCATTTAAACCTACTTTATACTGTACCTACCTCTGATATATAAAAGAATATAGAAATGTACTCTCTAAATAGGCATATATGCATTTATTAGAAGTAATTGCTAAAGATTAAACATTGCTTTGTCAGGTCTTTTTGGAAGTGCATTGGGAAATGTCAGCCTTGTCAATAGCGTATCCAGACTGGGCCCCACAGGATTCAGAGAGAGCTACAGGGAAAGGTGACCTACAAAATGTGCATGTCATCGTGAAAAGCGGCAGGGGAAGCATTCGGATGCAGCTTGTGACACTTTTAAAAAGCCTTAAGTATCTTTAGCAAGGCTTGGGTTGCCAAGCTCTGCTACTGGCACCTGCTGCAGTACAGTGCAGCTGCTCATTACTGCCACCACACAGCTGTTATGACAGTTAGTCTCAGACCAACCACAATTCTGACAGTCGTTGTCACAACAGAACGTCATTATTTCACCCCAAAACACCCCACCCCATTCTACTACCCATGATCTGCAGAAGGAGTCACAATGTCTGTTTCTCCTACGAGGTGCCAGAATTCGCATGTTGCTCCTGACAACAAAGGGCAAATTAAATTAAGTAAAAATGTGTGCTGGTAAAATGTGATGCAACAGATGAAACTATAGTATCCCTGGGCCACCATCTTCCTCTGGGTTTTTTGTACCAATAGGCAACTTGAAAAGTGGTTCCTTCACTTGACCTGAAACACCTTGCAGAGGCCTTTCATCATTCATGACAATGGAGTGGCATCACCCGTCACCGTTCCACACAGCAGTCTCACCTGCCGGAAGACCTCGTTGAAGAACATTGTTCTGATAGCTGTATCTTTCCATGTCTTTAGACTTTAAGGCACAGCAGCTTGGCTGTGCTATACCGCAAAGTTGCATTCAAGGTAGAGAATTTCACACTTTGTCCTGTAGAGAAGGTGTTGAATTTGTTGTTGCATAAACAGTCTCATTCAGCTTCTCTGGTGGGTGACGCTTTTCCATTGTCACTAGCCAAGCATGCGTACCGGGACTAAAAGGATTACAGGGTGGGAAGCTGTCTCTGTTAGAGATGGCAGACAGAACCATAACATGGGGCGTGGTAGGGAACAGGATCTTTACTTTGGGGAAACGGTGTCATTTTTTGCGGGAACGCTGTGAGATAGAAAAAGAGCTGACAGCTGAAACTAAGGACTAACTTTGGGTTTGTAGGACAGACTCCTGCAGTTTTGTATTAGACTGTGTGGCTTCCTGCAGTTACTAGGGCCAAAAAAAATAAGGTGCCTATTTATACCTCACAGGGAACGCAGGACAGGTGGAATTACATCAGCACAGCAACCCTGATCACCTGATTTTCCCTCCAAAGGCCGCTATGCCTCCACCCAGGAATCTGTGCACATCTCCAAGTAGCAGCTAGAGGAACGATTGCACACCTACTTCTGTGTTTTTCGATCTCAGAGTAAAATCCTCCATCAAGGAGGGCTGGTGGTTTTTTTCTACAGCAAGATTATTCCCCTTTAGCTCAACAATTGCTCCATTACCCCAAACCATTCGCCCCAAAAATTCCATAAATAATCAATCAGGTGTGAAAAAAATACAGAAAAATAAGCTCATAATGTCAAAACTGTATTCTGTTTTGTTGCAATAGTTGAAACACAATTCTTAAAGGAAAAAACAAAAGTCTCTCATACTCAAATGTGAACATATTTCTATATTTTACCATCTGCCACCGTGGATGGCTTTGGTTTTCATGTGACTACACTCCCTGAAAGATACATCGTAATTTGGTTGGCTAGAAAATGTATTAAATGTTAAATTATTGATGCTCTAACTTCAAAGAAACAACTGTTCCTCTATCTTGGTACGCTCAACAAGGACACGCATTTCCAGGCAGCAGTCTTCTTGAATTTGAAAAGATTTCAAGATCAATTTCTGTTGGTGCCTTGATATTCTTTTTTACAGTATAAAATACTGTTTTACTTACTGAAAGACAGTCTAGCGAACTTGGTAACTCATAATACCGCCACAGATTATATCCATTGTTGATTTGTGGTTGATTTGCTTTGCTTGGATGCGCGTGTCCCAGTGTGTCATGTTGTGCAGTGGGATGGGTAAAAATAGCAGGCTACAAGGTCTAGCACCAGTAGTAAGGCAGCATAATCTTGACTGCTAGGGTTACTGGGAGTCTGTGTATAATTTCATATTAGCAGGATGTACTGGTGTTTGGGTAGCCTGGTTTGTGAGGAAGAGGTGTGTGTGGATGCACCTGGGAAGGTCCCATTTGCTGCTGCAATGACAGGGCATTGCTGTTGAGAATGTGCATTACATAGTATCCTCTTTCATTCCAGGGTTACCCTAAAATGCATTATTTGGGATACCTGCAATAAACGATCTATAAAGACAAATGACATATACTGTTTATGGTTCAGTAATAAGACCAATTAAATAATGATTGGAGGAGAGTGTCAGCACTGCGGCATATCTGCGGGATAGCTCTTGCGCTGGATATTCAGATCTCAGTTTATTAGCAATCGCCCAGCACCTCCTCCCCAAAATGGTGAATTTGCAGGTAACTTGCAGGTGGAAAGTACAGGTACATAAGGACCTGTGTGGACATATTTATGACCACTGACTAAAGGGAGAGCTAAATAACTTACTGTTGGGAACTCTGTTGTGAATATTATTGGTTTTTAAAACTTTTCATTGTCATATTCTTATTTATTTAGCAGATGCTTTTGTCCAGAGCAGCATATAATTGAGGATCAGAGAGCAGGGTTAGGCAGCCTCCCCTGTAGCATTGGAGGTTAAGGGCCTTTCTCAAGGGATCACTGTTGGAATAACTCTACCAGCCATAGGGTTTGAACTGCCAGCCTTCCAGAGCCCTAATTCAGGGAGCCACACACTGCCTTGTTTACTGGGTATAAATGATTCTCTTTTCTGCTAAAGATTGCCTATGAGAGACTGTGGATTATTAATACTTGAATAGTGCATGGGCTGAATGGCCTGTTTGAAAGACAGGGATCCTTTAGAATATGAGCTTAATTCTTTATAATGAAAACGTCTTGTGAGGTGAACTCAAAAAATGCAATTTAATTCCCTGTTACATTCCAATTATAGAATGTTTAATTGCTTCCTAAGGTAAAATACATGAACACTCATGTTACAGCATTATACAGCATAGAATGATACATTACGGTAAAAAACATCATTCCTATTTCTTTCTAATATTAATTTTCAGTGTGGCTTCTCATTGGCACTAAAAGCAGGATGACATTTCAGGTTAATGGTGCCTAAAAATATCTTACAATTTAATGGTCAAAAATTGCAGCTGTATGCAAAAGTTTGGGCACCCCTGGGCAAATTACGAATTAGTTAATTATGCTGCTGGCAAAAAGGACAAATCTGCAAATGTTAATGCACAATTACTTTCCATTCCATGAATGACAAAACATTTGCTGGGTCCCTGACTCTAATTCGGCTTAATAGATTCCCTGCCACCTCAAACATTGCGCTGTCACTCGATAAGCATGGACTCCTTTAAGCAGCATGAGGAACTAAAAATGAAACTAATTGAGGCCAAATGCTTCTACTGTCCATAATGTAATTAAGAAATGGCAGTTAAGGGGAACAGGAAAATAAAGACAACATCTGTGAGAACAGGAAGATGGCAAAGGCAGGAAGGTAATGCTGACACGGGATTGGTTATGTACCATCCCACAGTGCATGATCCACAAGAGAGAATCGTTAGCTGCAGGAAGGTAATGCTGACACGGGATTGGTGATGTACCATCCCACAGTGCATGATCCACATGGGAGAATCGTTAGCTGCAGGAAGGTAATGCTGACACGGGATTGGTGATGTGCATGGTGCATGATCCACATGGGAGAATCATCGGGTAGAAGCCTTACCTGCGACCTTGTTACAAAATTCAACATCTGAAGTATGCAAAGCAGCATCTAGACAAGCATTTGATGAAAAAAAGACACGTAACATGGGGTGGATCACTTATGCTTTGGGGTAATGTGACAGCCAGTGGCACTGGAAACATTGAGCTGTAATATCAGCAAATCCGGAATGGTAGTGTCACACAGTTACCCAAGAAGCTGAATCTGAAAAGTGGATGATCCCAAACATACTTCAAAATCCACCATGAACTACTTGAAGGGAAGCAAGTTGAAGATTTTTGAAGAGTCCTTACAGTCTCATGACTTCAAATATCATTGGAAATCTGTGGGCAGATTATAAACATGCTGTGCATGTAAGACAGCCAACTATATGTCAGAATTAGAAGTGATCTACAAGGATAAGTGGCAAAAAATCCCTACAACTGAATTTAAAGACTCTTAGTCGGATACAAAAGGTGTTTAAAGCAGCGGTGTGCAGTCTTATCTGCAAACGCCATTGTATATGAAGGCTTTTTGGATAACCTTTAAGTCAGCTGTTAAAACTCAGATGTGAGGAGTCTTCAGCCAATCAGTCCTCTAATTAATAATCTAATTAGGGAATTGCAGTGAAAACCTGCACACAAAACAGGCCCTTTCTGGATAAGTCTGGCCACCCCAGATCTATAGGCTGTGACATCTGCCAAAGGGGGTGTTACTAAATACTGACTTACTGTGGCATCCAAAACTTTGCACATTACTATTTTATTTGTTTCTCTGTTTTGACATTTATGTAATAAGAAATAACCGTGCATTAATTTTAATTTTAAAAGAAGAGACACTCCTCATTTAATGATCTACCTGTTTAACAACCGCCTGGACTTATGACCAGCTCTTCAACCAGTCGGTATGCTGCACGAGAGCTCTGATTGTGGACACAGTAGAGCGATGTCTCAGCACCAAGCATCTCATCTCGCATCACCTTTTCTCGCTCAGCATTCACTACACTAGTGTTCACAGTCTCCAAGACTACAAGTTTTGGTCTACAAGCATGTACTTTATTGTGCACCCCATAGTATGAGAGGTCAGCAAAAAGGAAGAGCAGTACAGTATTTTTGAAATATCGTCATGGGGGTGGCTCCTCACTTATCGACCAATTCACTTAATGACCTTGTCGCAGTAACAGAACATGGTCAGCAGTTATTTCACTTAAATAATTGACTAAATATGTGATTTGGCCAGGGATGCCTGAAATTGTGTATACAACTTTATGAGGTGAATGTGATTTATAAAAAAGCTTCAGTAGCGATCATATGTATTCTGAGACACATCACACCCTAGATCCCTGTAACACTGCATGTATTCTGAGTAAAAACAACATGCAAACTAGTCATAGCCCATATCTGTAAATGTGAAAATTGTCATGTTTTAAATGTGTATATCGTTTGCTTAGTATGTTATGTATTCAGTCTTTTACGTCACTGTGGAAGAATGTTAGCCTGTTCTTATTTGCAGAACTGCTTCATTTCAAACACTTTGGTAGGTTTTCCAGCACCAGCTGCTCATTCCACATCCATCCTCATAGGGTTGGGCAATCAGACAACGATCAGTCTTGAAGAGGTCCATAATCTACTTCTCATGTGAATTATAGAGATTGTGATCTTTTACGTCCTCCTACTTAAATTTCCATACTTCACATAAAACTTTGATGGCCAGTAATAATGTGTCACTACCCGACCCATACCACACTTCCTCATCCGCCATGCCGATAGCTCACATTAGCGATGATGTTTGATCCCATGATCCAATTCTTTTGAACAACCGTTTGGCATGAATGAAAGGAACTGAGTCGTACTTGAGTGCTGTTCTATTTATCGTTGTGTGCAAATTTCACTGCTTGTCCTAAATCAACACTGTTCCCCATTATGTGAACAGAAAGAACCAGCCAGTCACAAGAGGCAGACGTTGTCGCAATGGATTCCTTAAAGACAGAATGGATTTGTCAGTTACAGTTTGTAAACATTCAAGGCAACACTTAATATCTGTGTTTTTCAAATACGTCACTCACTCACAGCCAGATATTTTGTCAGTCTGTGAACATAGTAGAGATCCAAGGTGTAACTACCCTATCCGAACCACCTGCCTGATTTGTACCTTGCATGTTTTCACCGCATTATATTTTTGTAGCACTATCCAATCCGTTCATTCTGCCATTTTACAGCAAATAATATTGTCTATATTTACAGCAAACTACAGGCATCGCTTTATTGTTGAAGGAGAATTGGTGTTAATGACTTCAGTGACTGAAAAGAAATCTGCTTTCTTTGCTTGTCATTTTAAGTGTTCACTCTATTTCTAGTGCTTGGATCAACACTATTACCTAAATATCCCATATCTGACATATTAGCTTATATTTCCATAGTTTGAAATTGTTGCTATCCAGTGAAATAGTATTTTGGTATAATTATAGCTTTGGTTCACTCCAAACTGAAAAGACACATCTGGACATCCCTCAGTGACTGGGGTGTCTAATGAGACCCATAAACATGCACTTAGACACTAGTGCAGGCACTATGCAGAACTTCTACTAAAGAGACAGAGAACACAATGAATCCAAAATTGGCATATGGGGTTTAACATCCAAATCTGGGCTGGGCTTGCAATCAGTCTGTGAAACGAACTCAGTGTAGTGAAAAGAAAGATTAATGGGATCAGGTTGGATACTGAAAATGTCATGAAAAGAAATGGCACAAATCAGGTACCATCAGAAAATATGTCGTCAAGTGTAATCCTGCGCAAGTACAGACATGCGAGGTGCAAATTGGGCAAGCAGTCAGGCTGTGTTCGAAATGTCCACTCACCCGCTATATAGTCCACTACATAAGGAAAAGGACATTTATTACTGCAGTTTGAATTCACACCTGTAAATTTCATCCACTATACAATGCACTGTAAATTATAATTATAATACACTATGAAATCGGGGCGAGGCACATCCAAATATATTGTATAGAAGCTGTACTCGACATCGGTTGACCGTCATGCATTGCAGCCTGCTTTGTGACTGCCGGAATCATTTGAGAATCTGCTGAGTTTGGGCTGATGAAATACTTGCACATAAGCTATATCAGCATTAGCAGGGCTACTGGTACTTTTAAAACACACCCTTATTTTAATGTATTTGATTGCTTTGCATGGATTTTTGTGACTTCCTAGGTAAGTTTTCCCTGTGCCCTTGAAATTTTGTCAGGCTGGCCACTCCTGGGAAGATTCACTCTTCACAGTGTTTGCCATTTGAAGATAATGGCTCTCAAAGTGGTTTTCATGGAGTGCTATAATATTTGAAATGGCTTTCTAGCCCTTTCCAAATTTATTTTGACAAATGCTTTCCCCCTCTATCTTCTGGAACTTTCTTTGAACATGGTACATTGTGTTCGTATTGACTGTACTGTATATACAGTGACTACTTTGCTCATGTGTTAAGGTCAAACATAAGTACATGTCGATACAACAGTCTTGGCTACAATCAAGTCTAGCTGAATTCAGTCAGTTGGATCTAATTATTAGCTAAATTTTGTTAACTGTTTTATTAATTATTAATTTCAATTACTAAGGTGCAATTGATTTTTCACATAGGTGTTATGGATGTTGGATAGTGTTGTTGATAAATGAAATAATATTTCACAATAATAATATTGTGTTATGCTTTTGGAGATGGTTATATTACATTTTGTATCTGAAATCTAAAATCATTCGGTGTGATAGATATGCAGTACTAGAGGAAATTAAGATAAGATGAATGTTTTTTTCATTTTTTCTGTATTACAGGGATTATTTAATGTGGTAACTGAGATCCCCCCCCTCCCCCCAACAGGGAAAGCAAGGTTGTGCAACTAGATAAAACTGGGGCCTGCGTCACAAGCCACCACGGGAATGGCGGAGGTGGCTGAGGGCTGGGAAATGGCAGGGAGAACACCGGGGTGGAGCAGAACCTGGAAGGGTTCCGGGAAGGTGCTGTGAACCCAGTAGGAGCTGGGTTCCAGGCAGGAAAGCAGGAGCCCACACGAAGCAGTAAGAGAGGGGCATCTGTCAGAGCAAGCAGCAGGGGAAAAGCCGGGGGAAGGAGGACAGCAGGTCAGAAGTTATAGAAGAATAAGGTTTGCAAAGGGGAAAAATCCCGTAAATTTTTACAGTGGAAACTACTGAGAACCTTTTACAGCTAGACTTCCTGGGAAAATTTGGAACTATCTACTTTTCTGCTTAAACTGAAACGATTCTGACCATCAGCAAACCGCACTTGAACCCGCAATAGCTTGGACACAGAGTCCTTTCATCAAATCACATCAACAAGGGGTGCAAAGCAAGTTCAATTTCCTGGGAGATAACATGAACCTATAAACCCCACTTAAGAAGGCGAAAAGGGTCAAGGAGAATCAGCAGTCTCATCTACTTAGATAAAAACAGAATGAAAAACATAAAATAGCTCTTACATGGCCCATCGCTATCAGGTTGGATAGTGTATACAAGTGTTCTTGATGGGGTAGAAGGTATTCCTGCTAGACATGGCTATCCAGATAGCCCTGGAAATGGACACTCTCTCCAGAGACGTTGATGTGTTTTGGGATACACTGAGAGCAGTCTTACCTACCTTACTCCAGATTCATTAGCTGTAAATTAAGTGAAGGGAAATGTTTTATCTAATGTTTTGAGGTCCTTACTAGCACTATCTCTGCTTCTTCAGTTGCTGGGGAAACACTGAAAAAAGCTGAGTGTTTTGCATAAAGCCAATCCATGTATCTTCAAAATGCTGACAAATGGAATATTGTGGAAAAAGCAATTTCTTCAAAACTCAGTATGTTTGACTACATTAAAAGTGTTTTAACCCCACTTGAAAGCAATTCATAAAATCACTTGAGAGCTAAGGAGCATGCACTGATTACAGCACGTTGCCGCACCCACTACATGACAAACCACCTCAGGGATGAGAGCCTGAGTGCAGCCATGTGGCGGGTGACACCTCAGCACCTCACAGTCTGAATCGACCAAAAATCGCTTGATCACCAAATAAATAAGTGTTGTCTCAGTCTTTTCACATCGAGGCATAAACCTTAAGGGCCGGACTGTTATTTATTTAAAGGAGCGGCAAAATACTAATATTTTTGATTAGGTTAACTTTATACTATAACAAGGGCATGTTTAAAGTTTGTACATGTTAATAATAAATACTTTCATATAAATTTTTTGAACATACTGTTTTTTTCCTCTTTTTTAGTAAATAATCAAAAACTAACTGACTAACATACATAACATATCAGCAATATGGTGGTTAGAAGCCATTATCAATGGGGAGTGAGATGATGAGAATGAGGCCTAGTGAGACAAACAGGAAATGCTAATGCGATAATGCATATCTGTGAGGCTGCATGCCTTATTTATTAACATTGATTGGGGTGGCCATTTAACAATGTCCCTCTTGATTCTTAGTAAACATCATTAACAATGATCAAAGGTAAGTCTCTCACAGGAACAGCGCACTACAACTAAATTATGCACTATAGTAATGTATTTATCTAGTGTTGGCTGGTTGAATGCCATACTTAAAACATGAAATCTGTCATTTGCAGCTGTTTTATTAAGTGTGTCCTAGAGGTATTTGTTACACATTTACTAATGGTTGTCTAGACTGGGATTATTTTGGATTTAATCTTTTTTATAGGAATAAAGTTTTTTTGGAGGTTATTAGTTGCTGCGACTGAACAGACAGAATTTTTTTTTTGCCAATGGTCCTCTGATTAGGTATCCAACACATCAACTTAAAATTACAAAAAAAATGGCTTCTTTGGGTAATACTCTCACAGACTTATGTTCCGGAAAAAAGAGAACCCCACAGCGAGTAGTGGATTGGCTGTCAAACATGATCAAGTCAAATTCAATATGCAAAACAAGAATTTCTTTTTGCTTTTGGCGTCCAATTTGCCAGAATGTGTTGGCATAGAACTGAAAAAAACAAGTAGAAAATTGTATTCACTTTTTCATTTACGGTTTTTGCAGACGCTTGCATTTGAGGATGAAAAAGCCATGTGGAATTGAGAAATGTATTCTGTTAATCACTTTCTCTCCAGTGCACCAGGACATGACAATAGAAATGCTATATATACTGTTGGCTACATTATTGTTGCATGCTGGCACATACTTTTACGCAAATGCTTTACAAGGACTGGAATGCGAATTGTAAATTACATTTTTTGGTCATACTTGAGGTGATTAGCAAGACCTGAGTCTCACTTCCTTGGTGCAGGTTGACTCATCTCTGTTTTTTGTTACGAGTTACGGCTGGGAAAAAAGCATCTGATCATCCGCTGTTACAAGACAGTAGCCCGATGGTTTATTCCCTTATGGTACCTGAGTAGGTAGAACAAAAAGTGTTGATTATTAAGAGACAGGAAAAGAAGAACAGATGGAACAAATCAGTGTAAACAAAGACAATCACCACATATGTACATGCACCCCAAGTCATGACAGAAATTATGTCATGTAAAAATTACCCACCGCATTTCATGCTCTACAGAAAAAATGCTGATATATCATAGTGCACTTGTTTGTCTCTTTTTTTTGATAAATAGTATATAAATAAGGAAACTTTGAGGAACCAAGTCATTCTAGGTAGATTTAACCTGATTAAATTAAATTCTTTAATCAGCTTGAATGTTCTACTGAACTAAACATCTACATAATATTGAATTCAAAATTCCTGACCAAGTCAGTTTTTTAAAAAAATCATCATCAGACAAAGATATAAAAAGATGAAGACTGGACTCCTTTGGTACTGTGTCTCTTCAGAGAATTCTTAGGTACCGCTGGTTTGACTTTGTGTTGAACAAGTGGTTGCTAGGTGACTCCCGAATGAGGATCATTACCTGCATTGTAATGGACCGTCAGTGGCGGCACTACGGCCATGTGGTGCGTTTCCTTGAGGGTGATCCAGCTCATAGGATCCTCATTGCTGAGGACCTGAGTGGCTGGAACAGGCCGTGAGGACTCCCACATAACACCTGGCTGCGGCAGATGGATGGTCATTTCCATAGGGTGGGACTGGACTGTGTATCTGCCTGGGGGGTTGCTGGCCGGGATCCCGAGGAGTCTCACCATGTGGTGGGTGCGGCAACGCGTTGCATCCATACATGCTCCCCAACCGGACCTGACCTGATCATCATCATCTGCTCTCACTAGATGTGCAGGGTGAAATTATTCAACCTGAATTTTTCAAGAACCACAAATGACTCTTTACAAAATGCTGGCAAACATTTATAAGTGGCTCAGTGATCTTCAGGACAGGATTTTAAAGCTGGAAAGGCCTAAATTACCGTAAAGACTGATACAAAGTGGAAGGGACACATGAATTCTGAGAGGATTTGAAGACCTCTCAGGACCGGAGAAATTAATCCACACATATACTGAACAACGTATAAGTTACACATTGTCTGTTAAAGGGTTGTGAGAAAATAAGCTGTAAGAGATGACATTATAATGTATGCAAAAGGTATGCAATGACAGTAGCATTTTCAAGAAAATGTGTGACTTGCTCAGTTAATTTAGTAGTTTTTGGATAAAGAATTTGAAGTTTTAACATTCACTGTATTTTGTAATATTTTCTACCTTAGGTGGCATGGTGTCTCGGTGGGTTGTCCAGTTAGGTCACACCGTCAGGATTACAGGGGGTTGTGTATGGAGTCTGGATGTCTTTCCTGTGGTGGGTGGGTTCCCTCTGAGACCTCGGGTTTCTTTCTGCAGTCCAAAGACGGTGCACTTGGGTGAAATGATGACTGTAAGTTGTGTGTGTGTGCACCCCGCAATGATCTGGCAGCTCGTCCAGCTTGTATCCTTCCCTTAAAAGCCCATGACTCATCGCTCACCCCCATGACTCGTGTGCTGGATACGAAGTTGGAAATGGATGGTTTTTTTTAGAAAACTTTAACCAGCTAAATGATTTATTTGCTTGAATCATGATAAAAAGGTATCCACTTCTTTTGTCAAATCATCAAATGCTATGAAAATGTGTTGGTTCCAATGAATTCTATAAAAATCACATGCTTATAGACTTTGGTGATATAGTATCAATGGACTGGAATCTGTAATTTCATCTCTTTTGGTTTATATTGCAGGCCTGCTCTGCTGTACGGCTCTTCAATGAGAATGTAAATCAGTATGTTAAAATGTTCAACTGGATGCTGTAAAACTGTTACTTAACTGGACCTACACGCATGTGTTTTTTTTATATGTATGAGCATGGGGTTCGCTAGGCCATTTTTAGGGGGGCTTTAGCCCCCCTAACATTTGTACTCAGCCCCCCTAAAAATTCTCCGTAAACTT
>JABFEA020000119.1:14705071-14718696 GCA_019775915.2 Cyphomyrus plagiostoma | reverse complement strand
CATGTGATTGGTTGATTAGATAATTGCATTAATGACAAATTGAACAGGTGTTCCTAATAATCCTTTAGGTGAGTGTACTTGATACACAAATATTTACAATGCAACTTTTATGGAAGCTAATGGTGGAATTTTGCTGGAGGTGATCATGGCTGTAAGGGTGGCCTCCTCACTGGCTCTAAACTGTGATGCCATCAGTCTGGATATCTTTCGCTTCAAACTTTAATTTTTTAATAGGTTATATACATTGATGAACAAACTCATGCCTCCTATCTATTGTATGTTTGTTGCTTTTAAAATTATTTTTGCATTTACATTTGCTCCATTCCCTATGCTCTATATATCTAATCAAGATATAAATTTGCTAGTTGCTATCTCCCTATGTCAAGTACTTTTTCTTCATTGTTGTGAAACAGGAATCCTACCCAGTTACTTATTCTCATTGCTGAATATTCTTCTTATTGACGCTAACACATTTAGCTGAGGTTGCTAACCGCTGTCTTTCATACTTAGCAGCACACTCAGCAGCATACTTAGCAGCACACTCAGCAGCATACTTAGCAGCACACTCAGCAGCATACTTAGCAGCACACTCAGCAGCACACTCAGCAGCATACTCAGCAGCACACTCAGCAGCATACTTAGCAGCACACTCAGCAGCATACTTAGCAGCACACTCAGCAGCATACTCAGCAGCACACTCAGCAGCACACTCAGCAGCATACTTAGCAGCACACTCAGCAGCACACTCAGCAGCACACTTGCATTCCTCGTAATTGTTCTGTCAAGCTATCCTCACTTCGGCTCTCATCTTCACCCTCTGCTCCATTTCCTTGGTGTCTTCTTTTTAAATTAATGATGTCAGTGCTGATTATGCATCAGAATCATCTAGCTTTGTTTGTATATAATCAGATGTGACACGAGCCTGGGCCACCAGGGACTGAAGCCCGGAATGAATCTGAACGAGCCCTGAATTGTTTAGTGCAGATGTTTTAACAACCATTTACACTATTAAATATTTGCACTCAGTTTGGGACTTCTATACATCTCCTCTCGATTCCATCCAGGTCTAGTCCAGGGCTGCACTTCCCAAAAGCTCTGTAGTGCTATGATTTTTGTAACATCACAGAGATTATTCAATATGATGACCCACAGACAGATTAGATTTCTGCCCTAAGTCCACAATGCCTTAAGATCCTAGCAACGCTGTATACAATACTAGATGCGATCTACCGGGAACAGATGATTTCAGGTGAGTGCTTTTTGCTGTGTATAAAGTGGTGTTTAGTCTTTTATGAGTTTAGGATTAGAATTTTGTGTGACACTAACCAGAACCGACTGGCCCAATATATATTATATTTTATGTTCTGCAATTAGTTGAGCATTTTCTCCTGTGTGGGGAGACATGCCGAAGAAGTTTCTCTGTGTTAGCTGCAAAAAACATGCTTTCTTGCATACTGGACATGATAGAGGCCAGCAAGTGATTATAAACAGACAGAAAGGTTTGAACATGACTTCTTGTGCAGTATCACTGCTACTAAGATCACTTTTTTCCACAGAAACAGTTTATTGATCTTTGTTGTCTTCAGCTTGCATATCCGGGGCAAAATTGGCTACAGTTGGTTTTATATAATTGAAAAAATACACATTTTCTAAAAAATTTTTAAAAATTAATGAAAAAAAATAAATGGGAAAGAAGGACACATTTCTCACAAAACCAAGAAAATGAACTGGAAACCCATCCTAAGCTGGTTGGGGTCTGTGGTGTGATTTATTTCAAAGTCTGTACACCGAGAAGAGAATGCAGCTGCCCACCATGTTTATCCGACTCTCCTGTCTCCTTCCTAGCATGACCCTTGTAACGATGCGTCGGTGGGTGAGCGGGGAAATAGGCGAGTCCAGCCAGAAAGTCGGGTAAATGGGGCTTATTGGGCAAGACAGGGCAGACAAAGAACCAACACCAGGAAACATCAATGACCGATCTACCAGACTGACTCAGACACGGACTAAATACACAGGACAAGCTGGCAGAAACAGGAAACAGGAGAGAGCAATCAGGAATAAACACGTGGTAACGAGGTGGGCGTGGCACACACGAGCATCGGTCAGAGTTGGGCGTGACAACCCTAACAATTCACGCTTGTTACCTCTCGTTCTTAACCCCCTGGTTAACCCCTGGTTGCCTCTTGTTAGTTTCCTTGTCAATCTCGTATATTAGTACTTCCCTGTCCTGTGTTCCCCAGTCCAGTCGTTCCCTTGTGTTCCCTATGCCCATCCTGTGCCTCACTCCTCCCGTTTTGATCCCTTGTGATCTTAATTACAGTTCATTTCCATTGATTTCAATAAGCCCTCTTTTCCCACAACGCCTGCCCTCGAGTCCTTCATCCTTCGTATTGTGACAACAGCACGTGCGCAAAAAGCTCAGATTCCAAGCCATTAAACAATGTTTTCATGTTTTTGTTTTACATTGAGAGTATTGCTTCACTCCCCTAAATTGCTTCCGGTAATTTAATTAGTTTTTTATTTTTATTCCTGTCCTCTCTTATTAAGAGTACTTGCTCCACCTAGTATCTGCCACAGTGTCTCAATTACTCTCAAGTAGTATCTGCAATCTGCAATTTCTTTCCAGTCAATCTCCATTCATAAGGGCTGTAATTAACTGTGATTAGGCCTCTGCAGCCTGTCGTGCCTGATCTGGCTTTCCATTTGTCTCAGCCGCTCAGGTTCTCTTCCACTTTCTCTATCCAAATTCCGGTAATGCTGGCCTCCCTTGGGGATCTTCTCAGACTTCATGTACTAAGAGTAATAGATATGTTCAAGTCTCCTGTGACAATCCCTGCTTTCCCCACTAATAATATTTTGTTCCAAGAACCTTAAACAAACATTATGATTACAATAATGTTCAAAATGTCCAGCTTTCCTGATGTTCCCAGAACATTATCCCGCTACTGCAAGTAAGATTAATAATAATGTAGCTATAAACAAAGGGCTGGTAGAGCAGTAGATGACCCTGTTGTTTTGTACTTCTGAGGTCATGGGTCCACGGCTGGATAGTGTTTTTAGAGTATACGCGTATTGTACTTATGAAAAATAATAGTTTTGTTATAAAACAATATTTTAAAGCATTAGTTATGTTAAAAAGACATTCAGGTAATAATATTACTGCACTAACATTGACGGAACCTTTGTTAAGACAAACATTGAAATAATATTCCATTAACATTATGGTAAGAATGTTCTCTGCCAGCTTTGAGAAGACCTTTAAATAGCATTAGCTAAAGTTCTGGTAGTGTTTCCTGTTAGCTGGGTTAGTAGGCTTGTCCTGTAGAGAATAGTCTTGAGTCCTGCGACAATGGCAAACCATATAGAAATGCAATACAGCTGCAACTGACGTATTCAGAATAAAAAATTATTACATTAAATAAAAAAATGACCTTCAAAGTAAAAGTAAAAGTTCATTGTGTTTGCTAAACACAGAAAATCATTAGCAATGCTGAATGTCATTCTTGTTGAACAATAGTAATCAAAGAAATGGAAATATCCTCAGAATGAGTTCTGATCTACTAGAAAATTTTGAACTTTGTTTATTAACTGCTGAATTAATTAGAATATGTAAATTCATACTGCAAGAAAAGCATGCTGTACCTTGTGTTATGAAAATGTAGGTAGGTAGGTAGAAAACGTTATTAATCCCCTGGGAAATTCAGTTTCTAGCACCATAGCACCATATAACATAGAATGTGTTTTGTTATGTGAAAAGTCAAACCATTCCAATAATTAATACATGTTTGTCCACAGTGCCTAACAGTGTAGCGTGACACCGCTAAGGCCAAGCTTTGAATCGTATCCATGGCTTTGTGCGTAGAGTGCTGTGTGTGCAGAAACAGTTTGTGCCGTTCACCTCAATTTTCCTGGGTTTCCTCTTGATAATCCGGTTTCCTTTTGCTGTCCCAAGATGCACAGCGTATGTGAATTGGCCTCTCTGATTTTCCCATATTGTCCGTCAGTGTGCCCTGTGATGGACTGGCATCGCACCCAGGGTGTCCCCTGCCCTGTGCCCTGTGATGGACTGGCATCCCACCCAGAGTGTCCCCTGCCCTGTGCCCTATGATGGACTGGCATCCCACCCAGAGTGTCCCCTGCCCTGTGCCCTGTGATGGACTGGCATCCCATCCAAGGTGTCCCCTGCCATGTGATGGACTGGCATCTCACCCAGAGTGTCCCCTGCCCTGTGCCCTGTGATGGACTGGCATCCCATCCAGGGTGTCCCCTGCCATGTGCTCTGTGATGGACTGGCATTCTGTCTAGGGTGTCCCCTGCCCTGTGCCCTGTGATGGAATGGCATCCCGCCCAGGGTGTCCCCTGCCCTGTGCCCTGTGATGCACTGGCATCCCATCCAAGGTGTCCCCTGCCATGTGTCCTGTGATGCACTGGCATCCTGTCCAGGTTGTTCCCCACCAGGTGCCCTTTGATGCACTGGCAACCTGTCCAGGGTGTCCCCTGCCATATGCCCTATACTTCCTGGGATAGATGCCAGGCTCAGACTGCAGCCCTGTATTGCATAAACAATTAAAACACATAAATACAAATTAATAAGTTGTAATGATAAATAAAATGTGTTAATAAGCATATTTTCTTTATTATAGCATATACAACATATTTTCTGTAATCATACATGTTATTACTTTAAGGGGCAAAAAATATTCACTTGTGTTTGCGTTTGGAATTTTCACATGTTCTGAGAAAATATATTGAACTTTAGCAATTAAATAGTATAAAGTATTTATGACAGTTGAGTGTTGAAACAAAGAGAACATTAGTGCCTTGGGTAAATTTTTTCTCTTCTATTTGTCATACATATTTCAAAGTGCATTTCAAAGACATGGGGATTTCTCTGGAGCTATCTAAAGGACGGTAAAAACAAACTGTACAAACAAAAGCTGTAACACTGAGGAAGTGGCAGCAGTAGTAGGTGCAAATTTGGGTAGTTTTACTTTTCAAAGTTTATCAATGATTTTTAAAGCAGTACTGACAGATCTCATTTTTAAGTAAAACACATTAAACTTCATAACATACCCAAGATATATTATATTATATTATATTATATTATATTGACACCAAATTCAACAAAAAAAATCAGCTTTACCGGACATTTTCCTAGGATTTATGCTAAATGTCATATTTTATATTACATTTTATTAAGATTTTTGAGATGATTTTTAAATGCAGTAAATAATTAATATTAAAATATTTTACAAATTAAATTTTCAAAGGTATTATCAGTTATTGTATTCCTCGGGCTATATGGTTTTAGCAGCAGGCCACTGCAATCATCTCCTCCACCACCGCAGATACACTGTTATGCAATCCAGTAACTCAAAAACTGCTTGACGGATCTTTTTCAAACTTTGCATAAACATGGTTTGGGTGAGGAATTAAAATGATTGAATTTTGATACAGATCATGCCAAAACTGAAACAGTGCCACATAGTGAAGTTAAAAAGGGCAGTTTTGACACGTAATACCATTATGATAACTCTATAGGCATTTTATCAATCTTCTTCAAACTTTGCTGAAGCACTGTATGGATACCGAAGTGGAAGCACAGATCATCCCAAAATGAAGCAGCGTTGCTCATGATTACTATATTTACATATAATATTAATATTTTAATGTTATCTATGTCATGTATGGCGTGATGCTAAAAAAAGGCTAAAACGGAACTGCAGGGGTTAGTCTATACAGGACTCTGAGCTTCACTGAGTGTTTTTGATTTGTATTTAATGTGTTTTAGGTCAGAAGAACTATGAAACTAAATTACTAATTACACTGAGTTTCATTCATATAGTAATTACATCACTCAACACTGTGGTGCCAACCCCACCCTGGGGGTGTGAAGGTAGGATTCCACTGTGTTTCAGTCCAGATGTCAGTCCGGCAGTTGTTGACTACTGTTTTAGAGTGTCCTCTTTCTACTTTGCCACACAACTGTAAGATACATAACTAAGACTCCCAACCTAGTACACTGTTAGCATACTCATAACTGTTTTTAGCACTGTAACAAGAGCAATGTAATTATTTTGCATCTTAGACAACAAATGAGTTTATGATACAAGCTTATGATTCTAACATAATCTTAAGCACAAGTTTATGTTATGATGTCAGGCTGCGTAGCTTGTAAACATATTTGTAATGAAGTTGGACTTCTGATTTTTTTTTTTTACTTTTGTATTGACTAGATATTGGTTTGACTAAACAAAATTAGGCTAAAGGCAGTACAGAAGCCTTTTATCAATGTTGTTTACTACTCCCCTGCTGACCTGGGGTATGTTTCCAAAAGGCATAGTTAGCTACTTACATAGTTGGAACCATGCAACTAAAGTTGCTAAGGGAAGGTTTTTGGAATCATCCCCCTGAATAAGACTTACCTTCTTAAGGTTGATTTGTACTTCTTCATTAAATCTACCCAGAGCTTACACTGTGGCCTACACTGTTGCGAGCATTTATACCTTACACTGTGGCCTAAACTGTTGCAAGCATTTGTACCTTACACCTGGCCTACACTATTGCAAACATTTATACCTTACACTGTGGCCTACACTGTTGTGAGCATTTATACCTTACACAGTGGCCTACACTGTTGTGAGCATTTATACCTTACACAGTGGCCTACACTGTTGCAAGCATTTATACTTGTGCACTGGTGTGTCACCACCCAAAATGCTAGCTGATTGAGCATATGGGGGTTTGTGTTTCACTAACAATCTTTACTATATCATAGGAAACAAAACTTAGCAAGCTTTGCAATTTTAAAAATTGTTCCTTTTCGAGATTATCTAGCATATGTTTAAAAATAATTTTATCCTTGCTCTATAAATCACTTACGTTTAGATGGGTTTGTGAGAAATTAATTTTGACCTAATTTTTTACTTTATAAATATCATTGTTTCTTTTGCAAAAAAAACTTATGGCCGTATCTGAAACCTCCCCAAAATTTAAACTACTCGTCGCTTAAACTCGTTAAAAACTCGTAGCTTTTAGTCAATACTCATTTAGCCTAACTGATTTGCCTACTAGGTGTGTTGACAAGACAGATGTCACCTGAATTCTGCCTAATGGTAATGTACTTGTATACCTAGAGATCTCAATATAATATTGGGAGTGTAATATATAATTTTTACATAATTACGCAAATTATTAAAATTAATTTTGGATTGTAACATTTGCTTGTGTGCTAGAGAAGAACTCAGGTGTGAATGGTGGGCAGGGCACAAGAACTACAAATGACTCAAGATAGACCAGGCTGGAATGTCAAACTTACTGGGACCAACAAGACTGAGCCTGGGGTGAAGCTGGCTGCTCAGTATATGCATGGGAGTAGCCGTGTAACATTTCAGTTTAACACAGTGAATCACTTTTGTACAACTTCCTTCAAATGGTACATTTCTCACTAAATATTATGTAAGAAAAATATACATGAACCTTAGCTAACCTTATTATTACATGAACCTTAGCTAACTTTATTAGTAAGGTTTTTCTGTGGATGAATACCTGTTAGGAGAAACTGACTTGGACATAAGTGTATGTATGTATTTAATTATTTTATCTCTTTACCCAGGGTGACAAAACAGAGTACCATAGAGAAATAAATGCCATGGTGTCCCATTTAGATGCTAAGCTAAGGTCGTGATTCATCGCGGTTGCGAAAGCAATGATTTCATGGCACCTGTTGCATGTAACTAGGGGTGCCACAATGGTGTTCTGGCCAAATTTTTAATCTGGCTCGAGCCATCTGCCCCTGAAATAATCCCCTTTGTCTCCCTTCTAAAGCCTGTATATCACTACATTTTAATTATTCAGATCAACACCTTATATTTCAGAAAGGAAGCCATGGCGATCCTTACGCTTACGCATTCTGTTTGTTTAATTTTTGTGCATTTTATGCATGGTCACTATACACCCCTAAGGATGCTTTTAAAGGGACACCATAGCAGGATAACTTGGTTTCTGGAAACCAAACAGTTTTATGAAGCTGTTCTGGTTAATGTTTCGTTGCTCAGTAGTAGTAATAGTACTTTTTTGATCCTGAAGGAAATTCCAAAAGTTACAACAGCACACACAAAAAAGTGCCATCACTGTACATATACAAATGACACAGGGCACAACGCTAAATTGCAATGTACAAATAAATACGCAGGACAAATGTGCAGCATTTATACCCAATATTCTAGAGGGCTGGCAAGTGGTCTGGGGGGGGGTGTCACACCTGGTCTTCGCTGCCGGGTCGCCGATGGCGAATGCCGTGGGCACGGGTGCAGTCCCTGGATGAAGGGCCCGATGACGTGGTACCAAAGGGACACACGGGAATCGTGGTCGTTGATGGCAGGCAGAGGTCGTTAGCGATGGGATCTGTCCGACAGGGAGAGACAGGACAGGAACACAGAGAGAGAGAGTGACGAGGAAAGCCGGGCTCGGCGGGACGAAAGGGTCAAGGTCGGGAGCGGGTCTGAGGTCAGGATCGTACACGAGGAAGAAAGGTTAGGCAAGGGCAGGTGGGTTGACGGAAGACAGGAAAAACGCTTGGTAAGGCTCCGATACATGGGCTTATAAGGGAGCTTGAACGGTGTTCGACAAGTTCCACCTGTCAGGTCCCGCCCCCGTGGGCACGACAGGGGGGAACTTATTGTAATATTTCATGGCTGCTGGGAGAAAAGCTGTGAGAGTCTGTTGCTGAATGTGCTTCTCTGTTTGACCTGTGTGATGCGGGGTGTGTAAGGCATTGTCCAGTATGGAGCAAACCTTCTTGAGTGTTCTCTTTTGGATGGTTGTTTCCAAGGAATTCCAGGTGAATTCCCAGAGCAGAGGCAGCCCTCTTAATCAGTTTATTGAGTTTGTTTGAATCCCTTCTTGTTGCATTATTGCCCCAACACAACACAGCATAGAAGATCACCTCTGCGACCACGGATTGGTAGCAGCGGTCTTTCTGGCTTTCTGTAAAACTCATTTGATTTGGTGCTATTATTGGATATATTACATGTTTGCTTGTCTTGACTTTTATTTTATTTGCTGGATTCTGGTACAGCTCTGTCACCTATTTTGTTTAGTCCCTCAGGTCTGTCATACTCAGTGATACTCAGTGGCATAGTTATAGGTGAATGAATAGGGGGGCTAAATCTTCACTGGGTGGGGGACATAATGTAAAAAAAAAAAACAGGTACTTATCATGTTGTGGGGACATTTGGTCCCCACAAGGTAAGGTATACCTGGACCACACACACTCACCACACAACCCTGGTGAAAGTCATCTGAAGATGGATGAATAGAATGAATGGGGGTTTGGGATTAAAAAAAGAAACTTTAATGAACTGATGGATGATGAAGTTTGTAGCATTTAGCATTAGTCAAAGTATTTAAATTCTCAAAGCAGCTTTGACGCATGCAAATACTGTCAAGCAGTGTGCCTTTGATATATGTGGATTTGGAGCAAAACTTTTGGAAATATGCTGCTTGCGAACTGTGCTGTAAGTAATTTTTATTTAATATCCAGACAGGGTATGTTTGTGTTCTCTGTGAACTTGGGAAGACGTGAAGTGGATTTCTGATATTTGTCAGTATGTTAGTGTGTAATTATATGATTTATTTCCTGTTTCATACGATTTCTACCACATATTTTAATTGTACATGATCTTCATGATTATTAAAATGTTAGTTTTTTTATCATGCCATGAAGCCAAAAATTGTTTTTGGTTGACGTTTTTCAACATTTCACGTCTCTAGAATCCACTGGTAAAGAAAAAATATCTATGACGCATATTTGAATATTTACATGCTTAGACACACTTTCCATGCCAGAGACAGTATGTTTCAGAGTCTTCTAGTTAAAATGCATGAAGGTACCCTGCCCTGCCAATTTGCATGTAAGTCGTCAAATCTGACTGGGCCTTATGTCTCCAGCAGCATCTCTGTAGGTGTTTGCATATGTCGTGTACTTCTCAATGTCCAACGTGAGATTGAGTCGTCAAGCATGTACCAGGCTAGTGGGTGGGTCTTGTTAACTCTTCTCTGGGTGGTGGAGAGGCAATTTCCCATCACGCTCTCACTATGCAATATTCATATGTTATACCTCTTATATTTAGGCAGGTCTAATCAAAAGTGTAGATGCACACTAATCTTACTGACATAATCCTTGTAATTAATACATATATACTACCTCATCATCATACTACCTCATAATCATGCAAACCTGAATCATCCAATTCTTCTTCTTAAAATAACTGGTATCACATTGGTTATGCCCTCCTTAACATGTAAAAGTATTTCATGTGGCCATTGATTTATCCATTTTCAACACAGCTTATTCATCTGGAGATAGTGAGTCTCGGTGAAGTACAATGTGAACGCTATACTATCTAGCTTAGATGAAGAGACATGCCATCCTAAAGCACTTTCAAATGGGGGATTTATGGTCAATAATTCATGTGAAGTGCCAGTCTTTGGAGACAAGTGTGCCCAAAGGAAGCTCTAGCAAACACAAGAATGAGAGTACACCGAGTACCAGGATCTGAACAGGTAACTTAGTTATGCGACTGTTCTACAAGAGCTAATGTGATGTCCCTGTTTCTTTCTAACAGACTTTTTATGGAAAGCTCTGCCTGTGGCATGCATTACATCAGCACCTTGATCATACCTGTGTCTTAGATTAGACATGGACATATTTTTTTAATAAAAACAAATTGGACTGACTATTATTTTAACAAGTCTACCATATCCGCTATAGGCTTATCATTTATTATCATCCCCCAGGGGTAGACCTGAGGTTGGTGTTCTCTGGCATGTGCCTGATGTCATCCGTGTGAAGTGTCCAGGCTCAGTCCCAAATGGCTGTGTGGCCCTCCTGTGTGCTCATCACCCACAAGGTGAAAGATGGGAGTCAGGTGATGTGGCACTTGTGTGAGTCGCTCTGGCTAAAGACATCGGTCAGCAAATGCGGTAAATGTAAAGATAAATGTAAATGTGGCATTTAGGCGGCATGCATGGGCAGGAAGGACCCAGATGGATCAGATCTTGAAAATGGACACTGGCTTTAGGAATGTGGAACATTATTTCTGGTTGAGAAGGAGCTGCTGTGGTAGGTAGAACTGTATGTGCTACAGATATAGTATAATGTTCTCTCTGTCATCTGTGTCACTTTGGACAGAAGCAACTCCTAAATGCGTCACCACAGCCATTTGGGACTGAGCCTGGACACTTCACATGGATGGCATCAGGCACATGCCAGAGAACACCAACCCCAGGTCTACCCCCGGGGGATGATAATGATGCGTCATCACTTGCCACTTTTTTTGTATATGTTGTATATTTTGTTAAATTCATTCTTATTTGTCTGCACTTTATATTTATATTGTCTGCACTTTTTTACTCTGTTTTCTCTTTCTCTTTTTTGCACAGTCTTTGGATCGGTCAGGGTTCATTTCACTACATGTTTTACTTGTTATAACTATGTATGTGACAAATAAAGAATCTTGAAATCTTGAATCTAAATAAACAAAGGTTATTACAAAATATAGACAGCCTATTCTCCCTGCACAGTTTGGACTTTGGAACCAAATTTCCTGGTCAGGTGTAGTTTCTCCTGCCCTGGAGTTCCAACAGTGATGGACCTCAGGCAGAGATGGACACACACAAGTCTCAAGCTGAGGGCTGTGCAGTTGGATGTTTTTGGTGGAAAGGAGGGTTGCTTCTATGTGAGAAGTCACAGAAAGGATTAGTCCTTGACGGTTTCTTTTGTATATGCACTAAACACCTGTTCAGAGTATCCAACTTTTTTAAAAAATAATGAATGACAATTGACAATTTAAACACATGTATGTGCTATGGTACATTCAGATGTGCTATTTTACACGTGGGAGGTGGTGTGGTACACACAGATGGCCTGTAATATACGCAGCGGTGCTGTGATACACATGGAGGTGCTGTGGTCCATGTGGATGCGCTGTAGTAAACACATTCCCAATGTATACCCAGTGCAAATAAACTTAAAATAATTTTGAGCTAAACCTTGGAATAAATGCTAATTTAACTAATGAAATATAAATGTATAAAATTGTGTTGTACGTATTTTAAATAAACATCTGCCTAAATTGTGCCCTGCGATGGGTTAGCACCCCATCCTGCATTGTTCCCAGCCTTACGCCTGTAGCTTATGGGATAGGCTCTGAACCTCCCATGACCCTGAGTACCATTAGCTGTTTCAGAAAATGGATGGATGGATGGGTCTGCCTAAATTATTACTGTCATGACCTGCTTGTCTGATCCTCCTGTGTGACACGCCCCCCTCGTTACCTTGTGTCAATTCCCGATTATGATCACCTGTTGCCTGTTATTTTCTTCTTGTCCTGTGTATTTAGTCTGCGTCTGGAGTCTGTTTTCCCCAGATCTGTCATTAATGTTGTTTATCATGCTGTACCCTGCCCTGTTGTTTTGTGGAATAAAACCTCGATTTCTGACTCCACGTCTTCGCTGCCTTCCTGCTCTCTGGGCGATCATAACAGAATGACAGATCTCTCTGAAGACTCCCCGAATAGCAACACATTCGTTTACTACAGGAGGTGCCTCGATGCCTCGTCGGCTGCTTCTGGGTTCTCCTGCCTCAACTCCTTGGTCGCCTGCGAGGCCCACCACTGTGGCTCAGCGTCGGACATCACCTTCCTCGACACTGGCTGCGGCGTTGCCTGCTGCGGTTTCCCCCTCCTTCTCATCTGCGCCGTGGTCCCCTCCGCCTTCCTCTTCGCCTCTCCTGGTGCCCCATCCTGCTTCCTCCTCGCCTCCTTTGTTGGTCCCTTCATCTGTCTCCTTGCCCCCTTCATGGTCCCCTCCTGCTCCCTCCTCCTGGTGGTTGATATGTTGATGCTTCCATATCCCATTCTCACCAGTGTGGGGAAGCAGTAAAAAAGGCGAATAGGATGTCGGGGTATATCTCCAGGTGTGTGGAGTTTAAGTCAAGGGAGGTGATGCTAAGATTATACATTTCCTTGATGAGACCTCACCTAGAATATTGTGTGCAGGTTTGGTCACCATATCTTAAAAAGGACATTGCGGCCTTAGACAAGGTGCAGCGTAGGGCTACAAAAATGATTCCAGGTCTTAGAGGAATGTCATATGAGGAAAGGTTAGTTGAGTTAAAACTGTTCAGCCTCAAGCAAAGGAGACTGAGGGGGGATATGATACAGGTCTATAAGATTCTAACAGGCAAGCTGAATCCTTGGGCTCCTTTAAATCAGAGCTAGATAAGATTTTAACAACTCTGAGCTATTAGTTCAGTTCTCCCCAAGTGAGCTTGATGGGCCGAATGGCCTCCTCTCATTTGTATAGTTCTTATGTTCTTATAAACATGCCCTAAAACATGTCTTTGAGTGTCTGGAGAAGATCAAAAGATGGATGAATGCAAATTTCTTGTACTTACAACATACACACCAAGGTCTTTCTCATAATTAGCTACTTTTATTTCAGTAGGACCCATAAAATACCTGTACTTTATGTTTCTGCTCCCTCCATGGAGTACCTTACATTTGTCTATGTTAAATTTCATCTGCCAGGTATTGGCCCAGTCACTAATTAAATCAAGATCC
>JABFEA020000119.1:14644477-14657080 GCA_019775915.2 Cyphomyrus plagiostoma | reverse complement strand
CTGTGTGAGAGTTGTTCATGCTAGAAAAAATACATAGATTAAACACAGATACATAGACACATAAATACATAGATTTTAAAATAAATTCTGAATATAAGAATTTATTTAAATAAATTCTGAATATAAGAAAGCATTCACAAGCAATGAAATGTCTCATTTTTATATGCATGTAGCAATAACACCAAAGCCATTATTCATTCTAAATGCTGGCAGCATTCAAAGTACAGATTCCATTTATCATGGTTTAAGCAAAATTTATGAAGAAAATACACTGGAAATGTAATATTATGAAAAACTCATAGACAAACGCTCATGCACATGTCACATGGCAGACAAGCTACCGAATTTTGTATTTCACACATGGGTCTTGCAAAAAAAGTGAATATTTGAGTCTTCAAATTTTTTTAAGTCTTGTTCCAGAGGCAAGTCTGAGTGTCTCTAGTTCCATGGGCGACCTGCCTGGTGCACACCACATGTCCTAGCACAGCTCGAGGTGCCATGTGGTAATGAAGCTCAGCTCGGACTTGCACTCCTAAAAGCTGCGATTAGAGCCTGTAACCAGACAGAATCTTTCTGGATGGCCAATCCATACGACACAAGATTTAAATATAACCTATAAGTCAATTTATGAATAATATTATGTTTCAGGGAAGTAGCCTGATTATAAATCATGTTCCAGTAGAAGTCTGGGAAATCTGAAACCATTTTATGCATGGCATGGTGATGCAGTAGGTAATACTATCATGTCACACCACCCAGGCTGGGTGAAGCTACTTTGGCACTGGACAGGACCACCAGTAATTGCACAGAGTGTAAGCGCTGGCATCAGAATAAGCAACTTTTTGACTGACTGACTGATTTAATACTTGTATGATTTCCTTATAATAAAACATGAAGGCATTTTCTCAGTTTACTACAAATTTGCTCTTTATAGAGAAGTTCTGCAGAAAACCAGGGCATGAGGTGACATAGAGTCGGCCCTTCAACATGGCGAGGGCTTGGGGTGCAACCCCCACAATCTGGAAAAAACACTTACATTTCTTTGGTTCGCTTGGAGAGCAAAGCAAGTATGTGAGCAGAGCGATGCAAAGTGAAAAGATACGAGTAATGAGAGATCACTGCCAGATCACATCATTCCAGAGGCTGCCATAAACACACTTGCCATCCTCCAGCCATTTGTGTGTATTTATGAGAAACTTTGTCATCTTATTATTTCCAAAAAAACCCCATTTTGTATTGCATAAGGAATCCATGATAAAGTCAAGATGCAGAACCGACAGCTGTAGTCTCACGAGTTAAGAGTAGGAAAATGTGAAAGACTTGGACTCTGGAGAAACTAGAGGAAAAATATCCAATTCAGCCCCCAATAGGTGTTGAGTTCTCTCCTTATGCTACTTTAAGGGAACCATATAGCCTAGAATGTTCTAAAACCTTTTATCCTGAGATTTATCCCCAAATTATAGGGTGAAAAGAAAAGCTGTATCCTTCAGTGAAAGAAAAAAAAAATCAAAGTCAGTGTTTCAATGCTCATAGCTACTGTTATGTCCTGCAAAAATGGCCCGTAAAAGGAAATCAATAGCATTGTGTATTTTCTACTCAGTTTTAGGTTGGGAATAAAACATGCAAAGTGAGTTTGAGGGTTTTTCACATTCACCTTCTCTGACATTTCACAGAGATTCAGCACTGTGGAAAACTCAAACTAAAATTCAATTAATTAAATTACATTTTAATGGTGACATGAGCACACCGATGTATTACCAGCACGTAGAGTTCTGCATGTTCGGTGAATAGTCAGTTCATTTACAGTGCACTTACTAACTCGTTTGAGCCATTAAGTAATAATAAATGTCAGCATGTTTTTCAGTGAATGTCCCTGTATAGTAATACACTCATGTGCTTCCATCCATTCATCCATATTTCATACGTCTTACCTCGGGCCTAGAACCCATCTCAGGAGGAACAGGAGACCAGGACACACACACACACACACACACACACACTAGCACACGTAACTCCAATACTAAAAAGATGGTTCTTAATGCAGCATGAATCTAGAGTTTCTGTTAGAATTATGTGTAAATATTGGAGAACATGCAAATTCCTAGGAGAGAATGGGAACGCAGTATGGCTTTGCAGGTTTGGACAGTTCTGTGATCAGGAAGTTGTCGGTTCAAATCCCAAATAAAAAATGCACAGTGGTTTCACCACTGAGCCCCTGAGCAAAACCCTTAATGCATCTATTTCATCTTCCCAAAGAATTAGACTATGACTATATACTAGACATTTTCCATACATAGCTGCTGGAATATAACAATTGAAACAAACATTTGTACGGTAATAATGAACTAGCATTATTTGCTGTGCTTTTACTGCATGCATAGCAGTGCCTACTGCACAGGGGTGATAGTGGGAACGAGAGAAGAAACCAGTCAGGGATCAAACGAAAGCAAGTGTGTTTGCTTTCACCTAAAGACAAAGAAATGCATGTATATCAATACAAACTAGCTCACATTATTTTTGTTTCTCCCTGAAACTCATTCTGTTTAACATAAAATGCCCTGGCGTAAATGTGATGAGCAGACTTGGGGCGGGTAGCCGTATGGGGTCTCTTTTATTCTGATGAGAATCGGCCGACAGCAGGAGAAGCCGTCCACACTGTCTGTTCTTTTCCTGGAGTGCCTGTTTTTGTCTGCATGATGGCGGCGTACCTGCTCACTGGCTCAGTGACGTGTCATTACAGTGAGCGAGGGATGCTCACCCCATCTGGCTACGTTTTCATTCTTCGTGTTGCTTACCTTATAATGCCATAGCATTCACTCCCGGGCAAACAAATGGGCCAAAGCTTAATGTTGTGCAATTTGGGTTTGGGCCGTGTTTTTTTAGCCTAGCAGTGTACAATTCAACAATTTTATGGCAAACAATTTCACTTAGATTCCTGCTTTGAATACTTATAGAGGTTGATGTTTTTTTTTGCAGATTTCTCATTAGCACATTGTTGCTTTAGCAGTCGAATTTTGAAAAGTTTTTCAATTTTCTAATTAGATTTTTTTTTAACTGCAATGTTTATAAACGTACAAATTACAAATATAGCCATAAGGTATGTGAAAGTCTTTTGGTTACTGATGACTTTGACAGGGCTCCGCTAGGCCGGCCACAGAGGGGCGTCTGCTGACAGCTGGATCAGGAGACTGGATCAGGCAGTAGCTTTTCACTGGCCGTTAAGGAAGGCCAGTACTGTCAGTGTGCAGTGAGCTCATGACCAGATGGCACTGGACAGAAGACAGGAAGAGAAATTGCTTCAGCTGAATATATTGTGGATATTAGCAACATAGCGCAATATTGACCAACCATGACAGCATAATTAAATGTATTGTGCTAAAAAGCTTATTTACTGCCATATATATTGTTCAAGCTTGAAGCAGAGAGAATAGAACAATGTGCTTTCTTTCATTAGAGAATCACAAAAGAAAGTATTGTTAAGTATATTACAAAATTGCTCTGACATTATGATTTATTCTGATGTCAAATCATCTCCAGCTGGACCTCTACAACATCATGCTACTGCCAAGCAGTGTTCTTTGTGTCTTTGTCCTGCTGAAAAATGAACTTAGCCTTGTTTTTGTAGGCTGAAGCAGATTTTCCACCATGATTTGTTTATAAATAGACTTGTCAGTTTGGTTCTCCACCTTGACAAGCTTCATGTTAGGGATGCTGTTACTATTGTTAATGTAGAGTGAAGGGTTTGAATTTAGGTCAACTGCTTATATTTTTCTCTCATTGTGGCAGAAAATACAACATCCTGTCATTCTGGAAAGTACAAAAGGGATTCATTTCTGTAACTCCCCTTACATCGGCCATTTATGAGGAGTACCTGATTATTAACTGATTCAACTCAAGACATAGTGGAAGGTGGTTCAGTCAATGTCTAGCGCTTTTACACTAGCACTCTACTGTATATTAATCTGGCTAATAATTGCAGAAACATCAATTCCTAGGGATTTATAAGTGTTAGCAATTTCATGCAACCAAAATATAATCAAATGTAGGAAGACAGGTTTCTATCAGAATCAAGGGTCTGCTGAAATCATATCCATTATATCCCACCTTTTAGGAGTGACAATGTAAACGGGGTAAGATAGTTTCTTGCAATTAGGCGGGTAGTTTTAGAGCCTGGCCACATCACGAAGTTGTCAAAGGATAATCCCTACTTCCCTGGTAGGGCTGTAACGAGACATATATTCAGTGTGTAGTGCAGTCCACATGTACTGCAGGTTTGACAGGAGGATGGACTAGGCGGGCAGAGAGTGACACAGATGGGCAGGCCAATGAACTTAGCGGGCAGGGGGGAGACACAGGTGGGTAGGGGGGTGACAAAGGCCAGCATGAGGTCAGCATAGTTGGGCAGGCTGATGGAGTAGGCAGGCAAGATGGTGACATAGGCAGTTAAACAGATGGATTAGGTGGGCAGCCGGGTGACATAGGCAGGCAGTAGAGCAACATGGGTGGGCAGGCAGATGGACTAGACGGGCAGGGGGGCAAAAGAGGTGGCCTGGGGGTGACAGAGGCAGGTAGGGGGGCAACATAGGCGGGCAAGCAGATGGACTAGGCAGGCAGTGACAGGTGGGTGGGGGGGACAATATAGGTGGGCAGGGTGACAGTCAGATGGGGTGGCGATATAGGTGGGCAGGAGGATGACACTGGTGGGCAGGCAGATTGAGTAGGGGGGCAGTGGTTGACCTAGGCGGATTAAGGCCTGGGTGTCAGTAGGAACCTAAAAGCTCTATTTGATGCTCAGCCGAAGGAGATTAAGACCTAAGTCTAAGTTTAGAAGTGAACTCATTCTATTCAGAAAATTGTCTCCCAGCTTTCCAAGTTTTAGCATTTGTGCAATGTTGGTGCTACATACATCTTGAAGTAGGTTGTCACAGGCACCAGTGATACCCTGTAAAGTATGACTTACTCTGGTGTTACTGTGGGGTAGCTTACATCATAAATGCAGCTTCGTGGTCCAGCCAGAACCCTGTGTTCTACGAGCAGCTTTGCCAACAACCACGTCAGTTCACCACATGTGTCTGGATTTCACAAGCAAATTTCAATCACAGGCACTTTGGCTTCAGATCTGTATATCTGTTTTACTGGGGAAAATGTCTGGGGAAACCCAGTTTGCGGATGCAGCTAATGATGCACTGGTTCATACAAGTCTGGAAAACTATGCCTAATTTTTTCTGCATCCATCTTAGTGATGCCATAACTAGATTCATGATAAAATATACAGCTGGGCAGGAAATAAAGGGCCTGGGGTAGGGGTAGGACACCCTCTGCCATTGGGGAGTAACGAGATAGCACTGACCCATTTCAGTGGGAAAGTAAGCATGGACCACATGCCTCTCTGTCACTTCATTGGTTGAGCTGACCCAGAGCCATTCTGAGGCCTGGTCATTGTTCCACACAGATTGTTTGAGAAGGAAGGGACATTTAACCTGCTGAAGAATTGAGCTGTGAGAAGAAGTGAATTAATCCAGGCTGATGGATGGGTCATATTGTACTATGAAAGTGATAGCAGCCCAGGTGGAGCACAGGTGTCTCATGTCTATCTTCTACAAGAAGGGTGCTCTGATGCTCTACACAGGTAAATGACACACATAAATAAGTATTAATAATTGGAAGCTTACAGGTAGTAAAGCACAGCAAGCTACTCTGATGCATATGGTAATGAAAATAACAAAAAACTTGTATTAACTTTTTGATGTAGCTTACAGTGAATGAAGGTCATGAGCAGCACAGACTGCATTGTGCTGGAGAGACTGCGGTGGAGAGGACCTGGGGATCTTACAAATCTGATAGTGCTTCAGTGTGACTCTGCACATGCAGGATGCCTTGTGTCAGGGTTGTGCACAAAAGCAGCATGTGGAAGAACTTGTTCTTAGAGCCGTGGTGTGATTGGGGGATGAGTCAAGACACTCCCCACTTATTTAGCTTTACAGACTGAGCATGCAAGTGGTGTTACAGTATAAAAGTCCTAACGCTATTTTGAAGGAACAAATAAGCACAAGAAGACATGCACGATTTTGCATACAGAGCACAAATAACTGACCTTGACAACTAGTGAACACTTGGAACTTCAAGGAGATGAAATGTTGCTTGAAATCGAAAGAATGAAAACGTTGGATTATAGTTAAATGCTTGCTTGTACAGCAGAGTCTTTGAAGGCTGTTTTACTCTGATCTCAGTCCAGTATCCTATCATTTGTGATTTCGCCCTCACTCTGGCGGTGCCCTATGGCCGGGACCAGCCATTAATAAGAACATTGACAGCTTGGGTGAGATATGGATGCACATTTGTATTAACTTATATTTTAATGTTAGGTACCGTGTCGTAATTAAGGAGGTTCTAAGACATTCTTTGTATAAAGAAAGCAGCTCCTCGCAGTAACTGTATTCCCAAATATCAGCAGAAGCGGGTGACTTCCTCAGTGAAAAATATTGATGTTGAAAGTATTGATGGAACCTCCATACTGACACAGATACAAAAGACAAGCAGTCTTACCGTCTTATATGTAATCGCTATGATACAGTATATGATTTATAGAACAAAATGGAGCCCATGTTTGTTGGGGAGAGTGTATTTTAGTGACTTATACATTTGATAGTGCAACTAGGAATACAGATGTGTTTATTTGTGTTATATGAAACAGAATACAGAATATGTTGGTTGGGGAGCATGTATTCTAGTTGCTAATGCATTACATTGAGTGACTAGGGATACAAATGTTTTTAAAAGCACTTAATATAATGAAAGATGATTCCAAATAAGTTGATATTCTGTTAATATTCCCCTTGTCACATTATGACTGTATGTTGTCTTAGGTGGATGGATTCAGAAGGCCAAGCTAGCCACCGTTCAATAGATTGTTATGGTCTCTTCAGGCAGAATTAATGTGGTATGTTATGTGGTAACGCAAGTTGCTGTATAATTACATCGTAATGAAGACACAGTTTTAAGGGGCAAATGTTCAAGTGGTGGGTAAGGATGGATTCATCATTCAGTTAGTGTAGAATAGGATAAGATTCACGTGGTATATTTTTGCCACGATGTATGTTCTTTATCACTCATGGAAAAGGTTATCCTGTTTATTCAGTCATATAAAGTGAACTATAATGCAGACATCAAATTAAATTAGGCATTCACAATTCCCCCTCCACAATGATGCAGTGTTCCAGTATTTTCTATTATAGCTGCACCTGCAAAGAATGAGCAACGGTAAAAGTCCTCTCTCTCCTCTATCCTTATTTCCTTCTCTACCTATAGTTTTCTCACTGGAGAAAATTAGTATCCCCATGCATATGGTTTGTGAGGTGCTTATGAAAATTTATTTACCTTTCTACATGGTAAACTGGCAGACTCGTATTGCTCCGAGTAACCACAGAATGTTATATATAACAGCTTACTTGAATTAAGAAGAAAGTCACATTTTCTGTTGATTTTACGGTCATTTGTTTGCCATGGGTTGTGAATGTTTGCAGGAATACTCATTTTATCGTCAAAATGAAAATTTAATGCATTGATTCTTTTCAGTGGAGACTGATCCAGTGTGATGCTTACTGTGTCTGCATAGTGATGTTCAGATCACTGTGCTTGTAGAGTATACATTGCATATTATTGTTTTTCTGTTGTGTTTCTCTTTATCCATCCATGCATCCTTCATAATTGTTTTTTTAGTACAACAAAGAGCATGTTTGTACTTTTTCTAATTTGTAGATAAGGATATTTGTGCATTATCTATCTCTATTTTTGCTGTTTTTTGGGTGTTTGTGTGTGGTTTGTGACTAATTTTTGTGGCACTGAGAAAGTATTAAGAAAAGTACTTCAATAGCATGTTATAAAGATTTATTTTTATAAAGATTTATTTTTGGGGCATATGTGTATTAACAGAAAATAGCTTTTTCCAATGTGCACAGGTTCACCAGCAGTGAGCAAACAGATTACCTCCTCTCCTTTCAACCAGCAGTGAGCAGAGAGAGATTACCTCCTCTCCTTTCAGCCACAACACTCTGCTGACACTAGTTCACCTATGCAAACTCTCAGAATTACATGCCAGTTGCAGCATCCATTGCATATCAGGTCATAGTAATAACATCTTGTAAAATTAAATGAAAATCAAATAACACTTACTAATTTGCAGTGCCTGCAGTAACAAAATGCCTTTTTTCACTGTCATTAAAGTAAAATGCTATCTAAATCCAAGAATCCATTGTGCGAGCAACTACAGAAAAAGTTCTTCCTTCCAATATTAAACTAATATTATAACTATATAGTTATCTTTTATTACTACAGAACATGAATTAGACTTATTAGGGGGTGGTGCAGTGGTTAAAACTGCTGCCTCACACTTCTAGGACCAGGGGTTGAGTCTCTGCCAGGGTTCTGCCAGGTTTGCATTTTCTCCCCGTGTTGGCATGGGGTTTCCTCTTGGTTTTCTGGTTTAGGTGTACATGGGTGAGTGAATGGCATGTGTGTGTGGGTGCCCTGTGACAGTTTGGCACCCCATCCTGGATTATTCCCTGGGTTGCCTCCGTAGCCTGCCGGACAGGCTCTGGACCCCCTGTAACCCTGAATAGGACAAGCTGTTACAAAAAATGGATGGATAGTAGTAATCGAAGAAAAATGCCTTTGAAAAGGTAGGGTAGTGTGTGGCACAGGTGGTAGGTATGCTGTCCCTAGAAATGGAAGGTTCTGGTTCAAATTCCACAGCCAGTAGAATGATTTTATCACTTTATCCTTTATATTCTCTGACCTTGCTCTCGTAATAGCCAAGCAAAAAAAAAAAAAGAAAAAAAAAGATTCTCTTAGCCTTTTCTTTCTTCTTATGGACATCACCATTGATTTGTATGAATAATCAAGTAATATACCAATTAATATAATGATTTAGCGAGTAATTCTTTAGTATATTTGTTACGTCTTCTTGATGTTAGTCTAGGGTTGGAAGTTGTAACATTTAATTGTAACAGTTTTGTGATGGGCGGATGTAGAAAAACGTCACCTTAACCGAAATAATGCCAGCAAAAGAATTTATTTGGCCATAACTAAGTTAATAGAACATAAGAATAATGAATAATAATGATAATGATAATAAGACAAGATGATTAAACCACAGGAGAGGATTGGACACAAGTGGCGCTAAAGAAAAGAAAATAACAAAACCAACATTCAAACTAACTCAATATTACCCTCTAACCTAACTGAAGAGAAAACAATTAAAGCAAGTCTTCGGCATCTCCAGACGCCCTAACTTACCTATACTAACTACCAAACAAAAGATACAATTATAGCGCTCACTTCTAACTAATGTGTCTATACATAAACTCACTAGATGGTGCAATATGTATATCACATGATAGATTACCTGTCCAAACTCTCTCGGGGATTATTTCTCTTAACAAAAGAGAAAAACAACAAAAGTAACAAAATGCAAATTAATCACATAAAGAAACAAAGCAAACCAAGAGCACACACAAAAACAAGGATGCCCCTTTCCTCTGGCGTTCCAGCAGCCATCTTTAAATATAGTGGCAACAGATGAGATTGGCCAACGGCTCCATGACGTCACACGAGATAATGATGATGAGCAGCCTCCTTAGCCAATAGCAGTTCAAGAATTGGGTCGTACCTAGGAAAAAAAATGACAGGGAGGGAGAAACAAAAGAGAGAGAAACGTACAAGAAGGCATATCTGCCGGGACGTAACAATATTGTATAATATGTACATTAGGATTGGAACAAGGCAGAACTCACTCAACAATTGCATACTCAGTCACGCAGTGGGTCACTTTAGGCACTCTGATTCACTTCATTTACATGTTTTTGGACAGTGGAAGGAATGTGAAGGAGAATCCGGATCACTGACATACAGGGTAAACACGTGAACACACAGAAAGCGGTGGCGTGCGATGACAGCTCTACCAGCAGTGCCATAGTGCTGACCTCTATACTAGGCTTGCAAAGGGTGCAATGTCAATATCAACATGACATTCCAATGTCCCTTGCAACTGTCACACAGAAAGGACAGTAACAGTCTTATGGATTCAAAACATTAATGACTTGAACTAAAACACTTTCTGTGATAGAAAACAACACTTATCAAGCTTTGAAATTTTGACAATGGTTCCTTTTCAACATTATCTAGTATTTGTTTTTCTTTTTTTTTTAAATCAACCTAAAGTTTAGGTCACTGGTTTTGCATGAGCTCTGTATGCACTCTCCCAGACAACCCCAATCATCCCCGTCCTGACTGTTAGACTCACTCATAGATCATACGGCACATTTGTGAGAACTTAAATGAAAATGAGCAAAGAGTTGAAAAGCGAATGGGACAGGGACATTTCATGTGGGGGGAGGGGGGGTAGACTGGTGCTGTTACGCTGTGCATGCAGGCGGTGGATCAGACAGACAGGGTGGGCTGGACGTGACAATGATACCCACCATTCTTTTTTCACATTTTGTATTGAACCAAAACCTTACTCTTAATTTATGACAACATATTATTTTTAAATAATAGAAAAACTGAAAACGGCTTGGAATCAAATCTTTGGTATCATGGCTTTTGTAAACGGAGTGAGTTTTTTTCTCCATTTCAACTAACTGATTGAGCAATTATATGACTGAAGTCATCTCTGATACTAATTAAAAGAAAAGTCTACTTGAAGTACACTACAATAAAGCTAATTCTTCACCTGAAGGGCATCAGTATAATTGATTTAAGAATATCTTTGTAGAATAAGCAAGAATTAAGTTATTTTCACAGCTTTTTTGTATTGTTCCACGTTCAACTAAATAAAATCATGCATGGATGACATATTTTCAATACTGAACAATGCATTACTTGAATAAAATGTGGTGCCAATACTTTTTGCTATGTCTGTATATATTAGTTTACTCATTTTCAAAATAATCTTCATAGCAACATTTATCAGTTAGAAAGTAATTTTAAAAAACATCTTGTTGATCCCCATGGGGAAATTGTCTTTTTTTCCTACTACATCTTGCTCTCCAAAACACACACACACACACACACGCACACACACACACACACACACATACACACACACACACAGGTGAGGGCAAGCTTGAAGCTTGGCAGCAAAGGGAGGCCACCTGTATTGGTGCCCATGGAGTTGAGAATTAAGGGTCTTGCTGAAGGGCTTACAGACATGACCATCTTGCTGAAGCTGGGCTTGAACTGGCAACCATCTGATCGTGGGTACCAAAGCTTAGCCCACTGCCACAGATCGTCCCCCTGTTACAGTTCATTTATGTTCTGAAATACAGTACCAAATCATATTCTTATAATTCTAATTAAATTTTAACTCATGAAGCTCTTTTCACTGAGTAATCTATTAAGGGTTTTTTTATAAGGAAATTTTGAGACTTCTCAGGATATTGTAAATTTTTAAACTGCAAAAAAGCAAGACCAGTCACAAATGAATCTTGCTGTCACAACTTGAGGAACAAACGACTTGAGGCCAAACGTTATGGCAAAACAAAAGAGGATATATTGAACTCAAAGAACACAGACCAGAAATAAACGATATTTCGAGGGATCAAAATGGAGGGAGTAGAACAAAGAAGGACACTAGCAACAAGACGGTTTGACATCAATGACCAGATTGGGGATGATAAGACAAACAGGGACTTATATACACAAGGGCTAAGGAGGGGCAACAAGCACCAGACATGGCTCATCTGGGCCACTTAAGAAGGAGGGTGAGACATGCAGGAATTGACAGTACTCCTTTAGTACTCCTAAAGTAGGAAGAACAAACAGGAGTGGGGACCACGGGGGACAGACGCCAGGGCAGACACACAGCACAAGGGACAGAAGGGACACCATGCTGGACTGAGCATGGCAGGACCAACCCCTGCCCTAGAGTGAGGTGAAGGGCCAGGGAGCTGGTCTCAGGGCAAGGTCCAGAATATGTTTCAAGGTCGATGACAGGAGGCAAGGTGGGCACCAGCGGAACATCAGGGCATCAAGAGATGTGACTGGAATCGACAAAATGTCAGGAGACAAGACAGGAGCTGACAGAACAGGTGGAGACAAGCAGGTGAAGCTGAGACACCAGGTGGAGCAGGATACATGAGGTTCAGTAGGGCAAAGCCAGGACACCTGGAGTTTAAGTGCAGCAAAGCTGGGACACCCTGAGGCAAGCAAGGCGAAGGATGCCCTCTTGGGCCAGGAGCCTGGGACACAGGCTAAGCAGCCCTCTCTGGGTCAGTAGCCTGAGATGTGAGCCGAATGGCCCTCTCTGGGCCAGGAAACTGGAGTGTTGGTTCTGGAGGTGCAGCAGAGGAGAATACACTCCTGACAAACCCCAGAATCATTTGGGAAGAATGGGTAGGTTCTCCCGCCATTTTACACAGCACTCACAGTACCAGTGTACAGGCCACTCATGACGTTCAGCAACTTCAGGGGAAATCAACAGGGCAACTCAATCAACTGAGTCAAACGCTTTTACAAAAACCTGTAGCCCGGTTGATAAGTTTGAAATTGAACTGTATGTTGGACAAGATATGTTTAAAATGCTGTGTTAAGAATGTAATTTGTGTT
>JABFEA020000119.1:14606735-14617329 GCA_019775915.2 Cyphomyrus plagiostoma | reverse complement strand
CACGGTTCGATTTATGATATTCAGATCGAGTACTAGGTCAAACTGGTTTGTTCGACTTTCAAGAAATTCGAGTTCTAAGTGAGTTCAAGAACCGAGGTACCACTGTACTTTTATTAAAGCAAAGGTCTGCAATGTCCTGTTAACCCGTCACTGACACAGACATTCTAGGATGAAACAATTAAAGAATTTAAATTTTAATGTAAAAGCAATCACATTTTATAATATTGTACTTAATCAATATAGTAATAATAATCTAATGTTCTGATATTTTCATATTTCAAAATCAGTAAAAGTAATCAAATAACAATAAAATAAAAATTTAACTGTACTTACATCGACAACCATCAGCTTACACAGTCCATTCATTTATAAAAATAAACCACTGGATAAAATCAGGAACTACTGTGTCTTTAGTTTAATCAGGTACCTAATAAATGGTTGATGTTTATGGGAAACAAATAAGTAATAAATAAGCAGACAAACTTCATCTTGTTGATTAAATTTGATTTTATGTAAAATTTGTATGGATCCTCTTGATGAAACATATGAAACTACAGAGGACCTTGGATTGATTCAGACACACATTGCATGCGACACGTACATGCACACACACACACACCCTATGATATTCTCTGCAGCTGAGTTGAAAACATACTGTATGAGTCACTTTATAAAGAAAGCAGATACTGATTTTTTAACATGGTAACTGTTCAAGAAGCGTGTCAGAGGTGAGTAAAGAAGTAAATTAATAACAAAGCACAGCCACGCACTCTAAACCTCGAGTCCACGATATTTCACAGTGTACTTTAAAGGCTCGATGCTGAATTGCATGCTGTACTCTCAGCACAAGTGTCAACCAAAGCTGCAATCCACAAACAGTGAAGAAAGATATGTTTCCCAGACAAAGGTCTGTGGCAGAATGTAAAACACTTAAGTTAAAAATATCACGGACACAACTCACCAATTTCTGCCGAATTCCATTTTAAAATGTACTGTTTACTATGAGGATACAGTATTTGAGACACTTTATGCATATGAAATCTGTATATAAATGAAAATGTTCTGTTGTATTATTTGATGTCTGCAGCAATTGGAAGGGCTATTTAAACGTTAAGGTAGATCTTAGATTGACCTATAGCTTCATATGGATTATTATTATTTATCAGTCAAAATATCATTTTTGTTCTACAGAAGATGAAAATATAGTTCTTTTGGAAGGAGAGTGCAGTATATGACATGGACTAGGAGATGGGAAGAAACACAACAACCATTGTGCAAAATGCAAAATAAAAATGTAATTTCATATTGAACATTCTTAAGGATTAAATAAAACATACAGTAAATACAACACACACACACACACACAAACACACAATAAATACAGCAATAGCTACCAATAATTAAAACTAAAATTAATACAAAACAGTACAAACATCTGCCATGGGAGGAATACTAGATTTATTGATGTACTGAGAGGACTTCACCCTCTGTTACAGGGTCTCCCTGCCTTTCAGACAGTGATGTCACAGGTTAGAATAATAATAATAATAATAATAATAATAATAATAATAATAATAACTACTACTAATAATAATAATAAAATAATAATTTTTATTATTATTTTTATTATTATTTGCCAGTATAAGCTTGAGAATGTCAGAAATCCTTGGTACAATCTCAATGTAAAATTTCTCCACCTGGTTATTGCACATATTTCAACCTCCACCTATTATTTTTATAACCAACATAAAAGGCCAACAGTAATAGTTGTTCCTTCATTAAAGATGATTTAAATCAGATATGGACCATTATCTTCCCTAATGCAATACTTGATACGTCAAGTACAAACATGTGACTGACAGCTACAACGTATCTATTTTGAAATAGATTGCCCGGTATGAAGAGCTATAATATTGTTGTCGTGTTTCAGTACACTTTATTAAGTTATTTTGACACACAAGGTAGCCACGTGAAATCATGCACGAGGCTTTTTGTTTATTAATTATGCAGCATCCATTTATAAAATCTGTATCTGTCTCGTGCGACAAAGCACATTTAAACCCATTAACAGGATCGCCGAATTTAGTATCTGGAAATCGCAGTCCAAAATGGGTTATCTATTTATGCTGATACGGCATACATGATTACTTTGGTGTGAAAAGTGTTCAGTGTCTAAACTGTAATTAGTCCATGTAAAATCAGAGAATAATTGTTAGCTACTTCTCTCCCGGTGACTCTACGCAAAACCAAAAGAAGGCAGGTGCATCTCAGACTGCAGTTCAAACACAATGGGAGAACTGCACTTTAATGTTAGAGCGCCAATCGGTATCGTATCAAGTTACAATACAAGAACAAGCACATGGTAACAGTATTCTGATATTTAGGCGTTACAATTCAGTTACAGTTGTAATGTCAATACAGTTGTAATTGCTTTACATGGTTTCGCATCACAGAAACATCATACATTAAGTGCTGTCCCACTTAGCGCTGTGGATTAAACAATTAACGGGGCGTCTATAACATAAAGAGTAATTATAAAAATACAACTCCCCAAATGTTCTGCACCTCGACGACATATTATAGTGAGTTTTTTCTTAATTTCTTAGCGGACTAAGCGCTTTAGTGGATACCATTTGTATCAGTCAGTGGCACATGTCATTATCTGCACACGCTGGGTACAAGTCATGTCTTACTAATACAAAATGCCACGCATGGACAAGAAAAAAAGGAATGTACTTCTCACGGTAACCTTAGTTGTCTTGTGCAAGTTTATCATTTCAGGGGTATGAAATATAATATGCAATTTAAAGGAGAAGATGGCGATGTAAAACCTACTTGGGTGAGTTCTGTGCCCATCAAGACGAGAAGGGTGAGACTCAGAAGCTTGTTTGCAGGCTTCATTTCTCGCTTCCAAGGTGTGGACCAGCGCCTTCACATGCAGAAGATCCCTCTTGCCGCTCTGTACTGTTGTCTTCACAGATCCCTCGTCTTCTTGATGTTTCTCTGTTACCTTTTAGCACCAAAATAAAACAAAGCGATACATCTGCCTTACCAAGCCGTCGCTTTGCATATTTATTGCACCCCAGTTTCTCGACGTTTATGCCCCGCTTCTTGCCCTTTTCCTAACTGCTCATCCGCTAAATAAATCAGTTCGCATATATTTAACCTCTGCTTTTTTTCCCACGAAAAAACTTTGTTTCTCGATAAGCAGCGCACAGTCGAAGCGTTACGAATTTAGGACGGCTGGAGCTAGTCAGGGTGCTGAAAACGGAAATGACATCGGTCAGCGTGGGAAATTCAAGTTAAGCAAAATCTAAAGAGAGATATGAAGGGAAGAGAGCGAGGAAGAAAACGGCAGGGATGGGGTTTGTGTGGGCGTGCAGAGGAATGCTTTCTCAAATAAAACAATTTTACCCATTACCAAAATGTTGTTACTTTGCTGTCCTTCTATGGGATTCCATCTACTGTTTACCGTATGGATCTTTTGGTGGTTCTGCAGAGGTTGTCCCATATGTTTCACACTTAAAGCCAAGAAAGGCTTTTTCCAAAATTCAAGGAGAGCTGCATGAAATTTGTCATAATATAATGGGTAAACATTGTGTATACATGTAAGAAAGAAATGAAGATGGAGACATTTTCCATTAAACAAACCTAGGAAATCACAAGTCGCTGTATAAATATTTTAATTAGCATCCCCATTATGGATAATTCTACACCTCTAAGATGATGTACAACAAAACTTGGGTAATATCAGTTATACCCCAAAGGAACATCATAAAAACTTGCTCTAAAAGCTAGAATACAGGAACCATTTGTCTATGCCTGCAGAACCTGAGCAGTGTGGAGTAATTTCATCACCGAGCCCAGCACAGAGCCCCTAGGCCTCCTCACTGTCAGCTGCTGTTTAATGTGAATATGACTTTTGTATGAATAAAACTGCTGTTTCAAACAGCCAGAAAAGAAGATATCTGAACTGGGAAATAAAAATAAGCAAATTTGATGTGAGACATTCCTGTTGACATGTGCTTTTAAAGGGCAAAAATACACACCATGTGCATTCAGCTGAAATGAAATATTCTTCAGCACCACACAAGAGACAAAACTGAATTCTGCAAAACCACCTTTTTTATATGATATTGGAAACATAAGAAAGAAAAACTTCTTACAAAGAAACGGAGTTTACTTGTAATGCAGTCCAAATTGTGGATAGTGAGTTCACACACCAGGGCAGAAATTACTTATCAATTGTTTTGAGTATTTTGCATTTTTGCTTATTTTGCGGAAAACCTTAGAATTGAAAAGATTTGAGTATTTACAGCATTTAATAGCCAGTTTTTAGCATAACAATTTTATTTGTTTATTTTTCAGCCCGTGTCTATATGTGATCAATGAGCTAGTTAATTATGAAGATATTTAATTATTTTGTTTACCCCAAGAGAACTGGATGAAATGATGGTTTTAACAATTGACTGATAGACAAACCTGCTGCAGTTCTACAAGTAAATGTCTGCTTCTGGCCAACTAGGCACACAGAATCATATTCTTCTGGGGCACCATAACCATCACACATGTCAATTGCACCCAGAACCAGAGCAGACGTGTCATTTGCTGTCACACTGCGAATACAGAGAGGGCAGGTGATCCATATGATGGAGACATGGGAATTAACTAAAGCGATCAGGCAACCAGAAATGTAATCGGCAAAGCAGAGATGTCATAGTCTTGGTCATGGTGCTAGATAGGTCTGTATCTGGAGAAGTCAATCGGACAGGTATACAAGTGATGCAGGGCAGAAGTACGGGGCAGAACAAGCAGGTGAGCAGGATAGGATCAGGTAGAGCAGGCAAGGGAAAATGAGAGACAAGGAGAAGAGAACACTAAGTAGTATAACACTCAGTAATATAACATTCAGTAGTATACCATCAGTAGTATTTGACCAGCTTTAGAAGGGACACATGAATGGTGGGCGATATGCGATAAATGCAGCGTAACTGTAGAAAGTAGACTTTGGGTCTCACACAGCTGTAGGATCACAGACATGCACACACACACACACACACACACACACACATACACAGACACAAACTCAAAGTGATTCAGATAACAAGGCAAAGGAAGACCATTATTCCATTCTTTATGACTTGGAGAGCTGGGGACCCCTAGAAGGCAAGGGATGTACCACCAACCTGGACCTTGATTTACTGTAAAAGGTCCAGGCAGATGACTCAGAACGGCACTATAAACTGAGGGACCAGTTTGCAACATGTGGGCAGACGTAGGATAACCATACCAGTTGAAATATGGGAGCCTCGTGGCACTAGCAACCTGCACGGACCATTTGCCTCCTGGCCTGAGCCTCCAGTTGGCAGTTTGTTCAGATCCACACACTCCAGCTGTTGTGAAAACCACTTTTCAATCATCGGCACATCACAGGGCGAGTCCCAGGGAAACATGGGAGGCTGGTAACCCTATACACTGAAAGGAGTCAGATGAGTTACCAGGCTAAGTCGGGCATTCCTGGCATACTCTGCCCATGGAAGATGTCGAATCCTTTCCATGGGTTAGTCGCAACACAACAGAAGAAGGATCTTGGAGACCTCTAGGTTTGTGCGTTCCGTGATTCCATTTGAGGTGATAACTAGAAGACAGACTTACAGCGATGTTTAGTTTTGTGCTGAATGCTCTCAACACACACGAAACAAACCGAGGACTGCAGTCTGACAGAATGTGCTCAGATGAGCCATAATATCTGAATACCCAGCTCAGGAGCAGTTCTGCCAATCTGCTTGCTGTAGGATGTTTGGGTACCGGGATCAGCTGACACATCTTTGTAAAACAACCCCAGGAGGTGTGAACCCATTGCATACTAGCAGTTCTAAACTGGGGAAGTATGTACGTTTTCCCTGAAGGGAACTCTCGGGATGTCCGTCTGTTGATGGCCTAGATGGATTTTTATAAACTCCAGACTATGGGACTTGTGAAATAGGATGAGGGTAAAGTCGGAGCTGCCTGCTCCTGAGAAAGTGCTACATCAAGTTTTCGAGACAAAGCATCTGCTTTGACATTTTTTGACCCAGGATGATATGCCACCTTAAAATCAAAATTGGTAAGATAAAAGTACCAATCTTTTAGCATTCTGGAGATATTACATTTTTCTGTTGTCAACAAATACAGTGCATGGATATTTAGTTCCCTTTAACCCGTGTTGCCTTTCTTCAAGGGCCAATAATGGCCAGCAGTTCTCGATTACCTACATTGTAGTTTCTCTCAGCGGTAGACAGCTTCTTTGAGAAGTACACCATGGGTGACAACAACCACCTCATGTTGCTGAAGGAGAACTGCTCTGACTCCTGCATCCAAGGCATCCACCTCCACCTCCACCTCAAAAGTCAGTTCTGGATCTGACTGACGCAGGAGAGGGACTCTACATAACTACAAAACAACAATTGCTTCCTCCGCGAATAAGGGAGGTTAGACTTGGCAATAGTCTGGTCTGAGGTAAAAGAACTTACAATTCTTGCCCTTCACAAAGAGGTGGTTGTTACAAAGTTCATGGAGGACCTGTTGGACATGTGTGGTATGCTGCTCAGAAGAAAAGGAATAAATAAGAATGGGTGTGAGCATTTGCACACAGAACCATATTCTTCTGGGGCACCATACACAGCACACATGTTACAGAATGCAGATAAATCCCATCATAAGACAAGAAACTTTATTATAGAAGGAATTGCACCTCTTTTTAAAGTTAGGATATCAAAAGTATAATGCAGTCTGCCTACTACTTATTAAACTCACAGAACATAAAACAGTAAAAAAAATAGATCACGAGGGAGGAGTGGAGGAGGGAAAAGCACAGGCAACACCAGGATACAATGCCAATGACCAGAGTAATGACAATGGGACAAACAGGTTCCTTTATACAGAGACTAATAAAGGGGAACAAGTATCAGATGTGGCCCACATGATGGTTGAGACAGGGGGGTCAGGTGGACGTGTTAGTGTCCCTTCAAAGTGTGCCTTCCTGGCATGAAGGACAAACAGGGGAGGGGACCAAAGGGACAATATGACAGGGTGGACACAAGGGGCAGGGAACAGAGAGAACAGGGCAAGACAGGGCAGGACTAACAGCATGACAAGGGGCATCAAACATGCAGGGATTGGACCAAGGACCAAAAGGACAACAACTAACAGACAGGCTCATACAGACAAAACAGACCAGACACCAGCAACAATCATCAGACCTTAACTAGGACCAGGAAGCAGAAGAGGCAGAGACAGAGAAGGCAGAACAAGCTACATCAAGATGGGACAAGTAGAGGGGCAACAGAGACAGGAAATAGAATAAATCATCACTGGGGACACAGACCAGGAAAAACCAAAAGCAGAAAAGGGCAGTGTGACACGGACTGATGCATAATGAATGAAAATGAGGGGTGATTGGGAAGTCTTCTGAACCCTGGCAAGCTGGGCACACAACTCTGGGATGCGGATCCTCCTGGGCCCCTTCACCAGCGAGATGGAGCCCAACTGGACAACAGGACCTGAGAGCCTCGGAGGGCCAGTGGAACTGGAAGCTGCCAAGGCTCTAGTAAGGTCGGATGGCACTGAGAGGGACTGCAGGACAGGAGCAAGAGGGCACTGAGAGAACAGGTGAGGACAGCATGTGGGGACACAGCAAAGCTAAAAAACAGACAGAACAGGCCCCGCTGGGCTAAACTGTAATGGCTGAGGATGAGTGGGGGCCCCTTCATGGCTTAGGTGGTCAGGCAGAGTGGAGGCAACCTCACCTGGGTTGGGCAATGGAGGAGTGGCAGAGGCCTCAACTGGGCCTGGCCCTGGAGGGACTGGGTGCTGTCTGAACTGGGCTGAGTGAGACGAGCTCTGATGCAGGGTCAGCTCACTTCCTCTGTTTGCGCTTTGCACAGGAGATGGTGGAGAGCTTTGTGGAACCAGCAGGTAAATCTGTGGCAAGCTTCGGAGAGCCAGTGAATCTGTGGCTTCCTGAGTGACTTTACGCAGCAGAGTGTCGGCATGCAGAGCGGCCTCACTCAGTGCAGAGCCGGTGTGATAAGCGGCCTCACTCAGTGCAGAGCCGGTGTGATGAGCGGCCTCACTCAGTGCAGAGCCGGTGTGATGAGCGGCCTCACCAAGCAGAGACACAACAGGCTGAGTGGATTCGGGAGGTGAAGGGGCAGCAGACTGAGCAGCCTCACATTTGATTATTCCCTGCACTTCAATCAGCTTATGCCAGACTTTCACTGCCTCTTGAGGATCTGTGCCTGGGGTTTCACGAGCACCCTCTCCACCGACCAGAAGAGAGCTTTGTCTCAGAGATCCTCCAGACTGTGGGATTAGTCCTCAGCTCCAGGGTGGTGTCCAGGAGAGAACAGAATTCTTCCGTTTGAAGTGGCGGCAACTGTCATGGCACTGGCAATCCCTACGACACCTGAATTTGAGGCGGTATCCAGTCTACAGGATGCAGAGAGGCGTGAAAGTTGGAGAGGAAGCACAGGCTGCTGAGGTTGTTTGAGTCCGGTCATTCTGTCGTATTGGATGAGACGAAGGATGCAGGAGCAGGTGTGGTTGCAAAACAACTGGGGTTTTATTAAACTCACAGAACATAAAACAGGAAGTAAAACAGATTTTGAGAGATGAAAATGCTAGGAGTGGAAGATGGCACAGGCGGCATGAAGGTACGACTTTAGTGACCAGACAACCAGGACTTTTACATAAAGACTAATAAGGGGCAACAAGCATTAGGCGTGGCCCATCGGGGATGGGCACGTGGACAGAGTGGGCAGGATGTGATACCTACAACAATAGTGATTCTAAACACTGAGGAGGACATCATTGTCTGTTATGCAATAATATTGGTTATGTTTAGGAAAGTTTATGGGTGGTATAAGAGCTCAGTGTGTGTTTGAATCCCGCATTCTCTGTGGTTATGAGGTTTGCACATCTTCTCTTTATAATGCAGGTGCATTCCTGCTCACCAAACACATGCAGTTAAATTAAGTGGCATCTCTAAACTGCCTGTAATGGTTGACTGTTCCTTCACCTTGTGCCCTATGCTGCTTAAGACACCCCATGGAGGGGTGACATTGCGAATGCGACCTATGAACTACATCATCATGGATGCAGCCTTCAGTGCCGACCGACACAGGCCAACGTGGATAGCAGACTCCTGGATGGACTTTGTCTTGATCCCTTTTCTTTCATTCCTTTTCCCCATTCTGTATTACTCTAATTAATCTAATGATGGTGTGATATATAACAACACATCTATGTAAAGTGCCTTGGTACAAGTCTGTTGTGAAAGGCACTAAATCAAAAGAAATTGAACTGAACTGAATTTAAATAAACTGGATCTACTCTTTATTCTGTACTTTAGTAATAGTTACTCTTTGTGTCTCCAATATAAGAAAATGTAAATTATAAGAACACACCCTCATTGTCAACATCTTTCTAAACAAAAATATTTATTTCTGAAACCAGCTTAATTTTTAAATGTGCTCTTAATACACTGTCAAATAAGGGCTGATGTGGCATCTTAGTGGACAGCATACCAACTTCACACCTTCCCTGTTGTGGGTCCATTTTGTGTCCCTACTTTGTGTGTGTGGAGTTTGCATGCTTACCTTGTGTGTAAGGTTTGCTTTTTCTTTATGACTGTGTGGAGTTTGCATGTTCTCCCTGTCTGCAAGGTTTGCTTGTCCTCCTTGAGTGTGTGGAGTTTGGATGTTCTCCCTGTGTGTAAGGTTTGGATGTTCTCCCTGTTTGTATGGTTTGCTTGTTCTCCATGAGTGTGTTGAGTTTGCATGTTCTCCATGTGAGTAAGGCTTGCTTGTTCTCCCTGAGTGTGTGGAGTTTGCATGTTCTATCAATTGGTGGGTCACAACCAAAAAGGGAGTCACAAGACCATTGTCAATGGGTGTGTAGTCTAAATAAAAACGTTTCAGCACTGTTTGAAATACCATATGGGCAAATAGTGCAATAATTTAAGAATAGTATTCCTAATCATAATATTGCAAAGAATTTGGGAATTTTAAATCTGCGTTACATTATATCAGTAACAGATTCAGAGAATCCGGAAAGATCACTATCCAAGGCAAAAAATCAATACTGGATAGCTGTGATCTTTGGATCCTCATTTTATGTAAAAACCTACACAATTCTGTACTGATAATCACTGCATGGGCTCATGGACATTTACGAAAACCATTGTGTCTGACAGTTTGTTGCCGCATTTACAAATGCAGGATGGAACTCGACCATGGAAAGAAGACATCATATCCAAACATCCAAACATAACAGAAATGCCACCAGCTTCTCTGGGCCCAAGCTCATTTAATATGTTCAGAGCAAAAACTGTCTCATAGTCTGAGAAATCAAAATTTCAGATTCTTTTTGGAAATCATGGACACCACATCCTGCAGGTTAAAGAGGAGAGGGACCATCCAGCTTGTTATCAGTGGACAGCTTAAAGCATCTAGGAAGTGTTGCGTCCTGCGACGTCCGCTCCGTTCGATCCTCTCGTGTGTGCCACGCCCACCTCGTTACCTCCTGTGATCACCCATTGTTTCCACCTGTGTGG
>JABFEA020000119.1:14587558-14598786 GCA_019775915.2 Cyphomyrus plagiostoma | reverse complement strand
CGACGACACGGGGAGAACATGCAAACTCCACACACATGAGACCAGAACCCGGGTCCCAGAGGTGTGAGGCAACAGTGTTACCCACTGCACCACCATGCCGCCCCATAGATTTGAATTTGCTGTTGGATTGTGTGGAATAATGCTGAAGTGGTTTAAATCCTATTTGACAAATTGATATCAATATGTTGAAGTGTCAAATTACTGCTCTCTGTCGTCAATGTCATGAAACAGATATGGAGTACTGCAAATAGACTCCTTTGTCCTATATTGTTCTCTCTATTATATATGCTGTCATTTGGAAACATAATAAGAATTATTTATTATAATTCATGTGCTGACAATGCCCTAATATACATTTCAGTTATGCCTAATGACACCTTATCTATTGTCACTTCAGCTAATTCTTTTAAGGAAGACCTGGATGAGTCAAAACTTTTTATCACTAAATGCATAGAAAACCACACTCAACCCTTGATGGGCCGAACTTTTCCTTCAGCATCTCAGCCCATAACTTAGGTGTCACTTTAGACACAAGCTTCTCATTCAAATTGCATGGTGATGCAGTATCAAAGGTGTGGTTCCTACAGCCATGTAATATTGAATTTAACTGAATGTCTTATTCCAATGAGGGAGACGTACAAGTTAAAAGAAGAAACATAAAGGTGGAGTGTGAGCTGAAGGAAAAAGCCTAGGGGGCAACGAAGAAGGGAAGGACCAACAAAAAGCACAATATTATTTTTTGGTTCTATATCATTACTGCAGTAATTTACATGTGCTACTGTTGACGAATCAAAAGGTCAGAGATCTTTATTATGGCAAAGTGCCATAAGGTGTCCCTGACTAGTATTTTTGTGTAACTGCACTATCAGAGGGATAGTTAATAATCAGCCTCCATGTGAGCTCTTTGTACCTGAATAATTGAATCCTTTCCAGGGTTTTTTATTGACACAGTGGTCATAATGAGGATGCGTTTGACTTGGCTGAGATGAGAATGGGGCAGTACCATCTCTATCTGACTGTAGGCAGCCATCTGCTATAGGGATTATGTGAATTTTCACCTCATACTAGCAATCAGTAAGCAGAGCCCTGGAGGAAACACCTCACTCTGAGCCTCCTTCAGGCTCCTGTGTTTTTTTGGCTTGCTCTCGCCTTCTGCCTCCCACTCTGGGCCATCTGGTCCTGAGCTAACTGATCGTGTACCGGACCCAGACAGTCAGCCTGCTACAGTGTCTAGAAAATGGATCGACAGGTTGGCGAGATCCAATTTACTGACATAGTTGTCTGCATTGGCCCATTCTTAGTCCCTGCTTCCAAAAAATGAATCACTGGACCCTGAACACTTAGCAGTTGCAGTTTTCCATCCCAATTCTAGGTATTCCTATATTCTGGTATCACATTTTGGTATGTGCCATTTCTACAGAGAAAGTTTTGAGGTACAATACTCAACCGGTCACAAAATAATTTTCACTTTACCTAATACTGGCATCTATTTTTATTTCCCCTGGAAAAGTTTCTGCATTTTGGCAAGCTTCGAAACAGGTGCCATACTAAATCAGCAACGATTCGATGGAGCATTTCATGGTTTGCCACATAATAACAGATGACCAGTGAGGACAGCAGACATCCTTCAGACTGATGTTTTTGGCGGTCTGCTTTTGGAAGTGAAAAATAAGGAGATTCAGTGAAGAACACCACAATGCCATGGTGCGTGTAGGCGGGAAACTGAGATGGCAGTTACTGACACATGATCTTTAATTGGCTGTGTTTCTTACCATTCGGCACATCCATTATTCATGTTCATGAGAGTCGTGAGGATGAAAATCATAATAAATCATAAATAAATGTATTAAAAGTGATCATATATGAGCACTAATCTATCACATAAATGGTACAGCTAATTATGCATTTTTGTTCTAACGAAAAAATGGTATGAAGTAAGACTAGCTTAATGAGCCTTCCCAAATATCCTGTAGATATAAGATTTATATGCATTGAGGAATGCAAAATGTTTTTCTTTACTTTCCCAAGACCAAGTGTGTGTATATGTGAGTGTGTGCACATGTTTGCCTTACCTGGAAAGGACTTAGAGACTTTATGAAATAATTTTTTGATTATAAAGTAAACAACTCATTTAGTAAATTTGGAAAGCATCAGTGGTGGTTTGGGCTTGTTGGTAACTGTTATGTTGTTACGTTTTAGTTTAGTTTGAGTAGAACTGGTAATGCTGTCATCTTTTGGGTCACAGCTTACATTAACCCGCTTTATTCTGGCTGTATCATTTATGTTGGCAACCAACATTTGTTATACATCGATATTCCTGGGATGAAGAACAATATTATCATATATTGTTGACCATTGTACTATAATGTTCAACACATTCAGTGCCAAAAGTGCATTTCAGTTTTAACAATGAAGTTCGGTCTTGCAGACATATTTGTATTCTGGCTCAGAACATACACAGGGGGCAGAATAGGAAGTCCTAAATTTCTTGGAGGCAAAATAAAGGACATGGTGTTCTGACAGGAAGTGACTCGCAGCTTCCAAAGAGTGTCTTCCTCAGCAGCCTGAAAGTGAGCAGCTGCTGTAACTGCTATGCTGCCCATTCCAAAAGTGACGTCTGCTTCAGGGTTTATTATTATCATTTTGTTTATCTGTGGAAGTGTTTCACCATTCTAAAATTAATTGTTTGGTACATATGCTTAATTTATATTTGCTTCTATTAATGTGCATCCAAGGATTTACGAAATATAGAATCTTGAATATAAATACATTGTCTCACATATATATTGTGGACATTGTTTGCTGCAATTTTCAGCTAATATAAAACAAAAGAATGACCAAGTCTAAGCCACCTATATGGTGATGAACTAGCATTCTCCCCTGTGTTCGCTGTCTTGTCCCCAGGCTCTCCTGCAACCCTGTCCAGGAAAAGAGGTTGGAAAATATAGGGATTTTAAGTCAGGACCAGAATGCTGGACAGCCCGCAGAGCACTGCCTACAAAGCACTGCTTACAGAACCCCACCCACAGAGCCCCGTCCATAGCGCACTGCCTACACAACCCCACCCACAGAGCCCAACCCACAGGGCACTGCCAGCAGGGCCTCGCCCACAGAGCCCTACCCGCAGGGCACTGCCTACAGAACCCCACTCACAGAGCCCAACCCACAGGGCACTGCCAGCGGGGCCCCGCCCACAAAGCCCCGTCCATAGCGCACTGCCTACAGAACCCCATCCACAGAGCCCTACCCACAGGGCACTGCTCACAGAGCCATACCCGCAGGGAACTGCCAGCAGGGCCTCGCCCACAGAGCCATACCCGCAGGGCACTGCCTACAGAACCCCACCCACAGAGCCCTACCTACAGGGCACTGCCAGCAGGGCCTCACCCACAGAGCCCTACCCACAGGGCACTGCCAGCAGGGATCCGCCCACAGAGCCCTAACCGCTGGGCACTGCCAGCAAGGACCCACCCACAGAGCCCTAACCGCTGGGTACTGCCAGCAGGGTCTCGCCCACAGAGCCCTACCCGCAGGGCACTGCTACAGAACCCAACCCACAGAGCCCTACCCACAGGCCACCGCCAGCGGGGCTCCGCCCACAGAGCCATACCCGCAGGGCACTGCCTACAGAACCCCACTCACAGAGCCCTACCCACAGGGCACTGCCAGCGGGGCTCCGCCCACAGAGCACTGCCAACAAAACCCCAACCAAAGAGCCCTGCCCTCAGCCATCCACAAATGAGCAGACCAAGCTGAGCTACACTTCCTAAATCACTGCTCACTTTAAAATAGCCTCCTTTACCAGGCCTGTGAGACAAAGTGCTGGAACGTAGTGCCTGGCTCTCTAGTATACTGTAGTTTTTGTAATTAGAGTGAAGCTTCTAATGCATCCATTATGGCTTTATGGGTTTAGCCCGCTGTTTCTCGTCTCAGTATATTTTGCCAAGTTGTGGGGGTGGGGCTCCCCTCTGTATGTTTTGAAAACTCTGAGGGGGTCCCCTACATATATTTTGCCACGCCACACTTCTCACGCCATCCCTAGTTCACACGCTCGCAGATATGCACACGCATCCTCACTTTCTGTTACATGCTTGCATGCATACCTCCTGCCTAAATGGGCATCATTAAAACAAGCATGCTCTTTTTTCATTCCTGTGCTTCCTAATGGATTCCTTGTTGACAGCTGGCTCAGTGGGCAGTACTCAGATTTTACGCTCTGAATCCCATCTCGAGTCAGAGCTGTTCACATGTTCTTCCTATGTTGCACAAGTTCCCTCCTGGCTTCCCTGAAGTTGGGCCAACTGCTGTCTCTAAACTGGCTGTGGTATGTGAATGTTTATGAGTGCATGTGTGTTCCCCTTGATTCACTAGCACCCTTGCCTATAGTCCTGTGCTGTGTGGAATTGGCTCCGAACCCGCCCCACCCACCTATGGCCCTCTGGGATAAGTGGCTAGAGGATGTATGGACTGGGTGAATGAATTTTGCAAATGCCTGACAGTATCAAAGTAATGATGAATCAATCTGGACATTAAAACTGATGAAATAGGTCACAACAATGAGATTAAGTGGGTGCTGCTATACAGATCATGCACAGGTGGCATTTACGAGCTGCCCAATGTTTATAAGCTTTCCTCACATGGGAAGCATGTATAGCTTCTCAGCGATGCTTTTATCAGATAAATTAGGTGTTAACTGAATGCCTAATGCTGTCAGTCCCTCTAGCTTTCTTCCAGTGCTGTGAGTAATGATGCAGTGCTCAGTGGTTAATGATGCAGTGATGCAGTGATAAATCCTAGCAAAATCGCTGCCTCAGCTTGTTTGTTGTTTGTAATCTTCCTTCCCACTGTTTTTAGCCCAATTCACGTCTGCTGTTAAAGCAGCAAATACAAAAAATTAAGAGTTGAAAGAAAAATGTTATGACATTTCAAGTGGTTCTTATAGACTGGAGGATTAAAATTGATTGTTGGTTGCTCTGTCAACCCAGTCAGGCAAAATGCAATGCCCAATAGAGCAGTGTCACCAACATGTTGTCCATGAACTCCTAGTAGTCCGCAAGGAGACAGTGAATATCCTGCATAGTAACAGTTAGAAATTTGATGTATTTAATTTGTTCCTTTGCATCTCATGTGTATGAATGTATTTGACTGTACCTCAGACAAGGAAGGACGCCTCGTCATGGCACGCTGCAGAGTGGACTGGATAATTAATTTTACCCTCTTCAGCCTGGCTGACAACTTTCACTGACATAACAACTGCCCCCCAGTTGCTCCCCAGATCTCTTTTTCCTTTTTTTGCAGCTCACTGTAAGACCTCTGGTATACATTTTTTTAAAATATTACATTCACTACCTCCAGCACATATTCCGGAATGTCGGGATACATTTCTGATGGACACTAATAAACATCATATCAAAGTATTTATTGTGAACAACAAAGATCATGTAGCTCACTTATATAAAATATGCTTTAGCTGATTATGAAACGACTGAACTGACACTAATATAATCTCAGTACACTAGTCAGTTTGGTTTTATGTATTTAACATGTAAGTTTTACTTACATTGAGAGAATGTAATAAAAATGAATAAATAACAAATAAATAAATAATTAAATAAATAAATTTTCTTGTTTTTTTCAATGAGTGGTAATACAAATTGCATTCTAGCTCAATTTTGTTCATGTTCATTGATAAACCATAAATTAACAATTCATAAATACAGTTTTGCAATTTATATTTAATCTTTTTAAACAGTGGTTTACAGATGAAGTATTCCATCATTTTAAGATCACTAGGTTGTTGATACAGTGAGATGTTTACATGCACTTTCACATTTCTGAGAGAAGTATGCCATCTTCATTAATATTCTCTTTGAATAACTGCATGCTTTTTTCCAGTGGTTCATATTTTGATGCCTTTCAAATTCAGTGGTTGTCACACCATTAGCTAGAGCACATACATTTCTCACAATGCTCAAATGATTCAAATATTTCAAAGAATAGCCATCTGTGACAAAATCTGTCATATCAGCATTAGTTTTCACTAGTCCGTTGCTACTACAAATTAGCAAGTTTGACATTTTGTAAATCATTTTTCAAGGAATGTTTTATCTTGCTTAATATCATTAGTTTTATTTGATTTAGTGAATAAAGTGAAGGAATTTATGGAATAGCTTTGCTAATGATTGTCCACTTTCATAATCAAACTGGTAATTAAATCCAAACACTACTGAATTCCTCAGCGGACCTCTAATGTGTTCAGTGCTGTGAATCTAAATGTCTAATTTGCATCACTGGGTAATTATGAGAGTTACTTGAATCTTTAAAGCGCCTCGTTCTCTTGGAAGTATTATTAAGATATGATTTCTGATAAAACCGGAACATCATTCCACGAAGAAATTGTGAAAGCATGAGACAAAATGAGGTCAGTCCCAATTAAAGTGATATTTCTTTAACCCTTTTAATTAGCCAGTGAATAATGTCTCATTAATGGCCGACCACAGCCTCATTACAAGGACATTGTACAGCATGAAAAGCATATGCACTGTGGTAGCTAGCTGGCACTTACTATTGCAGACTCAAGTTTTCCTCTTCACGTTTTCTGATCCAACTCGCCCACCCCCCCGTCATGCACAAGTGATGCGAGCTTCGAAGCGGATATGTAGGTGGTGTGCTCGTGATAAGCATGCGCCATGGGCCTGGGCAGGCGTGTGACATCTTGACACTTTGTTGAAGGTTCCCTGGGATTTTTCTACTCTGCATTCCTCATTAATAGTATCTATGGCGGTTGGTCTAATTTTACTGGCGTTACATAAACAGGATCCTGCCTCACTGTTGATTCCAACGTTTTGGGTGCCTGCTAATCTGGGTGTGTGACAGAGAATATGTTTCTTTTATTTATGGTTTCCTGTGCTTGTCTTACACAGATCTGTACATGCACTAATATTAATGTATTGTCAGTGCATGTACTAACATAGCAGGGGCAGCTAGTATTTTAGTATTTCTTTTTAAAAATCATAATAGCATGTAACCATTTTAAAAAGCTCTTGGGCATTATGAGAACTGTTACTGTGAAACTATAATGAAAGATAAAATAAATCATGAATAAATTATAAAATAAAAATTTTGATTTTATAATATATTCTTCAGTGCCAGGCTTTGTTGTTCATTGTTATATCTAAACTAGTGTGGACATTTTCCAATGTTTTGAGTAGAAAATAATGCATTGGTTTTTGTGTGATTGTGTACTTTGTGACACTGATGATAATACTTGTTGGTTCATTTAAGTCAAAGCTGCAGAACAATCCCTATGGGCTCTCTGCAAAGCATAAACTGACCTTTAATTAATCAATGGTACCAGAGCACCAATCGTAACTTGGTCTGTGTCCTGTGATGGGTTGGTGGCCTGTCGTGGGTTGTTCTTTGAATGCATCTATTACAGATTTGCTCACTTGTCTTACTTATGAAATGGGAGTATGAAAAAACAGCTTTGCACAGTGACTCACTGGGTAACACCATTGCCACACACCTCCAGGACTGGTAGGTTTGAATGTCACCTCAGTTCTGTGTTTCATGTTTCCTATTTTTCTCCTTTTCACGTGGATTGGGGTTAGTTAGCATCTGTAAATCTGTGAGCGTAGCCTGCAATAATATGACATCCTGACCAGGGTGTTCCCCAGCCTAGTGCCCCATGCTGCCAGGGACACACTCCACACTTCGCAATGATTCTCACCAGGATAAGCAGTGAGACAACAGGCGGATTGGCTTGCTCACTTGTGATATCCTCTTGTGACATGTCCCACATTTGTTCGGTGAGAAATTACCTTTTTTCCGGAGCTAAGGGGTGGCAGCGGCTTCCTTTGGAACATACAGTCTCTGCATCATCCGAGATCCTGACTATCCCATATACATGTGCAGTTAAGTAGCCTGACTTGAAACTATCGTTGTGAAGCTCTACACTATTAATGTATCTTATTGACTTACGTGGACTCACCAGAGTCACAATTACACTTCTTTTTTCTCTGAGTGACACAGGATTAAATGCATATTTCAACGTTAAAAACTGATTGAACATTTTGAGAAATATTGCAGATTTTCTGGTGAAAACTCACACCCATAGGACTGGTACTGTAAATTTTGCCTCTAGTTCTGTGTTTGTGAAGTTCAGGTGTGTCCCTCTGTATCGTCAGGGTGTCCTGGCGTCTCATCCCAGGTGTCCCCAGCCTTCTAATTCATGTTTCCAGTATGGAAGTACTGGCTAAGCAGTTAGAAAAGACTGAAGCTTGATCTTACTTGATGCATTTCAAGCACATTATGTTGCATTACTGTCCTACAGAAACTGTTTTGTACTGTTATAATTTGATAGCATCTTCTTCAAAAATACCCAATGCGTGAGGGAGATGAGAAGGACTGGTTCAGCTTCAGTCAGACCTCCCAAAATTCACTGCAGGTGCTTTACTTTAGAAATTCCCTCCATTTTATTAAACCAATCTAACCATTAAACCATTAAACCAATCTAATCCTTTTTGTACAAAAACCATATAAAGTATATTTACTGTTGAGATCAGCCAGGCATTTCATGAACATCATATTTTTGCTTCACAGTCACAGGAAATAGGAAATCAAAATCCATTTCGTTTCTGTACCCATTAATGTATCTACTCATCAGAAGAGATGTAGAGACATACAAATTCCTTTCTGGGAAAGCCGATCATTTGATGTACAACCCACTTTGTTGTACTGCGTTTCCTCCTAACTGCTTCAGCTTAAATCAACATGGCAATATTAGTGCATATTATCCTTTTTGTTTTAAAAATTCGCCCCATATTCATCAGAGGTGAAGCTCTCAATAGCACATAATTACACTGAATCGCAGATCTCACTCTGCAAATACTCCCTCCTAGTCATGTCAGCCTCCCTCCCTTTCCACTCTGCTGGCTGCCTGCTTCATCTAGTGAAGTAAGAAGCTCTGCGGCCCCCAGCTGACAGCAAACATCACTGCAATGCTGGGAGAGGCAAGGGAACCTCGGTGTCTGACCTACATAAAGGTTCCCAAGACTGGCTGTGTTCTGACGCAGATGTCTGATGCAGCATGACAGGGTTTGAACCCAGGTTCAGGTTTAACCTTGTACTGATAGCGAGGAGACCTTGGCCATCATTCAGTTAAATGACCCACTTCCCAAATGGTATGCAGACAAAATCATTTCAAGTTGATTGTTGAGCAAAGCAAGGTTTATTAAACAATAGTTTTTTTTTTTAAATGGCAGTTATTAATATACGTCTTCTAGTAAATTCAAGCTAAAAACGCATACCTTTCATAAATTTCTATTTAATTACATGTAATTTCTGGAAGAAAACTGCTTCATGAAACAATATTGCCATCATACTTTTTTCCTTCATCAATCTTTTTATAAACTTCTTGACTTATTAACACGTACCTTTCACTCATTTGGCACGTTTATTGTTGCCTTGATGCTCTGTAGGTGTATTATTGAAACTTTCTAAACTTTAAAATTTATTTGTATAAAAATCTCATTATAGCATTTATATGATAACAAATCAATACTGCACCTCATAAGAATTTTCTTTAAATCTTTTTATTTGCCTCAGCATCACAATAAAGGAAAAATAAAGTTTTAATGGCCAAAAAAATCTATCATAGAACCCATGCAGACACAGTGCATGATGCTGCTGGATAATTGAAAGTTAGTGCTACACATTTCTTCATCTGTCAAAAAGCTGTAGCCTGCTGCCTGCACACCTGTCTCTAATTACGCACGGCTGCCTCCCCCCTCCCTAACTAAAGGTAAAGGTATAGAAGGTCAGCTGTGCACTCCATCCGGTACAGTTTGTTGTCAGACGTCCTTGTGTGTTTCTAACTGCCTGCTGAGGAAACACTCTTTATGGAGCGTTAAAGCCCTCACCCAACCATCCACCTCCAGTCACTTATCCTAGACAGTGGTGCAGTGGAGCAAAAGGGCCAAAACAACACCCTGTACAGGGTTATACATTAATTTGTAAAAATGGAGGGATCATTAATTTCCACTGTCTTGTGGCCTATGCTACCAGGCATTGGTGTGTAGCTCACTGCAGTCCCGGACAAGAGATGGATGGATTGATGGAAGAATGGATGGATAGATATGGTGGGTGAGACTGTGGATGGATGGACAGACAGAAGGAAATTTGAGCAATTCTATTTTTTATCGATACCTGTGAAAGAGCCCAGTTTTTGTCTATTTTTGAGATTGATTTGCATTCATTTAAATAAACAACCGTAATAGCAGAACAGCTGTGCCCTTTAAAGCAGTTATTTCACATTACAATGTGACAGCCCTACAATGCTAAATCAAGCAGAGCAGTCAGACCACACAACGCAATGACAGTCTCGCGTAAGACCAGCTGCTACTGCTCGTTCGGCCTTTTTTTTGCCTCCCTCTTTGCATAAACCGAAGTTCTGCCCAAGACTTTGTTCTGCCACTGTTCTCCCAACAGACAGCTCCTCAGTTTATTATCATCACCGTTTCCTGTTTTAGAGGAACGAGGTTTTCACCTGCATGGGAGGGGAAGTGGTTCAAGGGCTGACAGTGTGGTGTAGAGGGATAATGAAAGAGGATCTGTGAGTGATGGCTGGGGCTGGCGGAGCAGGCCCATCTGCAGACTGACAGGAAGATGAAGCAGCACTGCTGATGCTGGCTACAACCTGTGAAGGCAGGCAGAGGGTAAAAAAAGCTCAGGTTGGTGTTTGTCCATTACCACCGTGTTGCATCAGGAAGAGCCGTTTTCTCAGCACCTCCTAAATATGTGATGGAGAGGCAATTTAAGGGAAAAGGATGGGCAGCGCACAGTCTGATGACATGATTATGGAGATCTCTAAATCATTCACCTTGAAATGGTTTCTCACTGAATAACATTACAAAATAGCCTGAGAAAATCCTGCTTCTAAGGTCTGTTTATTGTTTTTTTGTGTACTTTATCTGATAATCTGATGTCTGGAGCCAAACAGCCCAGACTTGGCAACACTTCCCCAAATTTCATCCTCACCTCTGTTCTCTTTTTTCCCCAGGTACTAAAGCTGGAACAGCTATCTTTATCGCTCTCCATCATTGGCTGAACTCTCAGAACAATAATAAAGCCCCCTGTTCCATGTGTGTCCACATGTCACACAAATATATATATATATATATATATATATATATATATATATATATGAGAGGTTATAAAATAATATAACC
>JABFEA020000119.1:14570845-14581150 GCA_019775915.2 Cyphomyrus plagiostoma | reverse complement strand
CCGGAACTACGCTGACGCAGACCTTACATACACGAGACAGGCAGTCGGCAACAAGAGACAGGTGACGGAAATCAAGGAGAAACACTGGGTAACGAGGAGGGCGTGGCACACAGGAGGAGCGGACAGAGCTGGCACGTAACATAACCCCCCCCAAAGGCACGCACACCGGGCGCGCCCCAGGGGAGGCGACAGACGAGACGGGGGAAAACCGGACCTGGAAAACAAAAGGCACATTCATCAACAGAGACCTGGGCACAAGACCGAAAGACAAAACCGGCACAGAGACAGAACCAAGGAGAGGACCCGACACAGGATCGGGAAGGAGGACAAGCAAAGAAAGAAGGGAGAGGCAGAAGCAACACCCAGAGGCAGAACAGAGGGGCCAGGAGGGAACGGAGGGACAAAAGGGCCGGGAGTGAATGGAGGGACAAAAGGAGGCGGGACAAAAGGAGGAGCAGACGAGACAGGAGGAGGACACCAGGGCGCCAGAAGGCACCCGGGCAGGCGACAGGCAGCGGCTGGAGGGGCCGCAGGCAAGGGGCAGGCAGGAGCAGGAGGGGGTCCCACAGGGGCCATGGAGACGGGCTGAGGGACAGCCGGAGGGAGCCGGCCAGGGGCCGCACGGGCGTGCCAGGGGGTGGGACGGGAGGGACCCGGACCCTCCGTAGGTGCCCCCTTCACTTTCGGGACACCGTTGGGCTCCACCTCTCTGGGGCACTGGCGGTTCAGCCGAGTGTCCTCCTAGGTCCAGGGAATGCAGCAACCGGATCCCCGAGGGGTCCCACTTGAGCTCCTCCTCTTCCACCATGAGGGGAGGAGTGATGGTGTTGTCCGGGACCTCCTCGGGGACATAGTGTTCTGGGCTGGACGGGTCCCGGGCCGGTGTGGCTGCAGCCTTGGGCTGAGCAGGAACAGGTGGGGCCGCGGGACGAGCAGGAACAGGCGGGGCCGCGGGCAGGGCCACGGGATGAGCAGGAATAGGTGGGGCCGCGGGCAGTTCCGGAGCAGGCCGTAACCCCCCCAAAGGTGCGCGCAGGAGAGTTGTGGCGCGGCGGCCTCAGGCAGAGCAGCAGGAGGCGCGGGAGTGGTGGCCTCAGGCAGAGCAGCGTGAGGTGCAGGCGTGGCGGCCTTAGGCAGAGCAGCGACAGCTGCGGGCGGAGGCGCGGGCGTGGTGGCCTCAGGCAGAGCAGCGCGAGGTGCGGGCGTGGCGGCCTTAGACAGAGCAGCGACAGCTGCGGGCGGAGGCGCGGGCGTGGCGGCCTCGGGAGCACCGACAGCCGCGGGCGTGGCAGCCTTCGGGAGCGGCGACAGCCGCGGGCGGAGGTGCGGGTGTGGCGGCCTCGGGAGCGGCGACAGCTGCGGGCGTGGCAGCCTCAGGAGCGGCGGCGGCAGCTGCGGGAGGAGGAGCCTCGTAGCCCGGTTCAGGTAGGGCAGGCGCCGGCAGGTCCTGCATTCCCCCTTTAAGAGTCCTGGGGATTCGCGAGATGGTGTCCCTTACCGGGCTAATCCACCTTCTGGTCAATGCGCTCTGGCCGGAAGTGGTACCGCTCCAGCGGAGGCGGTTTGTCCTCCGCGGTGTCCCCCCAGGCGACTGGGTAGCTCCCTCGCTCACCTTCATTCTCCTCGGCTGGGATCAGCGAGCAGGCTCCCAAAAAAATGCTCGCTGGAGCGGCGCACTCCGTCTGTCGTTCACCGATCCAGTTCAGCAGCCGTCGGAGGAGCTTATGTGCCCGGGTGAGCGGATACTGCTGAGCAGCCGGGCGTTCCCCTGATAAGAGGTCGGCACCCCGGCTGGCCAGCTCCAGGGCCGCGGGGTCCCACCGTACCTCCGGTTGATACCTCCAGTGCACGAATTCCTGCAGCAGATCGAGCCACTTGGACTCGGTCTGCTGCTCCGTGCTTTTCAGGAGATCCGGCATTCTGTTCTGATGCAATGGTTGCGAGCAGCGAAAGGAGGGAATTAAACATGGTTTTAAAAAACCCATTTTCAGACATGCTGTGACATTGCATAAAATCACATTATAGACATTTCTAGCCAAGACTTTTGAGATCTGAAGGGGTTGGCTGCACATAGGTGAAAGAGACATTCTGAAGTTTTATGTGGTTTGATTACTAAAGTGTTAGAACTTTAGAGTGACACTCCTTTTGTCAGTCAGTGGCCTGCACAATGAATATTGATGGGATAGATGTCCCCACACCTATAGTAGTTTGCATACTGTCAATGTGACATGCCCATAAGGGCGGGGCCAAGTGCCAATGACTAATAACACCTTTAGCACCACTATTTCAACCGACTTCCCCTAGAAGTCGACATGAAGTATTGTTGCCATTTCCTAATGCGCCTTATTGAGCAATCATTCAGTCTCCTGTCTCCCCGGTTTGTCTTGCCTGCTGTCTCCTGCCTGCTCATCTTCGTTCGCCCCTTCCCATCGGATCCTCGTCTCGTTATTCTTTGTAGGATTGATATCTCCAGTATCCGACCCACGCCTGTGACCCGACCTCAATTTTGGATTCCCCTCCTGGTTTTGGTTGCACCCCAGTTTTTCAACAAACCAGCTTACCTCCGCATTCCGGGGTCCGCTTCCTCTATCACTGCAGTGCATCACAGAATACTTCGCTGGTGCAGAATGGACCCTGTGGAGACCCAGTGCTTGCAACAGCAAGTGGACCAGTGTACCACCCTGGTCAGCCAGCTCCTCGAGAGACAAGCTAGTTGCTCCCTACTCCGTGAGTTTCCTCCCCGGGCATCTTAACCGGTACTGGTTGCAATGCCTGAGAAGTACGATGCTAACCCAGTTCAATGCCTAGCTATCCTCATGCAGTGTGGTGTCTATATAGGGGAAAATCCCGATCACTTCACTGAGTAGACGGCGCGAATCTGGTTTGTAATCTCTCTGCTGACAGGAAGAGCTCGTGATTGAACCACTGCCCTGTGGTCAGACGACAATCCCCTCCTGGAGTCGGCGTAGGATGTCCAAGCCGCTTTTAAGTAGATTTTTGACCACCCCGCTGTGGGACGCAGCCTGGGTGAACATATGGTGGATCTTTGTCAGGGGAACCAGACTTCTCCGTGGAGTTTTGAACGATCGCAGCTGGATTACGCTGGCCAGAAAACTGACTCCGGATCCTCTATTGATGTGCCCTAAACCCTGAGATCCAGGACGAATTCATGTCCAGAGGCTCCGGGCTCTCCTTTGAGGATTTTATCGGGCTGTTGGTCACGCTCGATGACAGTCTCCGTGAACGACAACGCCCATACCAGTCCAAGCCATCTTCTAAGGTAGGCCATAGAGTATTTTTGGGGATATCACAGGCACAGTTAACAGTGCCCATGGAGGTCACTTTTGCAGGGGAATCAGAATCGGTAAGGGCTCTGATCGACTCTGGAGCCGCGGGCAATTTCATGGACTTCTCTTTGATTATAGCCTCCATAACTTTACCAGTTATACAAGTTAGACTGATTGGCCTATAGTTTGACAAATTACTTCTATCCCGTTTTTTGAAAATGGGCGTTATGTTAGCATGCTTCCAATCAGAAGGTACCACACCTTCAGATAAGGATTTTTGAAACAGTAAAGTTAAGGGTCAGTAAATAATATCATACTGGGTCTCCCATGGCTGCAGGACCACAATCCTCAAATCTGCTGGTCCTCTGGAGAACTTGTGTCATGGTCTCCACAATGCTGTGCCCTGTTGCGCTTCTTTAGTGGAGAGCCCTGCCCCAGAAGACCTTACCTCCATTCCCAGGATTATGCAGATTTCCATGATGTCTTTAGAAAGTCCCTGGCCTTCCAGCTGCCTCCACATCGTAACTGCAATTGCGCAATCAACGTCATCGAGGGGGCTCCACTCCTGAAAGAAAGACACTATCCTTTATCCATCACAGAGGAAGTGGCTATGGAGGAGTATATTCGTGAAGCTAGGGCACAAGGTATAATCCGACAGTCGACATCACCTACCACTGCCGGGTTCTTCTTCATAAAGAAGAAAGACAGGGGCTTACGCCCTTGTATTGACTACCGAGCTCTTAATGCTATCACGATCAAGCAGAGAGAACCGCAACCTCTGAGACCGTCCAGGCTGGAGCAGCTGCGAGAAACCACGATATTTACTATGCTCAATCTCCGCAGTGCATATAACTTGATTCATATCCGTAAAGATGTTAAATGGAAGACTTCATTTGTAACACACAGCGGTCAATACGAATATCGGGTTATGCCTTATGGTCTTGCTAACAGCCCCTCTATTTTCCAGTCATTTATGTACACCGTTTTTAGAGACATGATTAACACCAGTTTGTGGTCGTGTACATCAATGACATTTTAATCTGCTCTTCACATAACCCATGTCCGTCAGATACTCCAGAGGCTATGTGACTACCAGCTGTTCGTGAAAGGAAAAAGAAAGAAAAGTGTGAATTTAACCAGACACACGTACAATTTTTATGATACATTCATCAGCTTGGAGCCATGTTAATGGATGAGCGGAAGGTGACCGCGATCAAGGATTGGCTACAACCCTGCACGGTAAAGGAATTACAGCAATTTCTGGGGTTTGCTAAATCCTACCGAAGGTTTATACGAAACTTTAGCCAGGTGTCCGGCCCGCTTACCTCTTGTACTCTTGGGAAAGGCACCAGGTTGCAGTGGACCCCGGAGGCTGATTGTGTCTTTCAGAAACTGAAGGAAACCCTCTGTTCTGTGCCCATCCTCCAGCAACCACATCCTGACGATTCTTTCGAGGTCGAAGTGGATGCCTCAGACACCGGATGCATGCTCATCCAAAGTCACCCGGTAACCGGCCGTCACCTCCCCTGTGCTTACTCTTCTAAGAAACTCACTTCCGCAGAATGCAATTACAATGTCAATGACAGAGAATTCCTAGCAATTAAAATCATATTAGAGGAATGGAGACACTGGTTGGAGGGGGCACGCCATCTGTTTCAGGTAGTCACAGACCACTGCAACCTCCAATATCTGCAGAATGCAAGGAGACTGAACCATCATCAAGCCCGTTGGACTATGTTCTTCGCATGATTTCACTTCGTAGTCAAGTACATTCCAGGCTTCAAGAACACTAAAGCAGATGCGCTCTCCTGGCAATATGATCCACCTATATCAGCCGACCAGGCAGCGCCCATTGTGACGCCATCCTGCGTTGCTGCCACCATCTTCTGGTCCCTAGAAGAAACCCTTCGAGCCTTAAACGAACATGCGCCAATCCCTTCTGGATGCCCACCTGGACGATACCCCCCTTGCATCGCACCGCAGTACTTCAGTGGGTACAAATCTCCCATAGCACTGGATATCCGGGAACCTTCGCGACTCTCCAACTGGTGGCACGGCAATACTAGTGGCCAGGATGGAGAAAGGATGTGGAGCAATATGTGGCTGCCTGCCCTGAATGTGCCCAGCTTAAAACATCACACCGCCACCAGTGGGGCTCCTTAATCCTCAGCCAATCCTAACACATCCCTGGTCACATTTGGCAATGGACTTTATTACTGATCTTACACTCTCAAAGGGGAAATCTGACTGTAGTGGACAATGTGCCGTCTAATCTCTCTCCCCAAACTCCCTACGGCGATAGATTTGGCTGACTTATTGTTAACCTGTGTTTTTCATTACTATGGCATCCCCGAGGACATAGTATCCGACAGGGGTCCCCAATTCACCTCGCAAGTCTCCTGTGCCTTCTGCCCCAAACTCAATGTTTCTCTGAGCCTGTCTTCCGCTTATAACCCCCAATCCAATGGGTTAGTGAAGAGGACTAACCAGGAGGTATCCAAAGCGCTAAGGCTGTTCTGTAAGGACAAGCCCAGTGAGTGGGCTTCTCACCTCCTGTGAGCTGAATATGCATTGAACACTCGTATAAATCCCATCACTAACCTGTCACCGTTCCAGTGTGTGTTGGGTTACCATCCATAGCTTTTCCCATGGGATTCAAACCCCGGAAACGTGCCTAGGGTGGAGGAATGATTCCAGACTACTCAAGAGGTGTGGGGCCGAACCAAGTGTGCCCTTTACGATCAGCCCATCCGGATGAAGGCACAAGCAGATCATCATCACCGAATCTCCCCATCTTACCATATGGGACAAAGGGTCTGGCTTTTAACTCGGAACCTCAAGCTGCCTGCGTGTCATAAGTTGTTAGGACCCTTTAAGATCTGGTGAGTAGGTCCCACCTCCTTTCCACTCCAGCTCCCGCGTGTCTATCGCATCTGTCCAACTTTTTACGCCTCTGTTCTGAAACCGGTTAACACTCTGGGGTTGAGTGCATCGTTGGCGATGCAGCATACTGTTCGCGTCTATTTATATCTTGCTGAAATCTTAATGTATAATCCATGGAAAAAAATTCTGGCTAATTCTGAAATCTGTCTTCTTTTCAAAACATCCATTGTTGTAAGTATTAAAGTTGTCAAAATTAGGTTAAATCTGCAAAAAATTAAACCATGTCATTTTACTTTGTTTTACTTGCATAGGGGGCGTATAATACCGCTCTTACCCAAATATTGCTATTCACATTATAAATAGCCGCATTAGCACATATTCAAATCGCATTTGCATGGTAATTTGATGAACAGCGCCATAAAAGGGGGATAGGGATGGCCAGGTGTCAATAGCTCATTCCTACACATTGGATGCTGTTCAGTTTTCATTCCTACAATGAAAATTACTACATATTCAATGAAAAGAGCCAGAAATAGTGACACGAGTTAGGTTTTTCTTATTTATTTATCCAAATAAATGTTGCAACGACACCATTTAGTCAATTTCATGTAGACAAGAATTTGGTGATCAGTTTTCTTGGATCAAAGCAAATTGCCAGCATTACTTACTATGTACTTTTATAATGTGTCTGCAATTGTTCCAAACTGCATTTTGCAATGTTTATACTTTGTTGTCAAATTGCAAACTTAACAAAAATCTGACATATTTACAATATACATTCAAATAAAGATGAGTGTAATGGCAAAATAAATATATAAGGAATAATTTATTTGCCATGAATTAAGTTTATGATATTTGAAGAAATGTGTGATCATGCCCAGTCAATGAAAGTGTGCTTCCTACCCCTAGATCCCTAGCCCTGTTGGATTCCTGTCGCTGAGCAGGACGGCTCCAATATCAGGTGTATTGCGAGGGTTTCGGTCCGGAGGAACGTTCCTGGGTCGTAGTGGTAGACATCCTGGACCCCCACCTGGTGACTTTCAGTGCCAATGACTAATATCACCTTTAGCACCACTATTTGAACTGACTTCTTCTAGAAGTCAACGCAAAGTATTGTTGCCATTTCCTAATGCGCTTTACTGAGCAATCTTTCTGTCCCCTGCCTCCCCGCTTTGTCCTACCTGCTCATCTTCTTTCGCCCCTTCCCATCGGATCCTGGTCAGTCTTTGTAGGATTGATCGCTCCGGTACCCAGAGGGTTGCCGGTTCGAGCCCCGCTTTCTCCTGACCCCATCGAAGTGTCCTTGAGCAAAAAGCTGAACCGCAAATTGCTCCCGGTGTGCAGGTTGGCACCTTGCATGGCAGCCTTCGCCATCGGTGTGTGAATGTGTGTATGGATGGGTGAATGTGAGGCATGTATTGTAAAGCGTTTTGAGTACTCGGAAGAGTAGAAAAGCGCTATATATAAAATGCAGTCCATTTACCATTTACCCAACCCACGCCGGTGACCCGACCTCGATTTTGGATTCCCCTCCTAGTTTTGGTTGCATCCGAATTTTTTAATAAACCAGCTTACCTCTACATTCCGGGGTCCGCCTCCTCTATCACCGCATCACACAATGGCCCATCAGTCTGGAATGTCACTGCACCCCACACTCATCACTTTGGAAAGGTAAGGAAAGAAAAGTAGGAACAATAAAAATCTTTTCACAGTTTATTGGCAGGTGGAATGAAAAATGAAAAACTGTGACCATATAAATATGATGCAGTGCCTATGCAGAGTTTACGGAAATAAAATAATTAACTATTATTAATGCTCTGGAGACGAGGGCATCGTCGACCGCATATCTTTCTTGTGTATTTCAGTTTATACCTCGTTGAAATCATTATGTAGAATTGTGAAAAAAACACAGATTAAATCCATAATCTATTTTCTTTACAAAACTTCCATTATTGGAAGTACTAAAGTTTTTAAGATTAGGTTAAATCCGCAGAAAAGCAAACCACATCACCTTTCTTTGTTTTATATGCATCGGGGCATATAGTACTGCTTTCAGCTGAAAATCATTATTCACATTGTAAAAATATGATTACAGCCATTATATGCAGAACTGGCTGCATTAAAGCTAAATAAAAGCATCCATCCACCTGCAGCTACTTCTCCAGTGCAGGCTCACAGAGGGCCTGCAGTCTATCCCGAAGCGCAAGGCAGGGGAACGGTGTGGGAGAGGCACTAGCGTACCTGTGGAGAAAACCCAGAGTAGCTGGAGCAAATCTGTGAAACAGGTGGAACATACAAACTGCACACATACACAGCAGGCGCCAGTGGTGTAGGAGCGAGATGGCAGCCGCGGAGCACGGAGGCAGCACCGAAATAGAAAAAGCAAAAGGTAATGATGCTGGAAAATGCCCTGCAATGGACAGGCGTCCCATTCCGGCTGTTTCCCAGCTTGAGTCCTATGCTTCCTAAAACTGGCTCCATGCTCCCTGCTACCCTGTATTGGATAAGCAGTTGGAGCAAAAATGGATGGCGGATAACTGCAGCTGCGTAAGTAGATTGCTTAAAAACAGTGGTATGCTAAACAAATGTTAGATATCAAAATTAAGTATAATATTTAAAACTTTGGAGGCGGTATAAATTTACATTAGTTGACTTGGGTGTGTGTATATTATAAATTTACATGCATCTAAATACTGTTCTTGTTTATTGTAACTAATCATGTGAACATACGTCACTGTAAATCAGTTACAGTAATTTTTTTTTTTGTATAAAAGAGGCATGTCAGTCCAGTTGCTCATGTAAGGATTAGAGTTTGCACCTGTCCCATATATTGTGTGGTTAAGTAAAATGCTGTTTCATGTTATTAACCAATAAAGGGGCGGGATTACCTCGGTTATCGAATTTAATCTGTTCCGGACTCCGGATCGAATCCTAAAAAATTTGAGTTCTGATCAAATTTTTCCCATAAGACATAATGGAAAGACCAATTAATTGGTTCCCGGCCCCCCAAAATTACACCTAATTATATATATATATATATATATATATATATATATATATTAGCATTTAAACACAAAATGAACATGATAAAACAAGGAGAATTTTTTTCTTGATGGCTTCCAAAACGATAAAGATTTTATCCCAACATTACCCCTGTCCTGCCCTGATCGTCCGCCCCTTCCGTGTGCCACGCCTCCTGGTTAACCTCGTGTGGGATCCCCATGTAATCAGCTGTTTCTGGTTGTTGTCATTAGTCCTCTGTGTTAAGTCCGCGTTTCAGTTTGCTTTCCCAGTCCGGTCATTGGGTGTGTTTGACTTGCTTACAGCGTTGGCTTAAAGCAGGGATGTCAAACTCCAGTCCTGGGGGGCCGGAGCCCTGTGTAGCTTAGTTTTTTCCGTATTTGTATTGTAGTATGACTCATTTCCTGGCGCATACAATTTATATTAGGTCAGCGTTCACGGTTCGACTTATGATATTCAGATTGAGTTGTAGGTCAAACTGGTTTGTTCGACTTTCAAGAAATTTGCATTCTAGTGAGTTCGAGAACCGAGGTACCACTGTATTTTTGTACCACAAGATCGATCATCCCCCGCAAATGTTATTGTCGTGGACCTGGAGAAAAAGGGTGCCGTTATGTCTTCAAATCAAACATGACAACCCTAGCGAGGACTAATCGTTTGATCAGCGAAGACATGCGTAATATTACAGAGGCGTAGTATGATCAGGTCAGACATTATGCAGTGGGGGTGGAGTGTCAGATGATTTCTGACCACAACAGAACTTCTCTGATAAAAGCAAACAGGTATATGAGCAAGAAAGCAGGTAGTTCACAGCCTACCTCTATTATTAAGTACCAAAAAAACACATTAGTTTTATTTTGTGCTCAGCCTGCCACTCCTCTTCTTCATTTTCCTTTACAACTTTTTTTTCTTCTCTTTGAAATATGTCTTCCTCTTACCACTTTCTGTACATTGTTTTCTTTGCTCAGGCTGGGCTAACTTAACAGTGGCCTTGACACCCTTTCCCTCTCCCCAGTGTGACTCTCATTGTCCTAGACAAAATGAAATCAGGTAGCTAGGTGGGGGGGGGGGGGGGGGGGGGGGGGGGGGGGGGGGGGGGGGGGGGGGGGGGGGG
>JABFEA020000119.1:14552484-14564639 GCA_019775915.2 Cyphomyrus plagiostoma | reverse complement strand
AGGCAGTGATGCTACACCTTCCCTGCCCAGTTCAGGCAGTGATGCTACACCTTCCCTGCCCAGTTCAGGCAGTGATGCTACACCTTCCCTGCCCAGTTCAGGCAGTGATGCTACACCTTCCCTGCCCAGTTCAGGCAGTGATGCTACACCTTCCCTGCCCAGTTCAGGCAGTGATGTTACACCTTCCCTGCCCACTTCGCACCAGCGCAGTGCAGGTCACTTCCACCTTTGTTTGCAAAGTCAGCATCTGTATGGTTTGGTAATTACCTTTTAATGCTTTTCCTCTTTGAGGAGCCTCTTTCCACTGTATTACTGTTCATCTTACATGTTCTGCTCTTATTCTTATACCAAGTTCAAAATTTGCCTTTAATATGCCAGCAGATAAGCTTATATTTAGGTTAAGTTTATGTTTGGTTAGCATACACTTCTGTCCAAAGCACCTTCAGAAACCACTTAATAATAATAATAATAATAATAATAATAATAATAGTAGAAGATGAAGAAGAATTTGTCTTTCCTGATTAGAGAGAAGACCATAAGAGCACCATTCAGAGTTCAATTCATAAATAGTTCAAACATTAAATACGAATATGTCCATGTGCCCCACCTATTTTTCTGGGCACAAGCCGCTACTGCATAGTCCATTGTGTGAAATGCTACCCACAAATTTCTAATTGCCCCCCCAACTTCAGTCTAGGTCCGGGTCTGACCCCTAGTGAGTTTCCGAGTACCCATCTTCTGGTTGGTTGCCACATCCGATTGGGTTCCTGATTTTTGTGTTCTGGTCGATTCCAGTCCCCTGCTTCTTTTCTCAGTTCCCATCTTATCGTTGGTTCCCCCCCTGTGGTTTGTTTCCCTGTTCCCATCTTCTGGTCGGTTCCCACACCCGGTTGGGTTGCCGCTTTCTGTGTTCTGGTCAGTTCCTGTCCCCTGCTTCATTTCCCATGTCCCATCTTGTGGTCAGTTCCCACCCCCTGGTTCGTTGCTCAGTTGCCATCATCTGGGACTGGAAAACTTTAGGTGTGGTAAAGAAGGAAGAGTTAACAATTTCCATAGTGCCAGTGTTTCAAAAACATTTCCCATTTAATACATGCATAACAAAAAAACAATCTTCCATTTTTTGTCTTTATCATCAAAGCATTGGCAAACATTGACTTGCAGGATGTAGGCGTATTCACGGAGAGGGCAACCCATTGCAGGTCATGCAGTGGTCTGCTAGATTCCAGCAGGTGCTTTGTAGCCAGGATCTGACTGCGTGTACCATCTGTCTCATATACTGTTAGGGGATTGAAGCACGCTCTCTCAGCTTGGTGTCTGCGGATTACTGTGAAGGTCTCATTGGGGGTTCTGGCTGCACATCATAGAAGATTCAACCCTTGATCTTATCTTTAGAGGTCTACCAACTTAAATTCAAATAAGTCATGAATACTGTGGTAGACAATGCAGCAATGAAGTAGTGTAGGTAACTATTTATATAAATGATATAGATTTGTGTAAATTAAATATCTTTCTGGAATATAGAATAATTGCACATGGCCCATTTATTTTCTTTTGTGTCTTAATAAGATTTATCGCCATATGAACATAAATATGGCAATACTGTGTGGATAAGTATGACACAATAAAATGCATCACATCTCTATTTACAATAGAATATTTCTATATTGCAGCATATATGAACTAGATTATGAACTTTTGTTAGTACTGTAATAAACACAACTCAAGTGTCTCAGTAATACAAAATATTTTGTGATTAAAAACAGAATTATATGTTTCAAGAAACACTGTATGATGTTAAGCCTCCGACATAAGATTTGATAAACTTTATCAATTCCAAAGACAAATTCTTGTGCATATAGTAGCAAGTGTGTAGAGCACAGATGGATATACGTTTAGTGCAAAATAGGCTAGATGCAAAGACAGTACACATAGTGCAAACAAGTAAATGTAGTGCAAGCAAAGTAAAACATACACACAGGGAACCCTGAAAAAAGAGTATTATGGAGTATTAATGAAATATGGTGATCACAGAAAGTTTTGGGGTGCCTGCTTAATTCAGTAAAAATATTGCAAATTTATCCATTTTAATACAAGTCCTCAGTATTTTTTCTGCAGCTCCAATACCCACAGTCCCTTACGGGGCACCTTGGAAGGGATAACACTTCTGACCTCCTAGCTATGGCTCTGGTTTTTTAACACAAATGATTACTTTATTCATTTACAAAAATATATATATCACATTAGAAATCCCTAGAAGTTTCAAAGTAAAACATTCATTTGAAGAAGTAGTAAATTGAAACCCAAATTAAAGTTCTTAAAGAGCTGCCCCAAAATTAAAAAGATCATTGACAGGCATCATAGGGTGCTTTGCAATTAGTAATATCTTGGAAATAACATAAAACATCAAACATTTCTGTTCATGATAAGATAATGATGATATCAGATGATAATGTGCAACTAAAATGTGCATTTAAAAAACAGCGCCAAACATTTCCTATTGCAAAGATGGATTGTTTCGACTGGGTGTGTGGAGTTGCACGTGTGAACAAGATGTTATGGTGGCCAAAGGCAGCAGGATCTCCATTAGCACTTCTTAGCGCACTGTGGTGAAATGATCTGGTGGCTACACGTGCTCCAAGATCGCACCCCAATTAGTGGATGGGCAGCGTTGTTCATGATATTGTCCAGTTTTACCAACATCCTTTCTGCTACTGCTTCCAGTGGGTTCAGGGTCAGTCTCTTGATGGAGCTGCTGGTTGTTTTCCCTACACCACAAGACAAAGTCCTCTACTAGTCCTCTCTACTTGGACTCATCCCCAATGCTAATTCAGGACTCATCTTACAACTTGTGCAGATGGCAAGAGCTGGTGTTTTACTGGAAGTTCGAGATGTAAAGGGTGAAGCGGAAGGGAGACTTGATGGCTCCCTGTCTAGTCCAGAACCCAGGTGTGGTCATCCTCCACAACGTCACCCACTTCCAGATGTTTCATGTCTGTAATTATCCACACATGAATGAATGAATGCAGTCAGTTCATCTGCTATTAAAGCTCATTATCTGAAATGATCTCTTACTCCATCTTGGGTTTGTGGTCATTCCTGCTCAGTCTTGGTGTTTGAGTCTCTCAGTCTGGCTTTCTGGTTTTAAATCTGTTTGTTGTCTCTATGCTTCTAGCTAGCTCTGCGATTTAGATTTGGCTTAGCACATATTGCCTCCCCCCTTGGGCAGCATGTGCATCTGGTCTTAGCTTGTCTGTGGGTCTTAGCATGTCTTGGGGGTCATGGAGAGCAAGATGGGTGAGGTAAAAGAAAGGTTCCCATGGGGATCTATAAATGATCAATTACTGTTATTATTAGTTCTATGACCTCATCTTCGGTGCTACCAGTAGCTTCCCATCATTTAAGTCCTGCTTAGCCCCCTCTGCTGCTCCAGTGCTGTCAGTACTGAGAACCCAGAGGTTCATCTGGCAGAGGTGAATGCATCATCAGGTAGAAGAGTAATTAGCAGGATATCTGTATAATTCATTTGATATTTTTGGCATTTGCTATTCAAAATTTTGTTCCATGACCATGTAACTTTATTGCGTTGAAACTGGAAACAAAGTCAATTCCTTTGAAAATAGAAAAGGTTTTTTGTGTTGGTCCGGTAGATTTATTAAAAAATATATTATAGGCCATCTGAGGTTTTACTGGATCTAACACTGTTACTTTTGGTGTCTTCTAGACATGCTGTTAACTTAAAAATATCTTAAATTTAATTAGGGGAAAACAGTTCTCAATTGATCAAATGTGTTCTCAGTACAGATGTTTCCCAAAAGATTGCAATTACACTATGAGAAATAAAGGGGACACTGCATATCTGAGCAGCCACTGTGCAGGTCTGTCTGTCAACTCCTAAATATCGGGCACAGGTATATTACTTTAAAACTCCACAGTCGTCACAATGCTCCCACCAACCCGAGTAATTCAAAGTCTCCCAGTCACCTGACATGCAAACCCATAATATTCAAAGGAAAAGGTATACATAATATATACATAACACACACACAAAATGAGGAGAAGGGTTAGAATCCCAGTGCTAAGGTGTGAGGCTACCCACAAGAGAAAATATTCCACTTAAAATGTGGGTATATAATGCAATAGCTGCCTATGCGATAAATACCATAAATTATGCAGACATGTCCTGATGAAGGAAGCCATGCTTTGATGATGGAGGTTCCTTGGAAATAATAGTTGAAATCAAATAGTGTCAAACCGCCATCCCAAGTGGTCGTAAAGCCCTTATCAAATTAAAAATTATTAAAAATGTTCAAGTTATATCAATATTTAACTGTGACATCTCTAGTGCCTGCCCTGCTGCCATACCACAGTTCATCCCGCCATTGAAAGCAGCACCAGCACCTGCCTGCCCTCCACATTGAGACTCAAATCTTAAAATTTGGTCTGTGTAAATTGGGATGTTGCCATCCTTGATTTCCTCTTCTGGCTTCCGCTTTGATTCTGATTCCTCTCAAGGTTTCTTCCTTTTAGGGAGTTATTTTTTTGCCACTGTCTCATGTGGCTTACTCACTGGGGGCTTTGGGTGGAGATAATGTGCTTTGAGACGATGTAATTTTGTGAAAATGTACTATATAAATAATATTGCACTGAATCAAATTATAAATATGAAAATATGAAAAGAAATTATACAGTACTATATAAAATATATTTAAATGATTTTGAAGGCATCCTTTTTGGATGGTATTGCGATGTCTTAAACAACCCCTTTTCTCACTTCACAAGACAAGAGAAGATAGAAAACATCAGCTCTATGATGCATTTGGTAAATACAGTACATTACTGTCAAGATCAGGAATCATGTTGGACGCTAAACCCAATGTGTAAGAGACCATGAGTTTATTCACAAGCTGGGGGCAGACAAAGCCAATATGCTGGGCAGGGAGCAGGATCACAGACAGTCAAATGGTTTCAGCAGCTGCGAGAGTCAATCCTACATAGACACACCAGTAAGAGGAGTGGGAGACACAGGAGGTAGATATGGGCAGGAACCAGTGAGTGGGGGCAAAGTAGGGCATGCAGGATGGGCGAGGCAGGCAGTATGGGGAGAAGAGATGGCAGACAAGAAAAGAGAAATGCTCAGTATGGTTCTAAAAATGGCAACAATTCTTCACGAGGTTCACAAAGTCACGTTCACCTTTTATCACGGGGCAGACAGGTGTGGATTAGTTTCAGCTGGTGTGCTCCACCTGGGTGGGCATGACAGAATCCCCCCATGATGGCTGCCTCCTGGAGGCCACATTGGATGCCGTGGTCAGGCACAAGGGGCGAGGAGCGGGTTTAGTGGGGTGGTCGCAATGAAAGGCTGTCACCAGGTTGTGGTCCTGGATGTCCCTCACGGGTACCCATGGCTGTTCCTCCAGCCTGAAGCCCCCCCCCAGTCTACCAAGTACAAAAACATCCTTCCACATTGATGTGAGTCCAGGAGTGCGTGTACTTTGAAGACTTGGGAGTTATCCTGCAGAGACTGAGGAGGCAGGATGGTCACATTCCCAGGTGCACTGGACAAGTTCCAAAAGTGAGACATGGAAAGTAGGGCAGATATGATACACACTCAAAAGATGTAGATGGTAGGAAGTCAGTCTCATTTGATGCACCACCGTGAAGGGACCAATATACCATGGGGAAAATTTATGACAAGTGGATAGCTTCAGGATATGGGCAGATAAACATACATGTTGACCTAGGTGATAGGTTGGAACTGGACATCGTCGTCGATCTGTGAAGGACTTTTGCCGCTGCGCAAGGTTTTTCAGGACTTGCTGACAGTGGGACCAGACCTCTTTACTACCTTTATACCATTTACCGATGAGTGGGACCCATGGGAAGAGCAGTGGCTGATATCCTGGAACACACTGGAAAGGAGTAAGTTGTGTAGTGCAGTTACTCCTGGAGTTCCTAGAGTACTCGGCCCAGGGAAGATGCACAGCCTGTTCTGTAGGTTGATGTCAGTGCAGTAAGTGTAGGGCTTTGGTCGGTCCTTTCAGCTATCTCTTTGATCTGGGGGTGATAGCTGGTGGAAAGATTGAGAGCATTGTTACAGTAAGTTTCTTACAGCTTTCATGACTTGGGAAGTAAACTGCAGTCCTCGATATGAAACTATGTGTATGGGAATGCTGTAATTTCTAAAGATCCAAGTCACAAGGAGATTTCCCGAGCAGAAGCATGTTTGGGCAGAATAATGAGAGAGCACATTTTGGAGAACCATTCCACCACAGTAAGTATCACTGTATTACAGGGGAAGATTAGTCATAAAATCCTGCGCCAGACGAGACCAAGGTTGAGATGCCACTGATAAGGGTTGGAGAAGTCCAGAGGGTGTTAGGCTCAAGGATTTCAGGTGAGCACAAGAGATATCAAGAGATGTACCTTTCCATGTTGGCATGCCACGAGGGCCACCAATAAAGGCTAACAAAATCGCTTGGTTGCCCTGAACTTCTGCACGTGTGTACCCATTGTAAGGTGGCTGAACAGAATTGTGCGGGCACATACAGTTTGCTTGGTGGGTATTCAATTGGGGGGGCACATTGTTCATTGGCAGTCTGGATGGGCTCACCCATCGTCTAGATTATCGTACCTATGAAGCAGGATGGAGACAGGTTCGATCCACCCCCTCTGGAGGAACGAAATGCTGGGACAGGGCATCAACCTCAGTATTTATCTTCCCTGTGAGGTAGGTCACCTTAGAATCAAAACAGAGACCAGCTAGCTTGTTGGGAATTCATATGTTTAGCAATCTGGTGGTATTCCTGATTACAGTGGTCGGTATACACAGTAAAAGGGTGTTTAGTTCCCTCCAGCCAGTGACACCGGCTTGATCACCTGAAGTTCAAAGGTTTCCCATGTCGTAAGTGCGCTTGGCTGGCGAGAGCTTTTTTGAGAAGTAGGCGCATGAGTGTTAGGCAGCGTGTGGCTCAGTGCGCTAAGCCTGTGTGCCTGTAATCATGAGGTCGCCAGTTCAAACCTAGCCTCAGCAGGTCTGCGGGTCCTTGAACAAGGCCCTTAACCCCCAGCTCCCTGGGCGCCACTACAGGTGGCTGCCCTTTGCGGACAACTTACTCCACAAAGAGCAAGTTGAGGGAGGTGCAAAGACAATTTCCCCACAGGGATCAATAAAGTACCTATTAGACTGGTGCTGCTTCATGAGGACTGCTCCCACTCATGTCTCAGTAGCATCTACCTACACCTCCAAAGGGAGCTCCAGTTTGGTTGCTGGAGAACCGGAGTGGAGCAAAATGCTCACTGGAGCTTCTAGAAGGTGCTGGTGACCTCAGAACTCCATTGGAGGGAGGTCTTGGTACCCCAGTGAGGGTGGTCAGTGGAGCTGCCACCTAGCTGAAACTTCTAATGAACCTGCAATAAAAATGAACAAAACTCAGAAATCATTGAAGCCCTTTTACCGTTCTTGGGTTCGAGCATTCCTTAATTAACTTTTCCCTCATCTATAGTCATGACTGGATGAGGTAACCGAGGAACTTCAGGGAGGTACGATGGAACTGACACATTACCTTTTACATACAGGTGATGCTCACGATGTCTTTGCAAGACCTGTCAGACATGAAATATATGCTGCTCAGGAGAGGAGGAAAAAAATCAGGATATCATCAATGTATACAATAATGAATCGATTAATCATGTCACGCAGCATCTCATACATGAACAACTTAAAAATGGAAGGGTTGATTGCTAATACATAAGGCATGACCTTCATATTGACCAGCGTTCGTGATAAAGGAGGTTTTCCACTCCTTTTTTGATCTGAATGAGAGTATAGGCACTGCGCAGATCCATCTTAGTGAAGATTACAGTCTCTCAAAGTTTCTCCTATGCTGAGAGGATCATCACACTTGGGTAGGAGAGATTCTGAAGAGGATGGACCTTTGTGTGTGTGTGATGTATATATTATGTATACCTTCATTGTGGCTTCTGGACAAGTGGGGTGCACCAGACAATTCTGCAGCAAGTGCCGAGGCTCCCAGCAGTATAGGCAGAGTCACTGTTTGTACCATCAGTGTTTTTCCTTGACAGTCAGCGGTGAATGCCTAAACTGCGTGGGTTCAGACCTCTTACTAGGAGCAGAGGTAGAGATTTTCGGAGCTTCGGACTTTGCATCATGGTGATGGCGATCCTGTACTGTGTTATCAAGGGTAATGGACAGTTTGAAATAATCCTCAAAGGAGTGGGCTTCACTTCACGAGGTAAGCTTGTCCTGAAGAGTGGGGTTTAGGGCACAGTGGTATAGAATTTTAAAACAATTGTCTGGCCACCACAATTCGGTAGTGATTGTGCAGAATTCTGATTTTGTGCCCTGTTTTGTATCACACAGCCGTACTCCCAAGCTGTGCCCTACAACTGGGTGATCAAACACTTTGCAGAACATGACCTGAAACTCATGTGCAGAATCAAGCAGAGTACAGTCATCAGTCCACAGTGCAGTGGCCCATTCCCATGCCCTTCCAGTAAGTAGGGAAAAAATTAAGTGCACTCATGCAGAGTCATCTAGACAGCGATTGGGTGTTCGTATGTGAAAGGACCGCACTGCATCAAAATGAAGTGCATTATGTGAACAGAAGAGATATTTGGTTCTTGTATTACATTAAGAAAGGAGAAAATGCAAAGTATCCCCCAACCACACAAATCGAGTAGTTGAAGGCAAAATAGCAAATTCTTGGCCTGTTTTTTGTTACGTCACCCCGAATGCTGACAATGCTCCTTTTCATGGTGACAACCAGCCTCCCTCTGTAATAAACACAATAACCTTTATCAATGTGAGTAAACAGCATTACTACTAAAAGTGGCTTTCAGTATCTCTATGTTCCTTGGCACCATTTAAAGAAAACGTTTTGAAACTCTGATTCTCTTGGCATTTGCACTGCAAATTCAATAACATTTGGTGTTTGGAAACACTTCGAGAGGGAAGAAAAAAAACTCACATTTTCCATATTATTGTGAAACATCTGGTATTTCTAAACACCCTGTGAAACTGAGGGGCCACATTTGAAAACTACATCCACCTTCAGGCAAAATTAAAAAGTGTAGATTTATGTTATTTAATTTACTAAGAAATTTATCCTTGCACATGGTAACATACAGGGCATCAACAAACACTATTAAATTTTAAAATTTTAACACCCCGGAAATCAATACAAATTTAATTTTCTGCCACCTTTATTTCTATAACTGACAACCTTCAACTGAAAGACCAACGCTGCAGTTCTCAGAAAGAAAAGAAAAATGTAGCCCACATAACAGGCACATATACACAATTTAAAAATGAACTGTAACACACATAACGGGCACATACCCGTGAGGTAAAAGCGAATTGTAACACATATAACCGGCAGGCACACTTGAGTTAATATTTGACAGCAGCTTGTTTGCTTGAAATACTTGATTTTTTGCATCCACTCAACCTAGCATACCTGTATCTCAGATGATTTCTGCATGTATTTTTACAGTAGGCTACTTATAAGCTTTAGCTACATTTGAGGTGCATCATTGGTGGCCCATTCCACAGTTTTTTTATCCAGACAGGGGTCAGAGCATTGACTTGGCCAGTTCCACGCATCTGTTTTTGGCATAATCCAAGTTCACTTTTACCCTCTCAGCTACTCATCATGGCACATTTTGAAGAGAAACATCCACATAAATAACTGATTCCGATACAACCAAGAGTTACAGTAAGGATGTTGTGTTATTCATACTTCTTTACATTGAGAACAGAAAACAGAAAGCACAATGTCACATTGTGTCACGATTGTCGGCAGGCAGGCGGAATAAGGCAAGTACTCCAGTCTGGAATATGGGCAAAAGGGGTTTATTGGAGCACAGGACAAACAGACGAACGACAGCAGGTAACGTTAATGCTAAGTCTGCCAGAAGCTACTCTGTTGCAGACTTAAATACACCAAACAAACAGGCAAAACGAGCAACAGGTGAGAATCATCAGGGGAAGACACAAGGTAACGAGGTGGGCGTGGCACACATGCAGATCGTTCGGAGCGTAACATAACCCCCCCGAAGGGCGCGCCCCAGGAGAGGCGATGGACGAGACGAACCTGGAAGACAAAACCAAAACCATTAACAAGGACCCAGGAACAAGACCGAAACACAAAACAGGCACAAGGACAAAACCCAGGACAAGACGCGACACAGGACAGGGAACGCAGACAAACAGACAAGAAAGGGAGAGACAGAGGAAACACCCTCAGGGGGAACAAAAGGGCCAGAAGCGAACGTAGGGACAAAAGGAGGCGGGACAAAAGGAGGAGGAGCAGACGAGACAGAAGGACACCAGGGCGCCCGAAGGCACCCAGGCAGGCGACGGGCAGCGGCCGGAGGGGCCGCAAGCAAGGGGGAGGCAGGAGCAGGAGAGGGCCCCGCAGGGGCCAAGGAGACGGGCCGAGGGACAGCCGGAGGGAGACGGAGGGACCACCGGCGGCGGCAAAACCGGAGCCCGCAAAGGCGCCGTCCAACGCCCAGCTGGAGCAGGGGGGCCCGGGGGCGGCCTACGCAGAGCCGGAGGTGGGACAAAGGACCAGCCCCGAGGAACTGGAGGGGAACCCGGCGGCGACCCGGAGGACCCGTAGGCAGCCACCGGACCACGGCCAGGGGCCGCATGGGCGCACCAGGGGGCAGGTCGGGAGGCACCCTGACCCTCCGCTTGTGCCCCCTTCCCTTCCAGGACATGGAGAGGCGGGGACCTCGTTGGGCTCCACCCTTCTGGGGCACTGGTAGTTGAGCAGGGTCATGGGAACCCAGCACCTGGATTCCTGAGGGGTCCCACTCGAGCTCCTCCTCCAAGTCCACCACTAGAGGAGGAGCGAGGTTGGCACGGTTCAGGACCTCCTCAGGGACATGAGTCACGGGTTCTCGGAGGGCAGGCGAAGCAGGAACAGGCGGGGCCGCGGGCTGAGCAGGAACGGGCGATGCAGTTGCGGGGGCGGCCTCAGGAGCAGCTGCGGGGGCCTGCTCATGGGTGTGCCCCTCAGGTGAGGGCAGGGTACACCCCACAGGGCAGGGCAGGTCTGCTCTGTCCTCCAGCAGAGCAGCCTCTTCAAGGTCCCCTCCACTCGGGAAAGCTGCTGGAGTGGGGACTCAGGCGAGACGACGACGAACTCCATCCGGAGCTGCTCGAGTAGGAGAGCAGCCTCTGGGGGAGTCCCTCACTGCCGGCTCTCCCGCTACTTGCCAGTACAGACCCTGGAGGGTAAGAAACCTCCTAGCAGTGCCCGTGTCTGGCCGTTGCAATACCGGTTCCGGATCTGCAGGGGGCACTATAGGCGCTGCAGCCTCGGGAACGGAGGCTTGGCGAGTGGCAGCAGCTGCAGGCAGAGGCACCTCGGTGCCCGGCATAGGCAGGGCAGGCGCAGGGAGGTCTAGCACCAGCCGGCCAGGCACTGCCCCTTTAAGTGTTCTGGGGATTCGCGGGACAGCGTCCCTTACCGGGCTTATCCATTTTCCAGCGCTGCGCTCCGGCCGGAAATGGTACCACCCCAGCAGAGGCGGCTCGTCCTCGGTGGTGTCCCCCCAGGCGCACTGGTAGCTCCCTTGCTTACCTTCCGTCTCCCTCGTGGGGACGAGCGAGCAGGCGCCCACGAAAAGGGTTGCTGGCTCCTGGCTTCGAGCCACGCTCTCCTTCCGTTGCTCGGCGAGCCGGCGAAGGAGGCAGCCAAGGAGCGTGCGAGCTCGCTGGAGCAGGTAGTGCTGGCCCGGCGGGTGCTCCTTCCCGAGGAGGTCCGCGACCCGGTTTGCCATTTCCAAGGACGTCGGATCCTCCAAAACCTCGGGCTGGGAGTGCCAGAACACGAAGACGATGGTGCCAGGTCTGCTGCTCCGTGCGTTTGGGGAGACTTAGAATTCTGTCACGATTGTCGGCAGGCAGGCGGAATAAGGCAAGTACTCCAGTCTGGAATACGGGCAAATGGGGTTTATTGGAGCACAGGACAAACAGACGACCGACAGCAGGGTAACATTAATGCTAAGTCTGCCGGAAGCTACTCTGTCGCAGACTTAAATGCACCAAACAACCACGCACAACGAGCAACAGGTGAGAATCATCAGGGGAAGACACAAGGTAACGAGCGGGGCGGGACACATTG
>JABFEA020000119.1:14521579-14552384 GCA_019775915.2 Cyphomyrus plagiostoma | reverse complement strand
CATACACAGAATATATGTGTGTGTGTGTGTGTGTGTGTGTGTGTGTGTGTGTGTGGCCTTTTTGGAGAAGAGGTCTTTATCAACAATGACCCATAGATCCAGGATTTGCACAAGCTCCCCATATTGCTGTAACAAACTGAACATTGTCTGATGAAAGGATGCAGCTTTCAGTGTGGCCACTGGATTCTTGGTGGCCACTCTGATCAGCCTTCTGATCATTCATCCGGATAATTGGAATATGAGCCAGGCAAGATCTTGGTGGTTCCATGTGGCCTCTACTTCTTGGTGATGATCTTGATAGTGCTTCAAATGTTATTCAATGCCATGGAATCTGTAGTGTTCAATAACTTTGGTCCAGTACTTGTCACAGTTCACAAATTACCAAGCAATGACAGCTTATAGGCATAACTCCCTTAATTCTCCAGTCACAGCTATTACAAGTGAAAACAGCTAGAGGCTAATTAGCCTCTTGCATCAACATAAATGCAATTCCTCACACCTTATTAACAGTGGCTATTGTTGATTGCCTTTACCACCAAGCAATTTGATGCAATATGTTTCAATATCAGAATGTAAATGAGACAAACTTCACAAAATATTAAAGGGTGAATAAATTTCCTATATGTGTTGTAGATGATAAAGAAGATTACTGAATCTTTGGATGAACAGGGGCTGCATAGTGCATTCCTCTGTGTTATTCTATATTATGAGGCTACATGACATGTAGTAATTATAAAATAATGTAGTATTATGTATAATGTAATTAGTTTAAGTTTAATCATTTTAAATAAAGATTCAAATTCTTAAAATGACACACAGCTAAAAATGAACAATTCATTAATTCATTCATTTTCCATAGCCACTTGTCCTATGGAGGATATGGTCAGACAAAAAGGGTTATTGTGATCAATGAAATAATCAATAAAACGCACCGGCTAAGACTCTTACACTCCTGGGTAACTGCATAACTTCTAAATGTCACAGATAAAGAGGGGGTCTCTCAGTAATATTACTCTTGTAAATTTACATTTATTTTCTTAAATAATACAATAAATATACTACAAAGTAAAAAGTTATTTGGTTCAACTTACAATATCTTCCTTACTACTTTTCACAATTAACATGCTTATTCGCTCAAATAGCAGCTCAAAACATTTAGAATATTTAAAAATAGTTCCTTTATGTTATTCCAAAATACAAGAAAAGAAAAAAAACTTACAGTTCATGCATACAGATTTTAATGCTTTGATAAACATACAAAAAGCGGAACACGGTAAAGTGGACGGGGCACAGTAACTTTGAATTTATTGACAAACAGCATTCTTCTGTGCTTACACAGGTTTAACTAGACCACAAAAACAAAGAAACAGTTTTAAAAATGGCAGCATGGGTGATGATTTCAAAAAGAAATTTACTGACAGGAAACAATGACCATGACATACTGCATGAAAATACAAATATTCCATTTTAATAGAAATGTACTTTAATAGAAATTGTTCAATTGGTTCAATTCACATATATTCAAATAGAAAAAGAGTAATTTATCATGAACAGTAAAGCATGTACTGTATGTAATAAGTGGTCTAAGGTACGTTCAGGTCAGTGAAACTCATGTCAATCCACTAGAGCAATGGCCAAAATAATGAAAAAATATAAAAATCATAAAAAGAATTACGTGCCCCAGGCAAGTTTTTACTATTTTATTTTTTAATTTTTAAAAAATAGGTGTTATTTTGTCTGACTAGTCTACAATGTAATTTGGGAATCCCAATCTTATTAAGTAATATACATACCTGATAATTTATTTGTACAACTTTAAGGCAGGAAAAATCAAAAGACGCCATTGAAAGTGATACCTGCAAAATGAGACATTGCATGCAGCCCTTGTTTGTAAACTGATCACCATCTATGTTTTCAAATTCCTCAAAGAAACACAGCCATTTAAATCACTAGTTATGTCAAGCAAGGATTTCTGTTTACAAGCCATTGACTTAATCTTTTTCTGCCAGCTACTTTGGAATTCTAGCCGATTGTCACAGAAGAGAAAACTCACATGTGAAGTTTCCAGTAGTGTTTTAAAACTTCAAGTGAAAGTAATGAGACTTGCCTACGCTAGACACCTGTGTGTGTAGATAGATTTTGGCATACACAGTTCTCACTGAGATCCATATACAAAAAAACTCATAACATATAAAATCACGATACAGAAAACATATCTCATTTGCCCCCAACTGTAACATAAATTAGCACCATATTCAGGACACTTTTCTGATCTGCTTTTTTCCCCCCACGGTCCAATATTGCAATTTTCATTAAAGGGTTGATTAAAAAGTACATATACTTTTATACTGGCATCCCATCAAGGATGTACCCCTGTTCTGTGCCCTGTGCTGCCTATGATGGGCTTCAGGTCCCCCTGTGACCTTGCTCAGGATAAGCGGTCGAGAAGATGGATGAATGGATGGATGGATGGATGGATGAAAGAACACTGCTATTATGCATGATACAATAATCAAAGATTTTATCAATGCAAGAAAAGCTATTATTACGGGGATAAGATCTGAAAGCTTTTTAGGAGACTGATCAGCAGTGTTTAACTTCAGAATTAAAGTGTTAATACTGACCACCTTAAACAAACATTAAAATAGCACCGGTATCCCTTTTTATGCAATCTCGCTGCATGAATATTTTCAGAGATAAATATGGAGGTGCTGGAAAAGGGTAAGTTTTAACTGGATTCTATAACCAATTGAAATTTAAAAAAAATCATAGAGGAAAACAAACCCAAACTGCTTTTCATTTAAATAGGAAATCAATGCTGAGACTACAACATTGTGTACTTTGTGAGCTTTGCCGTTTTTCCGATAAAGTTTTGCTAGTCACTCTGCTGTTATACATCCAAAATTGTCCCTTTAATTTTCTGTTTTGTTGTTATCTCACGCTTAGTAAAAGGTACCCACATGAATGTTTTGAATCAATATACATTTCCAGGAAAAAATATACAAAACGTACTTACAAACATACCAAACAAAATTTATTATATTTCTATATAATATTTTATATGTAAGCACCACTGCAAAGAACAGGCAGCCATATAGACAAAATGAAGCATGGAGACTGAAATCAGAAGGAAAACCTGAATGTTAAGATGAGACTAGTGAGGGTCCCAGTCACACCGGAGTTTTCTTAATGCTTTAGAGCAACCTGAGCGATACCACGGAGTTTGCCGAGACACAGGCAGAGACACAGGCACAGAAAGGAAGGCAGGGCACAGGCAATCAAGTGGTTAGCGAACAACTGAATCCTTCAGTTTCAAAACCTGTGTGTGATGTAGAAGGCAGACTGAGGTTGCAAGGTTGCTGTTTTTATTCTTTTATTGAATATTTATTTCCTTGTCTTGATGTTTTTTTTTATTTTTGGAGACAATGTTTTACACATGTGAGATGTGCTGTTCACTTTAGTTTAGTCAATTTATTTGAATTATACATATAGAATTTCCTGGAACAGTGTCTCATCCGATGAAGCAGACAGGACCCACTTCAAATCCAAACTTCTGAGAGGCTCCACCAAAATCACTGAACATGATGTCGACAAATGGCACCTGTTCAACCTTTGGCGTGTTGATCTCAAGTACAGTCTTTTCATAACCCTTTTTCAACTGGAAAAACAGAAAGACAGGAAGAAGGGGCGGATGTTTACTTGCAACTCATGAAATGAATGAGCTCTGGTGTCTGGAGAACGGAGCTCTAGAGAACACACCAAAAATATCTGATCCAGGTTGTTAGCTACTAAACTATAGCATATATTTTACACTTTGTTTTTTTGCCAAAAACCTGTAGATAGTGCTTTGAAATTTAAAATTGCCGCACAAAAGATGCAGGAAAACCACAAAGTAAAATTCTCCTTTGGGTCTCTGGATACTATTCTTTAATTTGTATTCCATCATTATTATAACCAAGGCAGACCAGCAGATTAAAACTTTATACTCTTAACTGTATAGTATTTATTATGTTGGATTTAATCTATAACTGATGGATGCTTGCTGGGATTGTTCCGTACCAATGGAAGCACCACTGGTGCGTTTGATACTCACTGCGCAGCCGTCCACCATGGCACGGATGTAGGGGTTGTTGTCATGGGACATCTCTTCGTCGTTCGAGCCCAGGAGGCGGATGGCCTTGTCGTAGCTGTTAAGCTCCGAGTCGTGCCAGGCCACTGACTGGTAGCAGTTGTAGGTGAGGTTCTGGCGGGCAGCAGCACTCAGCAGCCGCAGGAAGGTCATCTGGACCACCCCAATGGGGTTGCCCTCTGCATCCGCGTAGGATAGCTGTTTAACGAGATACATGGCAGAAAAACAGTCTAGAGGGGGACGATTGTGAGGTTAGGGACACTAAGGCTTCCCTATCCTGTAACAAGCTGCCAATCAGACTTTGGCAACACAGGGGTATATTCTCTCTGGTTGGGGTAAAATTTTACTGAAATTCATAGTGACGATTTTTATGGAAAAAGACATGGAATGATTGTTTTCATTCTTTTTAAACAGAACATTAATATTTATTAATATGAATATGTTTTGAAGTCATTCTACTGAGAAATACTGTGTTTGAGAAAAAATGGCTACTTTTATATCAACAAGATCGCTGTCTAACAAATTTGAAAAATAATAACCAAAATGTATAGTGGATGAAAACAGGATAGCAGGAATTTAAACATTACTTTTTTAACAAGATTTTCACAGTAAAATTTATACAGATAAATCTGGCGCCTGTCAATACTCTGTGAACGCCCTGGGAGTTTGTGACTACTCTGTATTGGCATACGGTGGTAAAAGCATTTAAAAGATAACCAATATAAACACACTTCTGACGAATTTATTTTAATACTCTACATTTTTATTGAATGCTGAATATAAGAACTTCTTCTCGTGATCTGCATGAGTGTCAGAATTTAGATTTGCCAAAACTTTTTTATACACTGTGTACGCAATGTTATATCTGTCTGTATCAGGTAAATCAGTATCTATACCAACCAGTCTGGTGTCTTCTGTTCCAAAGGCTTTTCCTCTTTCAGAAAAACAGGACTTACTGAGACATAAGCGCATGCATTTCTGCCTTTAGGACATACAAGAGCTAAATAGCATGGACAGACACCCAAATGGAGAACTCATGTCAAATTATGCTATAAACTGCTTGGCCTAAGTGCATTGACAGTGCTGGTTAAAGTTTCACTGGAATTATCCATTTGTGCCTGTTGTCCATTTGCCTTGTCTGTACAGTGCTGCGGAGCAGTGGTTCCCTCCAGTAAGCTATGATGCACAGGCAATGGAGGGAGGCCCAAAGGTTGAGCTTCCTGCCATCAGCCAAACCCATGACCAACGTCATGTCAAAGGACACATTACCTCTCCAGTACACCCGCAAGTGTGACTAAGAACCCAAAAGCCCCTGTTCAGTGATTGAGTGCCTTTGATAACAGAATAAAAGTATGCCATTTGATTGCCTAAATTTTCACATAGCCTGACTGCATTTAAATGGCTTGGTTGTCACATCTTGATGTTTTATTTCACCTTTCCTGGAGACTGTAGCCAGAGGACTGTGCTATTCACTAAGAATGACATACACTTGTGGCCAAAATTGTGGAAACACCATGCAGTTTTGGCAATACATTTCACAAACTACTACACGAATATTGGTGGTAATGTTTATAACCAATCAAAGAGTGTTTACAAATATCACACACTGGACGATTAAATAAGTAATTGGAGTAACTGAAATAAAGTTCTGCAATCTCTAAAAATTGGCATAACATAATTTTGGCCACTGATGTAGGTAAAAAGTGAATGATAATGTTAATTCACAAGGCCAGTTCTAAAACAGGCACTGAGTCACTTTCAGGTAATGTCTTCTCCAATGAATCGTGGTTAATCAGTCGCATTCAAATGGACAGTTTACTGAATCACAAAAAAAAGCCTTAGGAAACATAAATTTAGGTCAAGTTTGAACTCAGGGACAGAAAAGAGATGTAAACAGAAATCCTGGTTTCTGAGGCCCTGTTTAAACTCGGTGTCAAAATGCATCTTAGGTGATCGGACGACAAGTGGACAGCTGAGACTCATCGCTGCTTACACCTGTGTCTAACTTGTGTCTCCAAGGTGTCCAGCTGACCACATGTGTTCAGGTTTCCTTTGTGCTCCTGTGTGCAGTTATTGTGACCTCCTTGTTGGGGACGCATCCAGATGCATTAGCATTTACACTACAGAAGATATTCAAATGCGATATTCAAAAGAAGGGTCAAATGCGGGTTGATCGACCCGATCACAATGCATCGTGGCAGGTGTTTACACTATTGTTCACTTGTGATCTGATCACCTGGCATGCATGTAAAACCAAGGGTAAACAGGGCCTGAGTTTCTGTAAGTTGTCCCCTGCCAATGTGGATTTGAATGCTCTGTTTCCACTTTCATTCTAGTGGAAGACACAGTCTTGCTGTTTGACTGCAGGCGAGCGGCAGTGAGATCTTTCCGGCAGGAGCAGTGCAGGCGGCAGCGGCGTGCAGTGCTGAAGGCCTGGGTCCACCCCCCGGCCATGGCATGCAACTTACCAGGGAGCCTCGCTTGTACCGACTATACCAAGTGCCTGGTGTGTCTTTGGGCCAACGGGCCATTTTACTCTGTAAAATATAAAGGCTGTTAAATGAAGGGTAAGAAATGAGCAAGGAAGGGCTTACCAGTTTACCACGTTTGAATTCACTGAACCAGGACCCGGGAACCTCCTTTGCCCAGGAAGTGAGTCTAGCCTGGCATATGGGGCGGGACAGAAAGGGAAAGAACGCTTGTTAAAAACAGTAACGTTCTTAAGGGGCTGTGGGGTTTAAGGGTAAGACCATTTATAGCAGAGACACGAGCTGGGGAGACCGTTTATGAATATACCAGAAAAGCCAAGCATCCAATAAAGACGCAAGCTCACTTTAGAGGGAGCCTGGGGATTCTGTAAGACGTAATTTAGGCCTCATTTTCTAAATCTGAATGCCCAGCAGAGGCATGACAAATACAAATGAAATGCCCTCGCGATGCAGCTCAGCGTTTCATCCCGTTCAGATGGAGCATCAAATACAGCTCATTCTCCACCCCCAAAAGGGCCACATCGTTTACGAGTTATGAGGATGGTACTCGTCACTCCCCATTGAGATTCAGCTTCATAAGACCATAAATATACTGCCAGCTGAGATCTAGCTCTCCTTATTTTGAGTGTTACTGCTCTGCTGTCAGATGTAAAAAAAATGCTAAAACAGAGTCAGAGCTAATTGCGATGATGCTTTATGATTTAAATGTTGTCTCCTTGCAAGATTTTAGAATATAAAGAGACTGTGATACACTTAATGGAAATACTTTCACGTAATTTGTCAGAATTGACTATTTCTGATTAATTTCTGTCATTACATTTAAATCTGTTATTAACCATAGATTTTAATACACAACTGTTGATGTTTCTTTTTGGTTGGTTTGTAAATTATGATTACAGTCAAAGATGTTCAGTTTGGTTACTGGGCATTTCTAACCTTCCCGCATTATATGATTGTGTGCATGTCTCCTTAACCCTGTGGTTAGAAAATAGATGGACAACTATCGATATAATGATCGTTAAGAGCAGACGTCTTTGTCCCGCTTATTGTGGACACGCCTCCCCTACGTGAGCCGGCAGTATTGCATGGCCTCAGTCTGGGCTCTATCCTTAGGGCTGGACACTCTGCTAGGCTGAAATGTAGAGCTCATTCTAGGAAGCTTGTGGTAAAGCCTCCAGCGTATCTGGCCTGGCTGCTTCAGAACTGCAATGCCACCAGGCTGCTGCTTGCCGTCAGTAAGCTTTTATGTGCTTTTCCTCCGGTGACCAGGACCTGTGATGCAGACACCATGGACCAGTACTGAGTAAAGAGACCACTGGGCCTAGCGGGGAGTGTAATGGATGAAAGCAACCTGCCTTCAAAGAGAGGCTCTGCAGTCAGTCGAGTGTGACATGGAAATCGGATGTGACTAAACAGTGATGGGCCCCATCAGCCGGCCAGCAGAGTTATATATGAATGCTGGTGTTGTAGTGCAGAGTTTTGGGCCGTATGTGCTTCTTCATGCTGCCACGGTGCGAAGCTCTATGCAAGTTGGGGTATCTGTGGTGCCAGTGCCCCCACACTTCACATTACAGCTGGGCATTAAGTTATGCATATCAGTGCCCCCTCCCCCGCATAAGCCACAATGACTTACTCCTTCAGACTTCTTGTCTGGGTAGATGCAGCTTTCTCCACCAGCGGTGAAATTGCAATAAACCTTGAAAGCATCACGAGCGCAGCCCTGATTCGGGTCAATCCAGTATTCCCCTGAAATGACAGACCCCAAAATCCAGTGACTTCTGTTATTCACATACGTGAAAGTACATTTGACAACATCAAACACACAGGTATAAAAGTAAACACACATAAAAAAGACTGGCAAAAGGCTGTTTGCAGCTCTTAACCATCACGCAGGGAGTACAGTGGCTTAATGTGAGTTAAATAAACTATGCCGCAGAAAAATACAAAGCATAGTAGTGTTAAGATCATTACACACCATCAGGGAAATCAGGATGGCACAACTGCAGGTCTTTACAAGTCCGGGCGGGATTATTCTGCGTGCCCAGTGGGTGCTTCATCTGCTCAATCTCCAGCTTGAGTGAGTTGAGAGAGCCGAAGATCTCCTCCATGCCGTCATCATAGTCTTTGTACCCGTCGGCTTTTGGGTCATCCATCAGCTGGCTGCCATCAATATTCCTCCTGCTTCTCTTGGGGCTGGACTGCATGGGCAGGGGATGGATGACATCTCCAGGGGGGCCCTGTACGAAGGAATAGCAGTTTTTTTAATTTAATGAATGGGGAAAGATACACATTACAACTATCTTCTTTAACAAGGTTTCAGTCACAATGCGGTGATTATACCGGGAAGCTTAATTGAGGCAGATGTTTACTTCAGCTTCATGCTAGAAAAAAAATTCCACACATTATCACTGACTTACAGGAGGGCCTGGTGGTCCAGGAGTACCAGTTTCACCTTTAGGACCAGTTTGACCCTAAACAAAGGAAAAAACATAAAGATCTTTAGATAGGAACTTTGCAAATGCTTTGAAAGAACATTTAACAGAAAAACATCTACATTATAGCCAAAAACTGCTAGCTCTCCTTAATGTTTGATTTATCACCACTTTTTAATACACCACTTTTTAATGTGGTACGTACAGTCGAACCCTTGGCACCCTTTGGACCTGGGGGACCCTGTAATAGAAAAACAAATAATACATCATTTCATTTTGAAGCTGAGACAGAGTATTCATTTTTATCGACGGTTGTAGACTTCCAGAGTCATTTGATCAATCGTTACAATCGTTTCTTTACTATTACTATTGGTTATTCACTCCTAATTTTCCTCTTGAGTCCTTTCCGCTCTGTCATCTCTCCTCTCTAAATTTCACTGAGTAGGCAATATGCTTTCATTAAAAGAATCAAGATGATATGACAGGATGGACATTCAACAAAACTGGGCTAATATACTGTATATATATAAAAAAGAAAAATCAATGGCGGAAGAAAACAATGAACTTAATCTTATCTCTTGGCTTCGGCTCCATCCACCCTTACCTTACATTGTGAAGGGATGAATGTTATGTTATGTCAGATCTGGTGCAGATGGAGTGATCTATAAGGTTTGGATCGCTTGGATACTTCCCAGTTTCTCAATGACTTGTAGCTCTCAGCATTTTGGTTGTAGTAAAATTAGTATGATTTATTCTTCTAGGTTTACAGAGACATGTATTGTACTTAATTTATTTCTATAAATAGAACATTGGGTAGCAGGTCTAGCTGACAAGTACATATAACACATATCACATCTATATATTACTTACTGGTAATCCTGGGGGTCCAATGGGGCCAAGAGGCCCAGAGGGACCAGCGATACCCTGTGAGACGAGCAGGTTAAAGCTGTTACAGTGAGAGCTGCACATGCTGTTTAACTCCATAATATACATTGGTGAAAAATGGATGACATACAGTGTCGCCTTTCAGACCCGCTGTTCCCTGAGGACCAGGAAGGCCCCGGTCGCCTTTTTCCCCCTGCTCTCCTGGAGGTCCGATCAGGCCAATCAAACCGGGATGACCCTAAATTATAAAACCAAATAACACAGTCTTACAACAGGAATGTACTTTCAGGAATGTACTCAATGCTGTAAATTACATTTAAGGAGATGGTTAAGGGTTCATTTATATATTTACATGTTCATTTACATCTCCGTTTTACATATTTACATATTTAACTCTTTTGCAACTAGTTAGACTGATAGCGTACTACAAACACATAAGCTGTCGAGGAGTCAAATAGGCTTCAGTGCAGCTAGGCTGGCCAAGCTTCCAATGAATGCCCCAGTTTTGGATTTTTTAAAATGATTATTAATTATAACAAACATAATGCTGGGAATATCAGCTTGCCCTACCTTTTCACCTTTAACACCAGAGTCACCTTTCAAACCAGGTAATCCAGGGGGTCCCTAAGGATATGTAATTAACGAGAATGTAACCTCAGCAAATGTAAGCATGACAAACTAGTTTAATTAAGTTATGGTAATTCTCTGTACCATGGGTCCAGGTGGCCCCGCTGGTCCCGTTGAGCCTGGAAGACCTTGCTCTCCCTAGAAAAGACCAATTCATTATTTTTTAAGCATAGTATGAAAAAATATGAATATATATGAAAGCATTCATTCATTAAGCCTTTTGCTCCTCTTGGGTGCATAGGCCATTGACGAATATCCTCCACTTCACTCTATCCATGGCTTTTTGCTCGAGTTCTCCCCGGTTGAGCCCACTCTCGGACATTTCTGCTTCTACACTTCTTCTCCAACTGTTCCTGGGATGGCCTCATTTCCTTTCCCCTTGGGGGTTCCATTTCAGGGCTTGACGGGTAATATTTGTGGCAGGTTTTCTGAGGGTGTTACCAATCCAACTCCATTTTCTCTTCCGGATTTGTAGATCTATGGGGTCTTGACTTGTTCTTTTCCACAAGTCCTCACCTTGTCTCTCCACTAAATGTTTAGTATCCTTCTTAGGCATGTGTTGATGAATGTTTGCGGTCTCTGTGTTGTGTGTTTTGTTGTTCTCCATGTTTCAGATCCATGCAGCATCACCTGTTTCGCGTTGGAGTTAAAGATGCGTATCTTAGTGTTGGTGGAGATGTTTTTTGAGTTCCAGATCTTCCTGAGCATGTTAAATACCACTCTGGCCTTGTTGATTCTGCTTCTGATGTCTGCATCCGTTCCTCCGGTGGTATCCACGCTCTTACCTCTTCTAGAGCAGTGTTGTTCATGAAAATGAGGTTGCTGGTTTTAGAGTGGATCTTGATTACTTGTATTTTTGTTGTATTGGGAGTGAGACCAAGTTTCATTGCATTTTGTGTAAGTCTGTCTGACCTCTCTTGCATTTGTGTCTGTGTGTGTGAAAGGGGAACTATATCACCTGCAAATTCCAGATCATCTAGCTGCTCCCACATTGTCCACTGAATTCCATTTCTCTTCCCCTCCGTTGTTTCCCTCATGACCCAGTTAATTGCTAGGAGGAAGAGGAATGGTGAGAGAAGACATCCCTGTTTAACACCTGTCTTGACTTCAAAGCTCCGGGAAAGCTGGACTGCATGCATGACTTTACATAAGGTGCCATCATATGAGTTCTTAATTAGGTTTATGATCTTGGTGGGGATTCCATAGTGTTTCATTAATTGCCATAGTGCTGTCCAGTCTAAGCTGTCAAAGGCCTTCAGAAAGTTCATGTACAGGGATGTGTTCCATTCAATAAACTGTTCAATGATGATGTGTGGTGTTGCTATGTGATCTGTGCATGAGCGATCTTTCCTGAATCCTGCTTGCTGATCCCATCTACAGCTTCCTGAAGATGGTTGAGGATGACCTGGTTAAAAACCTTATTGGGCACTGAAAGTAGGGTAATCCTCCAGTAGTTGTTGCAGTTTCTTAAGTCCCCTTTCTTTGGTAGTTTCACTATGCACCCCTCTGCCCATTCGGTGGGTGTCTTTTCATCCTCCAAAATTCTCCCAAAGAGGCTGTAGAGCATGTCTGTAGATATATTTATATCAGTGTTAAGGGCTTCAGATGGAATATTGTCAGGGCCTTTTCTGTTTTCAGTTGCTTGATTGCAGATTTTATTTCCATTTTTGTTGGTCTGTCACACTTGATCTTTAGCAGTGTCCTGATCTTAAGAACATGTGGCTTCTCAGCTGGTGGTGGTCTATCAAGTTGCTCCTCGAGGGATAAAAGTAGTTGGCCATTCTTACCCATAATTGGTTTATTATTTTGTTGATATGTCCCAGACAACTTCCTCGTGATGTTATAGCGTTCTTTCATATTTCTTTGAGATGCTGCCTCCTTAGCTTCCCTCTCTATCTGTGATCTCTTATCCCTCCTGGTGTTCTGCCGTACTTCTTTGTGGCAATGGTTGTACTCCTTTTGAGCCATCACTTATTCAGATCTTGTTCTTGCGTTGTTCACTTTTTCCTTCAGCTTTCTCCTCTGCTGGATTATGTTGTAGGTTTCTGGTGTTATCCATTATTTGTGTTGATCTTCTCCCCAAAGCCTCCTCACATGTTGAGCACCAAGCAGCTTTTAAATGTTCCCAACCTTCGTTTATTGTCCACCCTTCTATCTTTCCAAGCTGTATCTCCGCATTTTTTTTTTTTGAGAGAATATGCTTAAACTGTCTTGTCATTTGAGCATTGCTGAGGTATTCAGTGTTGTATTACACTCTTTGACCCTTCACTTGATGATGTCTCTTCAACTTTAGCTTGAATTTTCCCACCTGGAGATGGTGATCTGAGGCTGTGTCAGCCCCCCGTCTTGTCCTGACATTTTCCATAGTTATTCTGAACTTTTTATTGATACAACTGTGATCGATTTGGTTTTCCGTGACAGGATCTGGTGACATCCAGATTGTTTTGTGGATTGTCGTATGGGGAAAAACACTCCCCCTATCACCAGATTATTGTTCACAGAGGTCTCAGCAAACATCTTGCCATTTTCATTCATGATCCCCACTCCATGTTTACCCATCACTGCCTCATATCCCTCATTTCAGCCTCCAATATTGGCGTTATAGTCCCCCATTGGGATAATGAGGTCCCTGGCTCCAGTGCTGCCGAGTAGGTGGTTTAGGCTATCATAGAACCTGTTCTTGACCTCATATTCAGCGTTGTTGGTGGGTGCATAGCACTGCATTATGTGGGCTTTCACTCTCCTGTTGCTAGTTCTGAGGGTTGCTGAGATGATGCGAGAGCTGATGGGTTCCTATGCAGTTAGAGCTTTTCTGGTGTGTTTTGTCAGCATGATGGCCACTCCCTCTGTATGGTTTCCAGCCTCCTCTTCATGTCCAGAATATATAATGGACTGGTCACTGGTCAATCTGACCTAACCCGACTGTGTCCATCTTGTTTCTGCCAGGCCCAGGGCTGAGAGGTTGTAGCGCTCCATTTCCTTGGCAATGGTTGCAGCCTTGCCAGCCGGAAACATGGTTCTGATGTTCCATGTCCCCACGAGATGTATTTCCTTGCCGTCAGAAGGTGTATCAGCTTACCAGTGCCCTTGCGGGTTTGGCTGGTAAGCGTCACAGTCCCAATTGCTGGGGCACCTTCTTCAGGCAGGTGTATGATTGGTTTTTATTTGTCAATGTTTCTGTAACTGGAACATTTTTTACAGGATGGGGTAATTAACCCCCAACCTGGAGGGCCAGTTGCTGCTTTTTGTCTGGCCTCTACTCTAGAAGTCTGCCCGGCATGGTTGAACCTACTGAGGGTATGAGTCCCCACCGATATAGCCTTCAGAGTCATGGAGGCTCGCAAGCAACCCCACCACGACAAGGTAGCAGCACAGGGGTGATATATGAAAGCATAAAAGCATATTCACCAGTCATTACACAGACAGTTACCAATTTTAAAAAAATACTTACAACTGGGCCAGGATTACCCCGAAGACCTTCAGATCCCGGTTTGCCAGGAGCTCCTTGTGGACCTACTGGTCCTGTCTTGCCTGGTGGACCTTCCAGACCAGACTCACCCTGTGCAAAAACATCACAATACTTTGTTACTGAGGCAAAGAATGCTCTGATACTTTTAGGACACAGGGTGGCAGCGTGGGAGATGCCAATGAAGCAAGGTGTTTGCAGATGGCCCTGCTTCCCTTACCTTGGCTCCTTTTTCGCCTTGTCTTCCCTCAGGTCCAATGGCCCCAGGGGGACCCTGTGAGGGAAAGCCGGGGTGCAGTTTAGTTTGTAAAGCCCTTAATGACACAGGGGAGAAAAAGTAGTATAAAACGATACTACGAAAGGACTTACTCTTTTCCCAGGCGGACCAGTAGGTCCAGATTCACCGGTAGGCCCAGGAGAGCCCTAATGAACAAGGAAACAATATTTAGTCTTAAAAAATACATAAACTAGGTCTCAGACAAGACTTTGAAGCATCCTTACTGGCTGACCAGCCTCCCCGTCGTCTCCTTTATCTCCAGCGGGGCCATCTTGTCCCTGGGGTTGAAAGGTCACAGGAAATGTGACAAAGATGTACAGTATAACCACAGTATATGGTTTGTACTGTATTTAACAGATGAACATTGTCAAGCAATAATGCCCGTTTTTTCTTATTGAATACAAACTCACAGGAATACCAGGTTCTCCAGGGGGACCAGGATCTCCAGGGAAACCAGTTGGACCCTAAAAAAATAAATTATAGACCCACTTGTATCTCTCCTATTTTCGCTATTAATACATAGACAATACATATAGACAATGTAACTAAAATGGTTTTAGTTTAGTTGATAGCATTTTTCTACTTGTTCAACACTTATAATAAAATTTATTAAGCACAAAAATGACCCAAGGCGTCTGTGGCATGTCCATAAATATGTAGATATCGTCTTCTCATTAAACCAATACATGTCCATAGATATGTAGATATCGTCTTCTCATTAAACCAATACATGTCCATAGATATGTAGATATCGTCTTCTCATTATACCAATACATGTCCATAGATATGTAGACATCGTCTTCTCATTAAACAAATACACATAATTAGGGCCAAAAAACCATCTGACTACTGTGACTTTGTTTATAATTGGCCTTGTACTTACAGGGCTACCTTTGGGACCATCATCTCCAGGAGGACCTTTGGGACCTGGAGGTCCAGGAGAACCAGCAGGGCCAGCTTCACCCTTTTCTCCTCGCTCACCTCTAGGGCCCTAAGACAGATGCATGCTCAGGCCTCAAAAATACCGTTTACAAAGTAATAATAATGTTACCATATTCTGGGACCACAAAGACACCGTGAGAACATCTCAGGAAAGCGTGCTGCAAGATGTGTGTGCTGAAAATGGCATTTTTATGCCTGTTTATAGTCAGCTTTTGTTGGCCTATTTCACTACTACTCCAGCAAAGGAAACTCCCAGATAAATCTGGCCCCTTCTGAGATCACCGTGAAACATCACTCTCATTACTATGCTTCCATACTTGTCAAGTTTTGTACTGGAAAATAAGGGAAATTTTCCAGCACTCACTGCAAGCCCCCTCACCACCCCAATCAATTAAGGTCCAGTATCTCTTATATTTTAAGACAGGTGTACAAGAAATGTAAAATAACCACTTGTCATTTACATTTTATTTTCATTACACATTTTCTTTTAATTTCTCATGTTCACTCATGTGGCTCTCTGACATTCACTAATGACTTATTATAGAGATTTGTTGCAGACTTTATATCCTTGCTGAAGGTTATTTTTGGCACACAGTATAGCCATTTTAACCTCCTCATTTATGACCTGGTTAATGTTGTATTTGACCTGCAGACTACTACAGGTGGCAGTTCTCGCGAGGCTACTGACAGTTCAGTTAGGAGAGGCAGAGGAATTTTTTTTTTAATTATATTATAATATGGGAGATTTACGGGAAAATACTAATACAGGAGGATGGCGGGAAAGAGGGGTAAAATACGGTAGTTTCCCAGCCAAAACGAGAGACTTGACAGCTATGAGCTTCCTCACATAATACTATTAAGCTTCCTCAAATATCATTACTAAGCTTCATCACATAATGAGTAAGCTTCCTGAAATATCATTACTAAGCTTCCTCACATAATGTTATTAGGCATCCTCAAATATTGTTAAGATTCCTCACATACCGTAACTAAGCGTCCTCAAATACCATTACTAAGCTTCCTCAAATACCGTTACTAAGCTTCCTCAAATATCGTTAGTAAGCTTCCTCAAATATCGTTAGTAAGCTTCCTCAAATATCATTACTAAGCTTCCTCGCATAATGTTGTTAGGCTTCCTCAAATATTGTTACTAAGCTTCCTCACATATCGTTACTAAGCTTCCTCAGATATGTCACTGTTAGTGATGCTTTAGGTTGCCTTCATTGACAGTTTGCTTAGCTTCAGTATTTTGGGGTTTTTGTTTTTACTTAAATTCCATTATGTAGCACAAGGACAAATTTTATATGTGTTAAACTATGATGGGTGACATGCAGGCGCTGTGATTAGTGCTGTTGCCTCACACTTCTGAAGCCGGAGGTTCAAGTAACACCGCTGCTGTGTGTGTAAAGTTTTAATGTTCTCTTCATGAAGGTGGATGGATATTAAACTGGTAATAGTTTCTAGGTATTAGGAAATGCTGCTGAGATGCAAATGTAACTTAAAAAAATGCTTAATTCATTCATGTATTTGACCTTGATGTGCTACCACCGTGTGCTTCTTTGAAATCATGCCTGGGTTGTATCCCTACCCATATATTACACCTTGATGTCTTGTTCTGTAGGTGTAAAAATTCTTTTGGGCTATATGCTAACAGAAGACAGTGTTGGCCCCGCTATGTCAGAACTCAAAAATGAAATAGAGACGTTGTCATACTGGTGGCCCATTATCCCCTGGAAGTCCAGGCTCTCCTGCTTCGCCAGCTTCCCCCTGTGAAAAAGGCAAAGGGAATATGATTGTACGTCATGTATGCATAAATTAACTCAGCACAGTCACTCATCATATACGACAGGACAGGACATCCAATCACAAAGACTCAATGTTATCCACGTCCTTTCAAAAATAAAAAATAAAAAGATATAAGAGGTTTCAGGGTGCTCCTGCACAGAAATAAAATTTCACCTTTATGGACTTGGCCCAGCAACATAAATCTTTTGCTGCTGCATTTATCCAGGGCTCTGCATTTGGCACCCTGCATTTTTCACTGTCACATAAATTGGTTTCTGTCAGGGGTGCCGTAAAAAGATGTTTTAAGCACATTTTTAGTGCACTTAGGGCTAACTGTCCGTGAAGCGTCACACTCATTTCATATCCTTCTGATTTTGTCTTTTTAAATACTTAATAAGAAAAATACTATTTATAATGACAACACGGCAGCCACACACACACACACAACCACACACACACACAGTAATAGTGAAAGACAATGAATGAGTATTACATCATATGATGTAACGTGATGCTACAATATGGTGACTCAGTCTTGGTTTGTGTAAATGTCTTGTTTAAACCAGCTAGCCGTCTCAATTGATTGATTCATGGTCCAGTGTACATAGTTTCAAATGAGCAAAATTTATTACTCTTACTCTACTGACTTGCTAAACAACTGAACATTTAATGATTAATGATTTAATAATTATACACAGAACAATTATTAGTAAATGGTGGTATTAAAAATATTAATATAATGTTATTCTCCTGTAGTTATTTACCTGTGCAGATGTTATATCTCCTCAGTGGTTTAGAATGGAAAGGGGGAATTAAACCTTTCTCTGCAAATAATAGCCGCACTGGTAGGAATATTTTCTTTAAAAGTGACTTTGCATGCTAGCTGCATACAGACTTTCAAATCTCAAGCTCACATAAGCTCCCACAGACTCCTGCCCTTACAGCTTAATTGCAGATATTAATGCTGGCTGGGGATTTGTGCAGAAAGCATGACTTTTAGACGCATACTCACTTTTTCTCCTACAGGTCCCGGGTTGCCGATGCCACCAGGGGGTCCCTGGGAGCCGTCTGCTCCTGGGGGTCCTGAGGGGCCTCTTGGGCCCGGTGGACCTGGAGGACCCTGACAGGGACAGTGTATAGATCAGATTTTTGGGGTGGCTTTCGGCCTTAAGGTTAAAAAGTTATATCCAATTATGACTAAAAACATCAAAGTGAATCTTACCAACTGGCCAACATCTCCAGTTTCACCCTTTTCACCTGGGGGGCCAGGTAGGCCCTGTTTTTGCAAGATATTTTTTTCATTGCAAGCATTTCCTTCCACACACAAATAATGTATATATTTTAAAAAATATATAATATTGTGCATTTAATCGAAAACATACTGATAGTTGTAGGATCTACTGACCTGCAGGCCAACTGGCCCTGGAGGCCCCGGGAATCCTCTGGGTCCCTCATCTCCCTTCTGGCCAAAGAGTCCCTGCTGGCCTCGTGGCCCAGGTTCGCCGTCCGATCCCTCAAAGGCAAACAGACAAGCATGAAGGCCGCAGAGAAAGGGAGCGATGGCAAGCGGGTAGAAACGGATAGGGTTTCACACAGTTAGTGGTCACCAGAGAATCTTACAGGAGGTCCGGGTTGTCCTATGGGGCCTTGAGGTCCAGTGGGACCAGGAGGACCCTAAATGTGAGAACAAGACCAAGGTGATGTCAGCCTGAACAGCACTTAGTGGTGAATGAAACACAACGTTTCCAATGAAACGAAACACACTCACATGTTCTCCTTTGTCGCCTTTACCTCCTTTCTGTCCAGGCTCACCAATTTCCCCCTAGTGGAAATTTAATGTACAGGCTATTTAGCCATTCCAGAAGTAACAGACTGACTTTTTACGCTTATTCTCCTGCTACAGTAACATAAAATATGAATTTTTAATAATATCATGACTCATTTTCAAAGATGTCTACAGGACAAATGACAATATTTGCAATGAATATAAATTATGTACATGATTTAATAGGACAGTTAACAAGTGATCCTACTGCTAAGTAATATTATGTAAAGAAGGACATAAAAACATAAAAATGAATATTATTAATGAGCAAGTCATAATCTTACATTTAATTAAGGTCTAATGCATTTATATGTAATTTGGGAGATATACTTTTATATTACCTACGTAAGGATACATTTCCTACAGAGAACCAAGCTGTTAAGAGTTGCGCTCATATCTCCATCCCCCTGCGTGCATCATGCACTAACATCACACTATGTGCCACATGGAAAGTGATGCGCTGCTCTTATTCATACACTCCTGGGCAAAAAACAACAGCAAACCAAAAACTGCCAAAAATTGCGCTTTTAAATGTCTTAAAAACAAATCAGATAATGAGCAAGAACTAAAAGACTGCACTCCGGAGACCTGTGAAGCCACTGGCTCATCACTGCTCGCTGTTGCTTGTGTGAGAAGCTGGAAACAGGGAAATTCACTTGCACGGTCTCCTTATATGCAGAGATAAAATCATGAAAAGATTTAAATGTTTGATATAAAACTCAAACTAACAAATTTTCCAAAATATCTTCTGGCTGTTTGCTGTGAGACCACAGAAGCAAGATATTTTGCAGTTGTTGGGTTTGGCCCATTTTTTTTGCCCAGGAGTGCAGTTAAGAAACAGAATGATGCAATATTATATCTGGGTCTCCAGAACAAGTAAAAATTTTACCTGATATAAATTACATTCATATACAGTATATTCGAAATGAAGATAAAATTTATGTTAGATATATTACTTAAATAGGCGATAGGCATTTTTTAATGTAATTGTCAAACAATAAGTTAGAGAACTAAGAAAGGTGTTGTATTTTATCATTTACTCAGCCCACTCAATCAGTCACAGCCATTCTTAGGATACCTTGTCCCCGTCTTCTCCCGGAGGCCCAACAGGACCAGCGGGGCCTGGCAGGCCCACGGGACCCTGGATACCATCTCTCCCAGCTGGACCTTGAGGACCTTTCTCTCCCTGTAAGAGAGAACAGGTATCTCAATTATGACACCCTCCTGCTGTGATGGAAATTAGATGGACATATTGGATAGAGTATAAAGATGCCGCGAGGAGTGTTATCCAAGTCTAAAAATAAAGTTTGTTCATTACAGTGTTTAATGTGCACAATTTAACTTGGAAAAACATAAAATGTATTTAGGTGCTAGAAAACATATATGAGGTCAGACATCATACTATTCAAGTGAGATTTAGACTTTGTACTGAAGCAGAACCAATACCCACAGGTCCACCTTTCTCTCCAGCTGGACCTGGAGGGCCTTGTGGTCCTGGACGTCCCGGGAGGCCAGTAGGTCCAGCGGAGCCAGCAGGACCTCGTTCACCTGGGGAACCCTGCACAAAAAAAGCACTGTCAAGCTCGACATGTATAGAGCATGCGTGAAATAGGAAAGGGGAAACATCTGTGTGTACATACAGCAGGTCCAGGCGGGCCCGGGGGGCCTTCAGTGCCCTTCAAACCAGGAGCTCCCTGCAACGGGAGGGAAATAAGCACTTAAAATCAATTTTGTCCATACACAGCCTCACATAGGAGCCTCATTGGTTCCAAATATGTCCTGTAGTGCATTACACCAAGGAACCTGGTGAATAGCTAAGTCTTGAAAATCACCTTTCTTTCCAAAATAAGATTGTGAATTCCCATTAAAAAGGACAAATGAGGTCTTATATTCATTCACATCTATTTACTAATCAATATACTTTGTTATTGTATTTTAAAATAAACGTAGCATTTAAAATAAACTTAAAAAAATAAAAATGTACTTACGACAGGACCAGGATGGCCTCGTTCTCCTGGAAATCCTCGCAGGCCTGGTGGACCATCTTTACCAGCAGGGCCTGCTGGGCCGGGGTCACCCTACGGAGCCGAAGAATCCTCCATGAGAAATGAGCCCCAGTACAGCACCTCACAACATGTCAGACCTGCCAGATGGCTGGACTAAGACCATATCAGCTCACCTTGGCCCCCTCTTTGCCGGCAGCTCCGGGTAGGCCCTGTTCCCCAGGCGGACCCGGGGGCCCAGGATGGCCACGTTCTCCCATTGGCCCAGTCTCTCCTGTAGGACCCTGCATTTGCAATTTGGAAATGCAAAACACTGAACATTTTAAATGGAATTTAGTCCAAAAAGGTTGGTCATTTTGCTGATGCAAACAACTCATTACGTGCCACTTGTCTGTGACATACCGTGTATGTTAAGAGTTTATTAGCGATAAAAGAATAGATGTATTGTACATGCAATACACCAATAACAATACTGAAAGGAATTCAAGATAGTCCATCCACTTCATGCATTCATTAAATCAAAATACGAGCTACCCAGCAAACTAAAAACTAATATTATTGAATTTTTATTTGCAAATCAAGTCATACAGTCATGGGGGGCAATATTTGTTTGTTTGTTTGAAAATGTATGCATTTAAAATAATCTCATTGTTAAGATCCATGGCAATGTAGGAATCATATATATGTAACTGACCTGAGGGCCCACCACACCCGGAGGACCAGAGGGTCCTGTCTTGCCTTGGAAGCCCTGTAGAATGAGAAGAACCATCCAAAGGAACAGTAAGGATATCTGTGCTGAGGTATAAGTAGGGACCGAAGAGAAGTAAGGGCATCTAGCATAAGCAGCCAATGTCTGATAGAATGTAGCACTGACCGTTTCACCCCTCTGCCCAGGATGCCCTGGCAATCCATCTTTCCCTGGTGGACCCTTAAAGGGGAACAGAAATGGAAAATATGCTTGAAAATGCTGACAAAAAAATGCAATATTGAATTCTGCCATATACTTCTGAACTTACAGGTGGGCCCTTTGGTCCAGGGAATCCAGTTGGACCCTGAGGTCCTGGAAGGCCCTGAAAAAGAAAACATGGATATTAGGGATGCATGGCTGGCTATTTTGACCTGATATAGCTTGCTTTACTCCTATTATATTAAGTAAGAGCTCATACCCTTTCACCAGGGGGTCCTGGAGGTCCATCACTGCCAGAAGCACCCTGTGGATCGGGAATAGAGAAGGTCTTACTGCAGTCAGTCTTTAATCAGTATGTCTTACGAAACTGCTGTTATCGCTCAGAATACACTACCTTTGGCCCTGCCTTTCCTGTTGGACCCCTTGCACCTCTTTCTCCTCGAGGGCCCTTGAAAGCAAGAGAAAGGGTAAGAGATGGGATATACATCAAAATTATTACCTGCTTGTTACTATTAGTGCTGTAATAATTATAACCTGCTGTTAGTCAAGTGTCCTCATTTAAACAATGTTCAATAACAATAATAATAATAATGTCCCCCTTTAAACATACGCTGAGTGACCTCTTTATTAGAGCCTCTTCAATGGCAGGCGAGTAATACATTCTAAACAGCCCTTCTGCTCACCACTGAGCTGTTATGGTCTTTTTGGTAGCTTTACTGATTCTGGCTATTCCCCATGATATCTATTATTGACAAGATGCCTTGTCCTGCATAACTGTCGCTGATTGGATATCACCTTTCTTTGTAAATTCTGGACTCTGTGCTGTGGTAAAATCACAGAAAGGTGGCTATTTCTGAAATGCGGAAAAGATCACATGCACCAACAATCATAGCACATTCAAAATTGCTTTAGTCCTCATCTTAGCCATTCTAATGCAAAGCCAAACAGTAACCAAACAATTCTATATCTGGATGCATTTAGCTGCAGCCACATTATTTGTTGCTTAGTAGAGACGGATGTTTATCTTGCCAAGCAGATGTATACCAATAAACAGGCCAACGAGTGCAAACATGTCTGTATTGCCATAGGAATACTCACTGTTGGTCCTCTCTGTCCACGGGGGCCTGGTTTTCCTGCTGTTCCCTGACATATTATAACACAAGACATTTAGATGCTTTTTTTCTGATGGTATGTTATGTAATGTTGTTATGTTATGTGCAGAAAGATATCAAATGTATAGCTAAATAAATTTACTTAAACTCTCTACACTCGTTATAAAATACTGGGCATAGTACAAATCATAATGTTACTATTGATACCTATGATAAAGAGAACTATACTCAACAACTGAAGAGTAACATTGTAGCCATTCAAGGTCAAAATTAACTCTAACTGTCATAGTAATACATACGTAAATAAGTATATAAGAAACTACAATAAAGCAATTAATCAACAAGTATGCTAAACTGAAAAACTGTTTGGTAAACCTTATAACATATGTAACTACGCTAAACACAACATAAGAGTAATTCTTAAGTGTCGTATTTTGTATTTCAGTTATTTAACTTTTGAAAGCTTACAAGTTATTTTATTTTACATACCCTTGTTCCTTTCTCGCCATTTGCCCCTGGAAATCCTTGGAACCCCTGAGAACCCTAAAATAGTCATAAACAAGGAAGAGATTTAATTACAAACCCTGCAAAGACAAAGTAGCATAAAGTACTTGGAGAACATTAAAGTGTACTAGGAGCTCAACAGACACCACACAGCATACAGAAACAGGCTTTGATCAAGAGCCCAAACCTATGCAGCATTAGCTTCAAAGTTTGGGTCTAGCAGAAACACCCAAACTGCTATGTTTAATCAGCAACCTTCAATAGCATACTCACTACCTACACTGGTGCATTTAAGTGTAAGTACCTCATAACATTCTGACTCTGGCCTTCAACAGACAAAAAGCCACCTTTGACGGTGTAATGACATATTCAATACTAAAAGATGCTGCTTACCTTCGGACCCTGCCGTCCTGGGTAACCAGGCAACCCGGGGACACCCAGCTTTCCCTTTGAACAATAACATTAGCAAAAGACCTTCAAAATATATCTCAATAAAGTAATTGAATAAATCTTTGTGATAGATAAACTATGGATGCTATTCATTAAAATTTTATTTCAGTAAATTTCCTTTTATCGGATTATGTGCACTTTTGAAAATAATTCCGCCTGAAGTATTTTTCAGTGCTCATCAATGTCATAGTAAGGGGAACATTGTGTTGAATTAAACAATATGGCAACAATGTGGACATTACACATTGAAACCAGTTTTCAATTTCTTCTTTATACATAAAGGGGAGACGAAACATTGTTTTTAAAACTGAAAATCTGCTAAAAGGAATCAGATAAATGTGATGAACATGCCGGCCTAACCTTTTCTCCAGTTGGACCATTTGGACCGGCGTCCCCAGGTAGACCACCTCGACCTTTGGGGCCCTCCGGACCATCCTCACCTCTGGGCCCAGCAGGACCCAGCTCTCCCTGTGAATGTTACATTACCATCGAACTATGCGTCCATTTTCTAGACTATCAAGACCTTAACTCCAAGCAAGGTCTTTATTTCATGAGAGACATTGCTGCTGAATGAATAAGCAATCAAGAAATAGTAAATATTTTCAATGTATCCTATGATGTAACTGTTAAGTTGTCTTTCTACATGGGTCAAGAACCTATTAATGTAATCAATGTAATGAGACTCCATTCTGATGTATAACATTGTTGAGTAACTGCAGTTAAGCAGATGGGATCCAATATCTTCAGACTTCAATAATTTTGACAGCAATTATTTACATATGACTCATATTGTGCAGATCCTAATATTTATATTACACAGAAAAATACTAAAGCTCTTACTCGGTCACCCTTGATCCCCATGTCCCCCTTAGGTCCGGGAAATCCATCTTCACCCTGGGAGAGAAGAAACAATAAGAAAAACTGTAAGAAAAATACCCAAATATCTAAGATCAATTCAATGGTTTAAGTGGCATGTCAGGAATATAAATACATTTAAATATTCACATCGGCTGAGATAATAAAATAGGTGAATTAGACATAACATCTGTCACTCTGGCCCTCACACGATGGGACATTTGATTTTCTATCTTGTAATGTGTATAAATTAATCTAGATCCTTGTAGACATAAGCACCCTGTCAAAAAATACAATGTTTGATGAGAAAAGATGCTGGTAAATGATGCTGATTCATTAATTACCTTTTCACCTTTGGTTCCTTTCAGGCCTCGGACTCCCTCAGCTCCCTATAAGAAGATCACGCTCAGGTTATCGTATTATAAAAGCAGCAGTTTTGTCCCATGGATATTTTCTGAAGCATTCAAGGAATTAATCAGGTATGTTTCACCTCTACAACAGCAGAATAAACTAACCTTTACTCCTCTTGATCCAGGATACCCAATTGGACCTTGAGGACCTGCAGGACCCTTGGAGAAAAAAAATAGGGAATATAAATAAAGATTCATTTTTCATGTTGCGATTCTTATTATTTAAAATTCTAATAAAAGGTTTATAGTAACTAAATTACCATGTGTCCTTTGTCACCAGAAGGTCCTTCTTTTCCAGGGTGACCCTATAAATTATTAAACAAGGAGCTTTTGTTATGCGATTCATTACATATAAATATCTTACAAAGGACGACAGGTAGAGCTGGATAGCTTTAGAAAATAATGCTACAATCTCTCAGGATTAAAGCTTCAAACTGAGAAATCCTTTCTCTAATACTCTAAATACAGCCAGCTATGAAAGCATTAAACAGTCATTAAGAAGACTAACAAAAAAATTTTTAGCAGAATGAGGTTCTGGGATCTTTATTAATTATGATACAATAACCCTACACCTCCGAAAGCCAATAAACCCTGGTTAATATGCACAGTGTGACCCCTTGATGTCTCAGGGGTGGAGGAAATGAATTCTATTCCTCTGAGACATGAGCTCGAGCATAGCTTGCTCATTACTCGTCATTGTTATGTGGCAGTGTGGTAGTAAACACTATCAATAATGACTTCCTTGCGGGGGGGGGGGGTTATCAGTGATTCGCCGACTTGTCTGTCAGCTCCTAAGAAGAGAACCAGGTGTGGAAAAGACATGAAAGAGGTCCTCAAAAGGAACTGGTTTCCTCCTGAGCTGCTGCTGATTTGTTAGCACCATCTGTTTCGATGCTCTCCTGGGCTGCATTGCTCACTTGAGCATGATCAATGGTAGGAGTCAAAGTCGTTTAATTAGGAGAGGTCGACATCCGCGGCATAAGTGGAAGGAGCAGAACATGGACTGGGATGCGAGTCCATCACTGCCAGCTAGACCTGGAGACAGCTGCTCCATAGCTGCAACAAGCAAAGCTTTCCTGCAAATCAAAGCGCAGCAGGTTTGTGCTCTGGGTTTCTGCACTGGTACTCCTCCGATCGCACGCCGTTTATCTCTGCAGGGGAGCGTGGCACACCTGCCAATCACCAGGTACATCCGGCGCATGCTGAAGGCAGAACTCACCGGTGGCCCGTCCGCACCGGGCATCCCCGGAAGGCCTGGCTTCCCTGTTGGACCCTATGCAGAGCAGAAAACCACTATCAGTAACATATGCAGCTCTGGAGAAAAATTAAGGGACCGCTCCATATTTTAAAAAATCTGCATTGTTAAATCCTGAATTAATCCTGGTTCTGCTGGCAGAAAGCTACGCTGAGCAGCAAATTTCTTCCAAGCTCAAAATATGTAAAACTGCAGTACACAAGAACAATGTCAAGCAGGAAATACTGGGAATGACCAAAAACTATGCAGATGGCAGAAGCAACTTTCTAATTCTAGAGATGGCTGTCAACGTATCCAACAGTGCCTCAGGATTCGGAAGATGACCGCAAGTGACCTTCAAAAGTAATGGGGAACATTAAGTGCAGGTGTAAGGTGCACTGCTAGGACAGTTCATATCGGGCTCCTAGAAGCAGGACTGAAGTCCCATAAACAAAATAGAAGCCCTTCATCAATGAGAAACAGGGAAGAACCAGACTGCAGTTTTCAAGAAAAATTGTATTTTACACGGAAGCACACCCATACACTGAGAGATATGTAAAACTAAAAATGTTGCTGTGGTCTCTTAATTAATTCCAGAGTTTAATCAAAGACAACAAATGGTTACACTAACACGGATTTGCAAGAGGGAATGAACTTGCGGGAGACCACAAATGCGTTACATAATCTTTCAGCAAAAAAATATAATAAATTAAAATAGTGCTTTTTACAAGAGCCCAGGATAACATGTCTATAAAAACAATAGCACAATGCACAGACTATTACAAGACACAGGTATAAAGTCTTACTATAAAAATATATTTTCTATGAAATAGAAAGGTCGTTTACTATGTACCCAGGTCATTCGGTAAAAAATATGATTAACTTGGTATTCACCTGGCACAATTAAGCTTTAATATAGAGCTGTTCATGTCAGGCATGCACTGCCATTGTCATCTACTCCATGACTATTCCAGAGGCAAAACAAACACGAAAAGTATTTCATAAAAATCTGCAATGCCAAAGATGAGCAATAAGTACCCACATACTGTGCCCTCCTAGGGTGATAGAATAGCATAGCATTTGTGATTAACTTGAAATCTGTGTTAACCTGTAATTATACTTAAATTGGTATATTATTAACAAAAACTTTCATCTTATTATGAGCCATATATTTTTATCATTTTATCTAGCGGGACTTGGCCTACCTTCTCTCCGTGAGGACCGATGGGTCCCTGAGGACCTGGAAGGCCCTGTAAAGGGAAACGGTGGGCAGCCGTAAAATATACTGCACCAGAAAGCACTTATCCAGAAGCACTTATCTCTTCTACTGCTTTTTCTGCCTGCCAAGGGATATAAGACTGGCCCAGTGCACTCTGCGTAAAATACACACTGAGATAAGCGGTCATTCTGATTAAATAATTTGCCTGCCTGGGCGAGGAGACAGCTCTGGATTAAACTTAGACAAACATGACCTTACCTGAGCCCCTGGGTTTCCTTGCTGTCCCGGGGGTCCGGGTTCTCCTTGTGGACCCTTAAAACAAGATAATCTCATTACACTCACCTTTATCAGACATAGACATAGCCCTTTCTCTTGCTCATCTCTCAACAATTTGCACTGAGTCTACAAGACTATGTTTGCTATTGACAGGCCTCAAAGGCCTTGCAGTGTGGCCTTGGATACTAGCAGAGCTTATTTTTGGTTTGCCTGACATGGATCTTAAGAACAGAGGGACTGGTAATTATTCTGATGGGTAAATGTAATTGATATTTCTGTGTTATTACTAATAATGATATTATTATTACAAAGTGGACGCATATGTATCAATAGAAGATTATTCAGTTTAATTAACTGGACAGGCAACTGCAATCACCATGAGCTCTGCTTCTGGAGGACCTACAACACTGCCTCAGACCCCACACACCCTGGACATCACTGCCTTGGACCCCACACACCCTGGACATCACTGCCTCAAATCCCACTCACCCTGGACATCACTGCCTCAGACCCCACTCACCCTGAACATCATTGCCTCGGACCCCACTCACCCTGGACATCACTGCCTCAGATCCCACACACCCTGGACATCATTGCCTCAGACCCCACTCACCCTGGACATCACTGTCTCGGACCCCACTCACCCTGGACATCACCTATTCAGTCATTTGCCATCGGGTAAAAGATGGAGTAACATACATGCCGGCTCAGCCAGACCCAGCCCAAAGCTCATGCAAGGCAGAACTCTACCTGCCACTACTGATGTCATGTATAATGTATATTCCCATGTCCAATTGTTTAGTACTCATTTAATACTGGGTTGAATAAGCACATATGCATGTATGTCTCTGTGTATAGTATTTATGTCATTACAGAGGCAGCTATTACATTTCTTTGTACTTGAATAATCCTTTTGCACAATGACAAAGAAAAATCCTTGTGAATATAGATAATGTATGTAAGGATGACCCTGTAACTCGAAGCCGATTATAAGGTTAGACATGGACCTGACATAGATATCCATCCATCCATCCATCCATCCATCCATCCATCCATCCATCCATCCATCCATAAATCCATCCATCCATCCATCCTCCACTAAGCCTTGATGAATGGCACAGAAAGTAAAATGTAAGTCCTTTTTATATTGTGTACGATGACTACACTCTCAATTAGAGCATGGCTTCCTATTTGTGCATGCACGTGCTGTGTGTGCTGAGAACGTTGCTAGTCTATGCTCTGTGCATGACTGTTTACACATGCTGTGTTAAAGGGAACTTTCTGTTAAAGCCACACTTACTATGCCTCCTTTAGGTCCGGGATGACCATCCATTCCAGATACACCCTGAAATAGACACCAAATAAAATGCCGACTATGGTATTTCATATATACCAATGTTTCAGATACCTCTGCTGAACAGAATCGATTCCATGTAATAAGGGCCACTCCAAGCAATACATTTTCACTTCATCAACTATGATATTAAAGTAAACACAAAAATATGACATATACATATGTTATTTTATACGGTGAATATTGGTTAAGTGGGACAAAGGGCAAAGTAGGACACTTATGTTTGATTCACTCTATTTGTACGCCACTGTCCTCTATTTCAGTTCTTGAGCTTTCAACAATACTTTTATGTTGTAATGTGTATTTATAAATAGTATCATATTTTAAAGTGAGAAAGTAAAATTTCAAAAATCATCCCAGTAGAGCAATTTCCACGGTATATATTCATGTGATAAAAGAATCCATTGTTATTATTTATTTATTGGAAGAACTGCATTTAGAATTAAAGAAATACTTACTGGAGATCCAGAAGGTCCTTGGGGTCCTTTTGGTCCCAGTAACCCACGAGGCCCCTGAAAAGTACATTTAGAAAAGCAAGCTGAACATCTGGGCAGCTGTAATTTCCTATTCCAAACGGAGCACCATTCCCCTCCTCCCTGTCTTCTCCACATCCAACCCACAGCAACACCCTGCTGCAAGGATGAAGACATAAAAACTGTTCATTTTAGCTTCATGTTATAAAGAACCAGGACAGAGGTCTGTCTATTATATTATACAGTGATTACAGTATAAACAAAACATAGTCTGCCCTCAGATGGATATTTGCTGGTACTGCAAAGGGAAATTTCTGCCCTTGAACTATGTGAACACAGGGGCAGCCTCTCCTTAGGAAGCTTCCTCTGTCACTTCCCTTTCTAGATAATTCCAATCAAGCATAAACAATCAGAAAAACAAAACATGCCAAAGGATTCAAACATACGATCTTATAAGAATATATCTCGTTCCTACAACAGAAATAAAAGAATGGATTTAACATTGATAAGTCCATTACTGGGCATTATATATATATGAAGCTTCCTGTGTGTTTTTGTGGAATTTATATCACCATCACAAAAGCAATGAAAATCCATAAAATATGGGTATAAACAAGGGTATTTAAGAATACTCTCTCATGCATATTTAACACGTTTCTCTGGGCAGGAAGAATGAGCTACAGAAATGTGAAAATTGAAATGTTTAGCTTATTTAGCAACAAATTTAAGTGCAAAACGCTTATGATGCTGTGCAATTACTTTAAGATCAAAGGATGCCGTTGTTAATCAGATGCAATGGCAGACATAACCAAAGTTGAGTGAAAGATAAAAAAAAATCTGAAGCTTTTTTGAGTAATAGTCACTCACAGGTTCACCTGGCAGCCCTCTTGGTCCAATCTCACCGTCATCACCCTGCAGGTGGGAATTGCTAATTATTATAAAATAATGCTTACTGCATGTAAGTAATGCAGTATAATAGTCATCTGTATACAATATATTATATCATAATGTTTCAAATAATATTTGCATCATTATCACAGTTAAGTGAAACACTTAAAGATACTGATCATGGTCTAGAGCAGCGGTCCCCAACCTTTTTTGCGCCACGGACCGGTTACATGTCAGACAATATTTTCACGGACCAGCCTTTA
>JABFEA020000119.1:14481055-14493177 GCA_019775915.2 Cyphomyrus plagiostoma | reverse complement strand
ACAGAAATAAAAAAAAGTTAATTTCTCCTTTTTGGTCAAAATTCATAAATTTTTTTTATAAAAAAACTTTTTCTGCACCCCCCCCCCCCCACACACACACACACACACACACACATACACATATACATACATATAAACATGTATATATACACACATGTATGTACACACACATACAAACATGTTAATACACATATACACACGTGTTAATACACATATATACACACACACACGTGTTAATACACATCAAACACACTGGCATGCAGTTCAGGGGACACTCCAGGCTTGTGGGCTGGGCCGTCAGGCCGCAAGTAAGACACCTACTCGTGGGTTAAACCCGGAATGATCTACAAGGTCAATGGAACAAAAAGAAAAGTTAAATAGTTATTTTTTCGGTCACAACCTGAGAAAATTCCTAATGATTCATCATTAAAACAATGATATGGACAGGTGTTCATGTACATGTTCATTCCAAGCCGGTTAATCAGCTTACAGTCAGTTCTCTGGCAAAGTGTGCTAATGCCATTGGAGTAGAATATGGCCTGAAAATCCCTGCAGTCTTTGCAAAGGCTTTGAGATAATCACTGACGGTGCTTATAGTGGGGGGAACCCAAAACATTTTGGAACATATTTGGATTGGTCTGGGTTACGGGACCCATATCATGCACTTTCATGAGGTCTAAAATCTCTACTAGTGTGCCTGGTAAAAGACAACCATCACCTTATTTTAATAGTCTGATAAAAGCTGAACGTATTAATTGCACATCTTTCAGGAAAAGCCTCGTTGCTGCCTGTTTTGTTTGTCCACAGACAGCTCCACCGTAAGAACATATACAATTGTTTTATATATAACTTAAGCTCCCGTTAAAAGACAGGAGCAAGATTTCAATAAAACTGCTGCAGAAAAAGAAGCTACGAATGGTAGCAAGTATCCAGTTTCACTCCATGGCCATTTCACAACCTAAAACATGTGGCCAGCTCATTTTCCACTCTAGTAGGCAGACGATTTCAAATGGACAAGAGCAGAATTGCATATACAGCTACCAGATAGAGCATCCTCTCCTAACATTTCTTTAAGTCAAGCCGGTAGCGTTCATGAGTGTTCTGTGATAACAACATACCTGTCATCTCAGATTTAAAATATTCTTGTAATGGGACTAGGAACATTCCGGAAAAACTGCCAGAGGCTTAGAGAACTTAGTCAGACCCCAAGGAAGGGGGAATCCTATTCACAAGAAAGATAAGAGAATGATGGATGTCATGTCATCCGCGGGGAAAGGGTGGCTGACGGGGATGACGACTGTGAAATCAGTGAAATAGGTTTCAGATCTATTTTTAGGGAGAAGCCAGATTAAGGAAGAGCTAAAACCTATGAAAGATACTTATCTACTGTGACATTTATGTGACATACAGCACATAATAATCGTAATAAAAATAATAATAATAATAATAATGATGATGATGATGATTAAAGGCTTTGTGTGTTTTGAACACAGTGTATCACTTTTTCCCCATGCAGTGTTTTTATAGGTTTGAATTTGCCAGTAATTGGCGAGACACTCTTGCTGACTCTGCATGGCGTGGAGAAGACGGAGCCAAGCTCTGACAGCTTGGGATGAGGCCTGTGCTTCTGCTGCCTATCACCCATCCTGCCCCCACCAACCGCCCCAACACACACATGTGAGAGGGCTGTATGACAAGACTGTACTCATCCAAGGGGAATCCATGCCAGCAGTGCAGAGAGGACTGAAAGTGCACAGTAACGGAGCGTGTTTTTGGGAGGGCAGCTGGGGGGGGCATGTAATGGACAGTCTCCAGTACACGCCGCAAGAGTTTCTCTTCACTGTAAAGCACCAGCTCAGCGGAATACAGCTGGTTGCGGTTTTCACTCTGAACAAGAACCTTAAGCGGCTCCTAGGGGCCGTGCATGTGAATATTCTAGAATCCACGATTTTAGTTTACGGTAACAACAACCATTCGTAATGTCTAATGCCGTTAGCAGCTTTAACTTAAATTTTATTGCCCCTCCCCCACCTGAAAACATCTTTGGATTATTGAAATAAAGAAATCAGTAGTCATTTTTTAAGCTTTTCAAATGTGGGAACAAGGCCGCCTAATGATACAGCAAACTAATCTATGCAAGGATTTGGTGTTACAGTAGAGTACAATATCCCTAATTATGCAATCTGGGACATTACAAAAATCCATTTTCTACCATAGCAGTTGAAGTAAGACAGTTGTGGCAATAATTAAAACCAGAGATTTGCCCTGAATCAATACTGAGTGGCAAAGAAAAGAAAATACCAGACTGCAATAAATGATCTCAGTTTCAGCCTTCTGGAAAGCATTAACTATACATTTTGTTAAAACAAATCCAACAGCCAATCTGCTAGAAAAGTCTAGCAGGTCCTCACCAGTTTGCAGAGCTGCCTACCTGTGGAGGTCCAGGACAGAGTGGAAGCAGCTGTGCATGTAATAATTGTTGATTCATACTTTGAACGATCTATGCAGGTCATACAGCAGTCTTCATACAAGAAAGACTGATGTACTGATTAAATAATTGCGAATAAGACAGTCAAATCAAATGATGCGTTCAATAATGCATGTCTGATGCACTAGGCCCATGTCTTTTGAAAATTTATCAGCAATGCATATGCTTATTCTACACAGTTTATACATAAAAGGTTGTTGATTCCAACTCTGTGGCTGGCAGAGTTATTTCACCACTTGACCTTAAATTAAACAAGGCGCATTACTCCAGCTGACCTCACTTGTATGCTGCTCTGGATAAAAGTGTCCGATTAATAAATGCATGTAAAGTATACACTGTAGATGAAATACTGACACCAAGTGAAAAAATCAATTTACTGATACAGCCATTTTTATAGATTGTAAGAGATTTTATTAGCTGTGTTCTTAAGAAGCTTGCATTTTGAAGGAATGAAAAGAATGTTTTTTTTAAAGAAGCACGAATACTGCCAAGATTGCACCATTTTGTTAAAAAAAATGAGAAACATAGAAAATAGGAATGAGTTGATTGAGCAGCAGACAAATGAGAAACAGGAGGTTAACTGCCACGTCAGCACACCTGATACCCCCTACAGAGCTGCAACACCCCCTCTGCTCTCCACTGACACGTCATTCACAGCAAGCAAGCGTCTGCTCAATATCCAAAAGGGGAATCATTGGCCTGATTCTCATCTGCATCTTTTTTTTTTTGGAGTCTGGGTGAGCAACAGAATAAGCGTGACTCATGTTAGAGGAGGGCTGTGATTTGGGGGGATTCCCAGCCTGCCGGAGAGCTGAAGCTACACTAAAGCTTCTTTTCTAAGCATTATAACTTTTAAAGATGGCAAAGTATAATCATTCAAGAGATGGGAAATATGGGTAATAGTTAGCTTAAGTAAAGCTTTTAGTCTGAAAGAGAATTCTCACGTTTTCCAGAGGGCGACAGAACAGCTGTTCTGGCACAGAAACACTGATGTTACTGCCATAAATGACAGAGTAATTTTTTTGTGGATCTAGTGGTCATGCACATCACTGTCAAACAGTGAGGTGGCAAAGGCTGAAAGTTCAAACTTTAAACATTGCTTAGGTTGAATTTCCCAGATACCTCCTAAAACTTGTTTTAATTGAAGTTAATGGATAATGTTATACTAACAAAATGGGTTAATCCATTATGTGTTTCAATCAGTATAGCAAAACTATACTCTAAGTAAAATATTTTGTAAAACTTTAAAAAGTATTACCTTTATCAGTGTAACTGTAAAGAACATATGTTTGTGCATGTTATCCTGGCATGCAATCTGATCAAACTTAAAACTAATTAATTATATGACTTTGTAGCTAGCATCTGATATATTTTTCTAGAAAAAAACATGCAGTAGCATTTTTCTGCAAATAATCCAGGAATAAAGCATAGGATCTATAATTTTTAAGTCCCAGAAAGTCAGAATTAAAACTGTTATCTGACTGGGTTGGTCTATATGATGGAGAAACATGTTAATGAGCAGGAGGACTGAAGTCAAGACTTTCTATTAATGGGAGTCGTCTTGGGAAATGAGACATGTAGGGAATGTTCTTTAGATATGAGTCACTGCACTGTGGTATTCCACCACGACGAAATACTCACCAGGATAGAGCTGTTTGGTAGGAGCGCTGAGTTGAGCATCTTTGGCTACTCTGTAAGCTACATCAGGTCCTGACGAAGACTTTCTTTGTGCACAAAAACCTGTTACTTTTGTTACGCCTTCAGGTAAATTGTGAAAGTCTAATATCTTAAGTAGATCTGCAGGTTCTGTAGTGGAGACACAAGAAAAAGAAAAAATATTAAGTGTGAACCAATTTAGCATAGGTACATGATATACTGTTTTATGTTTAGATTTATTTCTATAAGAAATGAATTAAAGCAAAACTCAATACACAGAGATTAAGGTCTGAATATGATCATACAAAAATTTGACTTGAAACCTCATGCCAAAGCCGACCTAAAACCATGAAGTGTTTCTGTAGTTACAGCACAAGGTCCGGGGGAGCCTCGGGTTTCTCCCCCTGGAAAACCTCTCTCTATACTGTGACATTGCCTGTTTATCAGTGTCTAGCACCAGCTTGACGCAAGCAGCTGTGTTCAGTGTTAGTCTGTAACATGGCTCTGCAGGCTGGATATCTGAGTTCTTATTTTAAAAAATGAAATAAATATAAATGGGAAAAGCTAGCTCATTGTGGCATTCCCATAGTCATAGATGAAGGTAAGAGGGATCAGATGTCCACAAAGCAAGACCCCACACCCTGTGAATAATAAAAAAAACACTCCCCAAGCACTGGACACAGGGTTTCTTTCACTGAGAGCCCATCTGGATCGAAACTCATGCCTAATGTGGAAGTAATTAGTAAAAAAAATAGTACAATAGGTAATACAAGCTACCAAATCAACATATCAATACAGACTAATACAGCAAAGCAATCAGATTACCAATCTAAAATTATATTATTCTAAACTGGATGAGCCATGCTCTGTGAAGGTTTCTACATTATTCAATATGGCTAGCACTATATTTGTCAGAATAAAAGATCTATGAATTCCAAATTAAATTTTACATTTCTGTACATCTCTGTTAAATTGGACAAACTATATAGCCATCATTAGCCTAACATGGATTTAGATTTTAGAGAAAGAATGCATGCTGTTCTCTTATTGGGTCCATGAATCAGGCCTTCCAGCTGCTATTTTAGAAACAAATTCAGTACATTATTACTGAATCACTGTTTGTCTTGTTTAATAAGTACAGTGTTTAGCATTAGAACAGGATAAATAGTTATTATTTCATTTATTTAAAATTGAAATATTTTAACACACTATTTTGGCTATGGGAATGGATAAAAACTTTGGTTACTATGTCAACAAAAGTATCCATATTTCATGTCCAAAACCAGGTTTATATGATTCTCTGATTACTCTCCATGTCGCGATTCCTATGCCAACGTGCCTTTGAAGTCCATCTCAGCATCTGCACTATATGACCGCAATGTTTACCCCAATCTTCCATGTCTTGAAAAATCCTCATTGCACCCACCACAGTACGCATGAAAAGTCGAGGAACCATACAGACATTACTGATGTCATGCCGATGTCAGATCGACAGCAGACTGCATTCTCACCACTAAGCATCCTTGTAATATGAGATGCCTCTTCGTTATAGCTAGTTACTCATGGTCTGTTCTTCTGCTTATGTGAATAGTGACTGTGACTTCAGCAGCGCTTTGAAATTAGTGTCAAGGTGCCGCAGCAATGTGTGGCTGCTCTGAATATGAAAGCAATCTCTGCAGAATAGACGAACAAGAATATGCTTTGCTGAGATGTCTGACAACAGACAGGCTTTTCAGCAGCAGGCAAAACTGCAGGCCAGCAAAGGAGGATGCAAGATGGAGCGTTCTTCATCTCCAGTACTTCAGGCACCATCTTCACATAGCCTTTTGGTTTGGGGAGAGAAGTTTGAAATGATGTAACATGCATTACACAGCAGTGATATAGAAGATAAACCTTATTTTAACTGAAATGCCTAGCATGCTACATCGTGTGCTTTACTACTACCCATATTGGTCACAAAGTACAAGCTAACCATAACAGCAAAACTTTGGCTGTATCAATGAGATGCATACATACTGAGGAAAAAAAAAAAACAGGGAAAAAAATCTTTGGATGAAATACTCAGAATGCCTGGAAATAACAACAGTTTCTTAATACAATCCAGACCTAATGGTTCTGCCCCAGAGAATTTGCTCAGTTAATGAGTTTGATTGAATTTGCCAAACTGCCTGCCTTGAACTAGACTTATTGGTATCTTCTGTGTTACTCATTAAACGTGAGTGGGGACAAACATCCTGTTTTGGGCCACGTGATATCTCGAGGCTGCAGGGAAGGCACCTCAAAGGCCCTGAGGGCAGCAGAGAATGGCACCGTAAAGGCCCTGTGGGCAGTAGGGAAGCTTTATTCCCTATCCTTGCCTCCAATAAAGAGCACAGGTCTTTCAAGAAGATAAGTATTTTTCAGCCGGCCCAGAATGCCTTACACTGCTATAAATTCTAATTAATCTTGACAACAGGTGTTATTTGTTTCACAACGTCTGACATTAAGTGCAGCTTTTTAGGGCTGAAAATACTGGCAGTAAAGCAGCATTTTGTAATTACAGTGATACCTCGTTTCTTGAACTCAATAGAACTCGAATTTCTCAAAAGTCGAACAAACTTGTTTGACCTAGAACTCGATCTGAATATCAGAAGTCAAACCGTGAACGCTGACCTAATATAAATTGTACGCGCCAGGAAATGAGTAATACTACAATGCAATTCTTACTTGAATGCCTTCTTCACAGACAGGACGATTAACCAAATAAAGCAGCGCAACATTACAGTAACTAACAACAAATAAACCACTAACTTACGTGTACTATTAGAGTATTTATGCCATTTATTTAAGCTTTATTTTACCAGGTAAATTAACTGAAAACCAGTTCTCACTGCTTTATGTGATATTCGGGAGAAACAGCAGATCACACATCAGAACTGCTTGGGATACAAACGTCATGCGTGTAACTAAACTCTTCAGCCAATAAGGGCAAAGGTGTGTCGTCATGAAGGCGTTTCCAGTTTGTGCAGACAGGTGAGAGGTCGCAATGCATCTAACCGTAATGCATTGCGTCAGGATCAAAATGCGTTGCTTTAAGCCAGCGCTGTAAGCAAGTGGAACGTACCCAATGACCGGACTGGGGAAACAAACTGAAACGTGGACTTAATACAGAGGACTAATCACAAAAACCAGCAACTGCTGACCACATGGGGATCCCACATGAGGTTAATGAGGGGGCGTGGCACACAGAAGGAGCGGACGATCGGGGCAGGACAGGGGTAATGTTGGGATAAGATCTTTATCGTTTTGGAAGCCATTAAGAAAAAAATGCTCTTCTTGTTTTTTCCTGTTCATTTTGTGTTTAAATGCTAAAAAAAACATATTTAGATGTAATTTTTGGGGGGCGGGAACCAATTAATTCTTATGGAAAAAATTTGATCAGAACTCAAACTTTTTGCGATCTGGAGTCCGGAATAGATTAAGTTCGAGAACCGAGGTACCACTGTATACAGCATCACTAAAGTGAAACAAAAAGTACACATTCCCTTTCTCACAGAGGAACTTCAGTTGCAGTTTAGGGATGGGTCAATTACCTCAGAATGAATGTGGAGCATGATAATTGACAGCATATAATTGGCCGTGTATAATTAAGTGCCTGTCGTTACACTGTGCAAATCTCCAGCTCTGCAAAAACCTTTTCAGTGGTTTGTGGATTCTCAGTGTTCCTCAGAACATTTTGTCCTGGTGGCTGTCTGGGACCATTCTTTGGTGATTCAGATCAGTGAATCTTCCACAGACCACACTCAGATGATAACTCTAACCTGCAAGAAACTATCCCAAGCCATTCTTCTACATTAATGCCTCCCTCCTGTGCGGATGAATGCTAGCTAGTCTGTAAATCAAGCAAAGATTTTTCCACATAATATTGATGTGCAATAATTACGTCTGGGTTATAAAAATACAATGAATGTGGCGTACTAAAGATTTGGTGAACTCATGCTGAAAAATTTGTGTTAAGATCAGAAAGACAGTCACTGTGCATGAGACAACATCGCAAAAGTAACTGTGTGCACAGGGGAGGGATATGCCGGCCACAGCAGGGAGAGTCAGGCGGCTGTGCTCCATTATGTTGGTTTACGCTGCATCTCCCCTGATTAATTTCATGCATTTTTTTTACTCTATCTTAATGTACAGTCTGTTTAAATGTGCCACCCTTGTCTGCGGTGGTTCACTTTACACCCATTTCACACAGTGACTTTATGAAAAGATGTGCATTTTATCAGTGTTTCTCACAGAAAATTTGACTGGTCAGAAACAAACCCGTGACTTAATTCCTTGCCCCCCTTGCCCACCCCCCCAATGCTGCCCCCCTATGTTTCACCATCCCTCTTGTTCTTTTACAGCTGGATCCCAGAAAAGCGCAGTGTTGACATCCCCAGTAGTAAATGCCAAGTTTCTTTAATTAATAATAATAATAATAATAATAATAATAATAAATTTTATTTATAGGCGCCTTTCTAGACATTCATGATGATTGCTCAGTTGCCCCTTTCTCAGCCTAACCTCATGTAAACCAGAGCTGCGTGCACAACTATTCCCTGCTTAGAATGACTATGACACGCTATTGGCCTGAAAGGATATTTTCTTGTAAGTGTGGTGCTCACAGAGAGTTATCATTAGCAATAATGAAGTACAGTGGTTTTCAGTTAATTTACCTGGTACAATAAAGTTTAAATAAATTACGTAAATGCTCTAATAGTACACGTAAGTTAGTGGTTTATTTATTGTTAGTTACTGTAATGTTGCACTGCTTTATTTGGTTAATCGTGTGAAGAAGACATTCAAGTAAGAATTGCATTGTAGTATGACTCATTTCCTGGCGCATACAATTTATATTAGGTCAGCATTCTCGGTTAGACTTCTGATATTCAGATCGATTTCTAGGTCAAACTGGTTTGTTCGACTTTCAAGAAATTCGACTTCTAGTAAGTTCGAGAACCAAGGTACCACAGTATATGTGTACAGAAAGCACATTCTGGCATCATATCATGGGATAAAAATTGCTCCCTGAAAGTCTTGAGACTTGAGTAAAAATATTGCAAATGTATTGGTTTTATAACAAAAATCATTAGTTTATTCATTGCTTTAGATAAAATATATATATCACATTAGCAAAAAATTAAGTAGCAAACTGAAACCCCAAAAGCTGTTCTTTAGTTAAAATTGTCTCACACCTCTGGGACCAGGGTTCCGTGTGTGGAGTTTGCATGTTCTCCCTATGTCATCATGGAGTTTCCTCTAGATACTCCAGTTTCTCCCCACAGTCCAAAAACATGCTGAGGTTGATTGGAGTTGCCAAATTGCCCACAGGGATGCTTGTATGAGTGAAAGATGTGTGAGTGAGCCCTGTAATGAACTGGCACCCCATCCTGGGTTATTCTCTTGGACCTCGGATAGGTTCCAGACCCCCTCTGACCCTGAATAGGACAAGCGATTTAAAAAAAAAATAGATGGATGGACCTAACATTTGTGTTTAGGAACGTTTTGGAAGCGATTGAGTACAATTGTAATTAATTGCACAATGTCAAGAACAGAACTTTTCTGACATTAAACAAAAAGAACATGTCTGTGCATAAGATGTGCAATGTTTAAAATCATTTGTAAAACCAGTACATTTGCAACATTTTTACAGAATTGAGCCCCATAAGCTCCCCAAGACTTTCTGTGAGCACTGTATATACATATATTTTAACATCTCCCACTCCACTAATAAAAATATGTGAATGTGTGACTGGACATGTCTGTCTTTAAATATGCATCTGTTTAACAGCATGATGTGTTTGCTAAGTTGCAAGTTTCCTGGGAATTGCTTTGCTCAGATAAGTGTGATTCAGAGGAGAGTAAAACAGGGATTCCCTGTGGCCGGTGTATCTTAATGAGATATAAGAACAGACATATTAAACCTGTCATGCAAAATATAAAAAGCTTTGAGTGGAACAATAATAATTATTAAGGATGGGCCAATCCAAATTTTTTCAGTTCCAGTCCAATTCAGATGCATAACTGCTAATATCGATACAGATTCCAATACAAGAGCTCTATTTACTATAACTAATATATAATATATACATATTTATATTTCAGGTATGATTGATATCTCTATACTAGTAAATAGACATATGCCAAAAAATATTTAGACTGCAGATGCTCCTCTACTTACGACTAAGATACGTTCTGAACGGCTGTTCGTAACTTGAAATGTTCGTAAGTCGTTATTCAGCATCATTTTAAGAGTATACGTAAGTACAAAGAACTAGGATGTTGGGAGTATGCACGTTACGCTGCTGCGGTGGAAGTAGTGGCCAGATATCATACTACCCAACTGGCACACAGAAAAAAAAAAGTATGTTGCAGACAGGAAATGGGAGCCCAATCAGCACAATTTGGACTTACAGTCCTCTTCTTTCTGAAAGTTCGTAAGTCAAAATTTCATAAGTAGAGGAGTGTCTGTACTAGAAACATACATAACATGATGTTCCACCTGGTTTGTACGTCTTGTTTTAAGCATTTTTGAGTCGTTTTGCAGTTCAATTAGAACTTCTTCCAAGCAAGGATACGCAAGTGGCGAATGCATAAAATGACTCACAATGTTTCTCCCACATCGTCACACTTCACTGCAATCGCAGCCCCTCGTGTATCACAAACTGTATCAAGTGCGCAAAACGGCCCAAGCTGGCGACTCCCAAATCATCCGTAGCTTTTTTCATATTACTCGCGTCTCGAACGATCACATGGGATTTTCCACTAAAAGCTACTTCCACCTCTCAAAACTTTGTTTTTACAAAGACTGCAAATCACTACTAGTTGCTGTTAAAAACGTAAAATATTCACAGATCATCACCCTCTGTGACTCTTACACTCCCCCTGCTGCAAAGGGTATGCTCATGACGTCACAGCGGGTGGAAGTCACTGTGCTCATGCTCACTGAGTAGAAAATAGACAGAGTGGCAGCGTTAGTGTTCGGCTTGAATGACGCAACAAACAACTAAAATAATAAAGAGCAGTAGTGCAATTGACTGTACAAATTGATTAATGCAAAATAAGAGCTATCTTTTTAGAGACTGCCGAAAACCAAATAAGTAAATGGTTCATTGAAAATGGCTGATAACAGATTCATTTAATAGGCATGGCTCAGTGCCGATATTGATCCGAATTTCTGCTGATTTGAGTAGTCTGGTTAGTGAAACTGTGGCAGGGCTGCAGCTCTCAGTTGCACTACACTGAGAAAGCGATTTTTTTTTTTGGTGATGAAAACTAGAATCAAACAGAAATCTGCTGCCACAACTCAGGAACAAGTTATAAAAAAGTATTCTATCTGTGGAAAACCAAGGTCTGGCAAATATCAACAAAAACCATTTGAACTGTGTCAACCAGCAGTAAGAAACGAAAATGAACCGAAAATGAGTTCAACATGAATCAAGCTGGAGCTCACCAGATCACAGGCTGCTGACCAAATCATGGTGGGTACTGGGGTCACATACTCCAGCTCTGATTTTCACAAATGCAAAGAATGCTCTTGTTGGATCACAAATGATGCTAGTATACATTTCTAACATTTTCTGGCGTGCTATTTACTCTAGCAGTCTTCTCTTATTACTCTCTCCATATTACATACATACTTTTCACGTGTATCACACAGAACTGACTTTCCTCAATGTGCATCTCCTGGGATCCCATCATCAAACACAGCCTTGCTTTCCCACTTTCTTGTTGTTTTCATACTTAATGCAATGAATATTATAAGGGAGCAACCCATCGTGTAGCAACATTACTGCCTTTGTGCAAAAGTTCTGCCTCATTTTCCCTCATTAGAATAAAAACACTTAGCCACACAGGCCTCTTAGAGGGCCGCGCGCCCCCCCCCCCCCCCCCCCCCCCCCCCCCCCAGAAGGCAACAAAAACAAGAATGAAAAACACAAAAGAAAAGCAAAAGAAAAAA
>JABFEA020000119.1:14463250-14476936 GCA_019775915.2 Cyphomyrus plagiostoma | reverse complement strand
AGGAAACCCCACGACGACACGGGGAGAACATGCAAACTCCACACACATGTAACCCAGGCGAAGACCGGAACCCGGGTTCCAGAGGTGTGAGTCAACAGTGCTAACCACTGCACCACCATGCCGCCAGGTATACTTACTTGTCTATTTAATTGTTCTTAACATACATGCAGGTGGAGCATGCAACGTATATACAGGCAAAGCATATAACATACATACAGGCGGAGCATATGACGTACATGAAGGCGGAGCATATGACATACATGCAGGAGGAGCATGCGACGTACACACAGGCGGAGCATATGACATACATGCAGGCGGAGCATGCGACGTACACACAGGCGGAGCATATGACATACATGCAGGTGGAGCATGCGACGTACACACAGGCGGAGCATATGACATACATGCAGGTGGAGCATGCGACGTATACACAGGCTGAGCATATGACATAAATGCAGGTGGAGCATGCGACGTACACACAGGCGGAGCATATGACATACATGCAGGTAACTTATCGATGAATTCTGTTTTTTGTCCATGGTACCTTCCTCGCTCACTCACTCAGTCAATCCCTCATCAGCTTCATAAATTTTTAACTTCAGACAGCTTAAAGGAGGGTGGGAATGAGCCTCAGCCTTAACTCCAAAGCGCATAACTTTTTAAGTGCTTTTTTTTTTTACTGAAGTGCCTTGTGGGAGGACATATGCCAGGAAGCATAAATAAATAGTATTCTTCTGGTCAGACAGCATCAAAAATGTCAGGTTATGAAGTCTTATGAATTAGATTAGTACTAGTTGTATATATCCCAGGGAATCTTCTTGTCATTGGCTTTGCATAATAACATTTCTATGCACTAAATATGACTTTAACACCACTTTCTTACATCTGCTTGAGCAAGAAAATTTTAGGACAGAATGCTGAAAATAAGACATTTGTAAGTTTTTATGTTTGAAGCTGTCATCAATGTAGCAAATGCCAGGTTACTTAGTTGTTTAGCACAGCTATTAAGGAGTTATTTTAATGCATAGGTTGTTCACCAAATAAAATGACCTCAAGCAGAGCTGGCAGTCCACACAGGAAAATTCTGCAATTCTCCGCCAATAAATGGAAAGCACATAACTGAAGCATCTGACATCATTGTTCCATGTGGTTATGTGATGCAAACGCTGAATTTCAATTCTGAATTTAAAGAAAAAGGACATTATTTCATCCATATGGTAAGTCTGCTTTACCATGAATCTCTCCCTAAAACACTGCCTATACTATGATCCATGCTGCATCACATCCAATGACAGTTCCATGCCACTTACCACAGATTTTTGCCACATTCAATTACAGCTATGTTTATGTATAACTGTAACAGAAAAGCAAAATAATGATGATGTTATAGATTTTTCATGTGTGGACAGTGTGGTACTCTCAGAAATACCAGAGTCATTACAGGCAATGCTTATGGCTTACAAACATTTGTCTCTGTTAAACATAGCAGTTTACTAAACTTTAAACATAAGGGGGGCTTTAGTGAGGTGATGTATAATACAATTGAATGAAAACTCCATTTTTTAAATCAGACAATGAAACATAGATTGGACTTGATGTGGTAAAATGTCTGGAATGAATCAGACTGCTCAGTCCTACATTTGGCAGCTGTTGAGCTATTACTCTGATAACAGCTCAATTCAGTTGAAATTACAGGCACTGCTGCCCTTTGAAGTATGAGTTGATTTCATTTCCTACCATGCACTGCAAACATTACACTTCACACCACTTTCTTCTTTAACTGGTCTGATGTCATGGCTCCATGGTCTCGTGTTGTCATTAAGACGTGCACTAGTATGTTTTTTTCTTACAGTTCAGTTTAATATATTTTGCTTTCTAATGCAATAACATCTGAATTCCGATTACCCTGCTCAGTTAAAGGAAACTTTATATGAAACAAAAACTTTGTAGCAAGGGTATGTCTGCATTTTCAGAAATATTAAAGTTTTAAGCTATTTATTTTTAATTGGTTCAAATAAGGGAAAGAATGGTATCCCTCAGAACTTATAGAATATACATATATGTGTGTGCGATGCGTGTGTGCGTGTGTGTGTGTGCATTTGTGAGTACAAGACTGTGTAGAAGTCTTAGGCAGCCAAAGAAAATGATGTTTAAATTATCTTTATGTTGGTGTAAAGCTATGCTGTTATGCCTGTCAAAGTGCCCATAAAAGATTTACACACTCACACACACACACACACACGCGCACACACACATGCACACACCTCTCCCGCCACGAATACTACAAGGCTTCTAGACAAAATTAAGGTGATCAAATAATACAGTTTGTCCAGAATTTGTATGCAAAATATATGTTCCTAGTCAGAATTAATTGTGTTTTTGAAGCATGCATCCTTCTAGAGTATACCAAAGGCATCCATAAAGTATTTTTGGGCAATCTCCTGTACAATATAAGACTAGAGTATACCAAAGGCATCCATAAAGTATTTTTTGGCAATCTCCTGTACAATATAAGACTAGAGTATTTTCTTTTTTAATGAATCCGTATTTTATTTCACAGTTGCTGTCCTACCATGAGTGGAACAAAAACATCTGGAACTCATTGGATCCATATGTGCTCACGGACACTGAAAAATATTGCCATGGAGATGGACCAATACTTTTATATTTGCTCTTCATTAAAAAAATAACGTGTCTTACAAAATTTGGGTAACTGGTCTGGATCACATATAGCTTTTGGAAACCACAAAGCTGTATTTATTCAGCAATGCATTGAAAAATACATTACACTAAAATATTTTACAATTTTGTTCTTGCTATTCAGATATTTTATGAATAGAGGCTGATTTGCATAAAATTAAAATGTTTTTTGTGATTAATAGAATCATGCCAGTAACATCATCAAAGCCTACCCATAAATCATTTATACTTACTGCATAAGCATCAATATGGTATAGTAGCAAGAAGAATATTCCAATATATTCGCACCAGGACAGTTTTAATTAATGATTGAAGGTAGGTGGAAGAATTTCTGAGTCTCATTCTGATGCCATTCATGTCATTGTATGAGTACAGTTCAATCCTAGTGCTCCTCCGTGACAGATGTGTTCATTAATAGACAGCCACAAGTCATAGACTGAAAGTCATTTGTTTTAGGCAACAACAAACATTTCCATGAGAAAAAAGAAACATAATGCAATGGATAAAGTTTTTCCCCTCTAAAATTTTATCAGGATAGCTGTTGTTGTTAAATGGTAAAATTCTTCCACTCCGTGTAGTATAAAGGAATTTTCCTAATAGTTCTCATTTATCTGCATGTTTCTGAAATCCTTCTTGCTGGTATTGCACTATAGTAATCTTCTCCAATTGTATGTGTGTGTGTGTGTATGTGTTACACTGATCTAATATACCCTAAATCATTCTTTCTTTGACTCCAAAATGCCATTATAGCCCCTGCCCTAAAAATGGACAATGGGAAAGTGGGGGTTTTGCTGCTAGAGGCTGTGCTTAACAGCTGCTTGTAGGAAAAACAGACCACCAACACAGCCAGGCAAGTAACTAATTGCGTTTGCAGACCAAAGCCCCCATGAAAAGTGATTCCTCTCAATTTCCCCCCATAGGCTGTTTAAATAAAATGGTTATCCAAGGGGTTACAGCCAGCACCATCATGAAAGATATTTGAAGACTGAAAGAGCAATGCAGGAGACTCCGTATTCTCTGGGTTGAAAACCACTGATTATCTAAAGGAAATAACGTCACTAGTGGTTAGTAAACCCTAGCTGCTTGTCAGAGAAGAAGGTTTGGTCCAAAAGGATTACATGGAAGTACAATGCTGAGCTGGGACACAAGAAAAATCATGCAAGGAACACAAACATTTTCTCTTGAACTAGCACTTAATGGGTCAGAACACCAGCATTCTATATTTATCTACTTATTTTGAAGATCAAATCAGCCAATATTTGAAACCCAATGGGTATTTTATGTCTGGATCTGGTTCCGTAATAATCTGCACTGGTTCTGTTCCTTTCATTCTAGCTTTCGAAACAGATATTGAAAACAACAGAAAACAGACATTACAGGATGGGTGCTGTGTGTTTTCTGAACTGGGCTGTGGATGAGACCATGTATTATGTTTAAAAAAACTTCACCAGACACTTATCGATGTATCTGCTTGTAGTCAGCGTGCTGCTTGATGCCAACCAACCCTGAATCTTGGATGGAACCAAAACGCTAAAAACAGTTACATGGACTCCAAACTGTATCCCTTGACAAAAATGCGATTTCAATACACAATAATATTGGATTATACAAGATTTTTAGCTATTATTATTATTAAAATATAACTCAGAATGCGTGAACTTCACTACTATCACTACGACAGCAAAGCTGAACAGAATGATAGGACTGAAGAGGCTTTTTCACCGAACTTTGCACTGAAAATCAGAATTTAAGTATTTAACATTAGTAGACCGCATAAAATGGTTAGATTTTTTTGTCATTCAACTCATGGTGTTTATAGTAATAATTCATACCATATTTTGGCTCAGCGCCGTACAGTTTTGTCACGTGACACAAAAAGATTAAGTCTCGTCTGAAAATGTTACGAATGTATAAACTTCTTAAAATGCTTATGCGTCGCATGTTGGGTTACTCAAATATGTCGCATACGGGGGAATACTGTACTGTTAAATTGATGCCAATCTAGTCATTATGTATCTATTTCTATGGAAGTCTTTTCGGAATTCAAAATCTGTCTTTTTCAATTTCGTCCATCTAATGAAATACAAAATTGGTCATATTAAACCATTACGCCCATCACTGAGCAAAAGTTCGAATTAGTCCAGCAACTCCGTCCAGCTGTTACAGACAATTCCCCGAACATGTTTCCTTCTGACACTAAGAAATACCTTTCCATATATTTATGAAACAAAGTTTCTAATAGTTTCACAATTTGCTGTTCCTATTAAAATCCCATGCCATGCGGGTTATATATAACAATCAAAAACAGAAGGTCTGTGGGCTACGAAGCGCGTATCTTTTTTGACAGAAGCGTTGATAGCGGTTCGTTTCCTGTGCACAGAGAATAATGAAATACAATTGATGGCGCAGCTAGGACGCTAACTTTAATAGTAAAGGGAAAAGACGCGTGGAGGCAAGACGATTTCACTGAAGAAACAAAACTTTGAAACCTTTTCAAAATCTCAGCATAATTCACTCTTTACCTTTGATGCTGAATTGTGTATACATATGCAAATACTACACATTCAATAACCATGAGCAATATAATAATAATAATAATAATAGACTAAAGAAAAGAAATACTGGAGGTTTTACCCTAAATCTGAAATAGGGCGTGGAAATCTGGTTAGAAAAGACAAGAAGAATTTAAAGTATTTAAAGGGGACCGCTAGAACGCAAATCATAGTTGCATGTAGATAAAACGTTGTGGATCACGCCCTTCTAAAATGAAAAAAAAACAACCATATTTTGTCAATTCATCAGAAAACGCAAAAGTTTGCAGGCATGTCTGCTTCAAAGGTGTTACGTGATTGTAGAAGCACTTACCTGAACTCGCTCGTGAACTTACAAAAAAAAGAATTATTACTAAAGCAAGGTGCATGTTCCTTATCCTCCGTTTTATTTTCCATCTTATATGAGTATCCATGATTACCATTGACATCCACAACAAATGTGGATTGAAAGAAATAACACAACGTTGGATATTAGATCAGAAGAAAACTCGTAGACAAGATCCCAGAGTTTAAAAAGCACGTTAGTTTTTCATACAGCCATAAGTTCGTAGCCAAGTTTCCTCTGAGGGCTAGTTCATAGGGTACCCTCTCTTTCTCTTCCACGCTCGTTCCCTTCTTACGGATCTTCCGATCTACACTTCTCTGAATCTACCATCAGAAGTGATGCCCTCTGTCTGAATAGACTTTGAAAGATATTGGAAATAATAAAAGAAAGGGGAAAAAACTTTCACAGGGACTGTCATTCAAAACACGAACAAGAAAGAGCAGCAAATCAGAAACGCGGACATGAAAGGGGTGCGTTTTCATTGGACGTCGCCAAAAAGGGTAGTTCAGTGAAAGTTACCCCCATATACTGTATTGTGTGTTTTTGTATCTTACGTCTCTGACTTGTTGCTCTTTTCACGAACAATATTTATGCACGTATATTACACTGGAAAAACTATAATTTTAGTCTTAAATTTCACTTTCACTTAAATTTAAACTTAAATTTCACTGAAAAAAAAAATAAATTACATAAGGCAGAATCAATCGTGCGGCAAATATACAGAGTGATCTATATCTCAATTCACATCTTAAAGAAAATGTTAACGAAACATAGTGGAGAAAGGTGCCTAAAGTATTGTAAATATATAAATAAACAACTTTCTATTAAAAGATAAAGTCAGCCCATCTTTTGACATGGGCACCAGCTGTAGAGTATTGGCCAGAGCAGGTGGTGAACTTTTGACGTGACCATGGCTGTTTAAACTGAGTGCTGCTAAATCCGACTCTTTTTTTATTTTTACAAACCATGCTCAGTTGGTATTAAGGGGCCAAAGTCTGCCAAGGAAGCATCCCCCCACCATGACACCATCACCTTCAAGTTGTTAAACAAGGCAGGATGGATCCACGTTGTTTACACCAAATTCTGAGCCTACCATCTGAATATTGGAGCAGAAATCAAAACTCATCTGACCAGGCAACGTTTCTCTAGTATCCCATTGTCCAATTTTGGTGAGACTCAGTTTCCTGTCCTTAGCTGACAGGAGTGACACCTAGTGTGGTCTTCTGCTGCTGTAGCCCATCTGCTTCAAGGTTTGACATGTTGTGCATTCAGATATGCTCTTCTGCTTACCTTGCCTGTAACAAGTGGCCATTTCAGTTCCTTTTGTATCAGCTTCAACCACTCTGCCCATTCCTGCCTGACCTCTGCATCAACAAGTCATTTTCTTCCAGATAGCTGCCTCTCACTGCATGCTTTTTTTCTTCTTGGCCCACTCTCTGTAAATCCTGGACATTTGTGTGTGAAAATCACAATAGATCACAGTAGATCAGCAGTTTCTGAAATACTCATACCAGCCTGTCTGGCACCAATACTCCTGCCATGTTTAAAGTCACTTAAATCACCTTTCTAACCCATTCCGGTGTTTGTAGTGAAGATTTACTGAAACGTCTGACCTATTTTTCATGATATTTTGGATTTTGTTGCTGACATATGATTGGTTGATGAGATACTTTCTTCAATGAGAAGCTAAACAAGGGTACCTAATAAAGTACACACGTGAAAAAACAGCATTACTCCCATGGTTAGTATTACACAGGAATGTGACGTAACTTGACTTTATATGAAAAGGGCACAGATTGGTTTAAAGACAGAGAACACAAAGACCAGTGACAATGGTGGGGAAATGGTTTAGAGGCTGAGAATACTCCAGAATAGAAGTGGCACCGGAGATATACTTTCTTTTTTTAAAAAAAAAAAAAGGTGTGTAACCATAAGGAAAAACAGTGCACAATGTTAAAGTCATATACAGGATAGTATATTGTGTTCTCTGTCCACAGAAATTGTGACCTGCCAGAAGTTATGTTTATAAAAGGTAATATGGAGAACTAATTAAAACAAAACAATGTAAAATGATAACACACACACAGGATTAGAACAGGGGAGAAAATGAGCTAGAGTCTGCGGCCACGGAAAGAGAGCTCTGGGCTGACCTGGGGTGCATTTCTTGAAACCATTGTTGCTAACTATATTAGCTACTTTCGTTGTTCGAACTATGTATGTACGACGCAGGTGTTTCTCGAAACCATAGTCCAAACTACAGAGGTAACGATACTGCAGACTTACGTAGTATGATGCATCGTTCAACGACGCAGGTGTTTCTCGAAACCATAGTTCAAACGAGCATTCGCAAACACTGTCGTTAAGTTGTGTAGGTCGAACTACAGCTCACGAGCTGTAGTTAGAAGCATAGTTCCGGGTAAATACGTCAGCGATGGTGGAAAATGCAGTCTAATAAGTCACCGTGTAAGTAAAAAATGTAATAATGTTTAATATATAATAAAAAATAATTTAGCTCTATGATCACACATAATGTGAAGTTGTCTGAAAATGTAGTTTGAAACGTAATTGTTGTGTGGGTCTCTGGTCATAAGTACGGTAACTGTCTAGTAAGCAATAGGGACAAATATCAGACTGCAAAGTATTAATTAGCACAGGGGTGGCTAATTTTATCCAGAAATGGCCATTAGGCACGGAGCTTTTCACTGCAACTCTGTGCTTAGAGTGAAACGTAGAGGGCCAATCGACTGAAGAGTTCGCACAACTGGGTTTGAGCAACTGATCGAATGGTTATAACAAAAAAACCTGCAAACACACCAGTCCTTTCTGGATAAGATTGCCCACCCCAGGAGTGGCATATGCAGTTAGTGTGTATTGCTTGGTAAAGGATGTTATGTGCCATATAGTACACTTCGCCATATACAGTGGTACCGCGGTTCTCGAACTCACTAGAACTCGAATTTCTTGAAAGTCGACCAAACCAGTTGGACCTAGAACTTGATCTGAATATCAGAAGTCGAACTGTGAACACTGACCTAATATAAATTCATACTGAAATGAGTCATACTACATTGCAATTCTTACTTGAATACTTTCTTCACAGACTGGATGATTAACCAAATAAAGCAGCGCAAACACTAACTTACGTATACTATTATTAATATCACGCTTTACGTGATATTCGGGAGAAATAGCAGATTACGCATCAGAACTGCCTGGGAGAGGCGAAGGCAAGCATCAGGGGAAGTCAAAGGGGCTTTATTAAAGGAAATCACAGCATGGAAGGGGCAAATCAAATGGACCCCAAGGAGTCAAAACGGGGAGAGGAGTATGAGGAACACAAGGCACAGAACAGAGTCAGGAGCACAAGCAACCTAGGAAAAACAGCAGCGACTATAGCTGTTCCTTTGGTTAGAGGTTGTTTTTATGCTTATGGGCCATTGCTTCAGCTTCCACTCTTCAATAGAGGTAATAGACACGGTGCCTTCATAATACAGAAATTCTAAGCTCTCTTGGCTTTTCTACCTCCTGTAATGCTTGAAGCTACATATATTTGCTAACATTGACCAATAGATAACACATTCAACCTATAGTCACCTTTTTCAGTATTGGTTTGACGGACAATTTTTTTCTTTATCGATGAATTATAATGTTGATGATTATGAGCCAAGTGTGCCCTTCGGAGCATGTAAGGACTGCTGCTGCAAAGCTACCCAAGATAAAACTATTTAACTACAAATCTGTGCTATGACTAATACAAGCCTTGAATGAATAGGAAGCTTCATAGATCATATTTTAACAGTATGTAGGTACGTGGTTGTTTGTGCTTATTCAGCTTTGTAACAAACCAGTCATCCAGTCTCCAGATTGTGTAAGAAACTGTGCTGTCAATGTTATCAAGAAGCAAATGTGCTTTAGAAGTGTTTGAGAAACAGGCAACCAGACAAAGTGTGACTTTTGGATACTTCTCTTGTCAGTGTTTGAACCTTATAGTATTTTTTGGCTCTACCTGGGTATGTGTTTGATTTAAATGACTCATTGTTTATGTTTTAGAATATTTTAAGATATATGATGAGAGCAGCAATTCCTGTCTGATGCGTCTGTGTATTTTTGCTTGATCCCCATTTCTCCAGTTTAACATTTCAATTCAGTGCAGTTGTCATGTTTGCTGAGATAAGTTCATAATAATAATTATAGCCAAATATTTCATATGAACCCTGAACTGAATTTTTTTATTTGTTACTCTATGCCCTGTAGAAAAGCAGGTCCTTAATGGACAAATGACAAATTACACAAAAGCTACAGACATTTGCCTCCTATATAAAATTTTACAAATACATTTTCAGTTCTGGACCAATGGTGGACAATTAAGATTTTTGAAACCTAAGAGATCTTACAATTTTCCTATTATTATGAAGCTACATATTTGACAGCAGGAAGCTTCTCACATCCTATGCTAGAGTGTGAGGCGGAATACTCTACAGAATACTTCCTGCCTACGAAGCTGTATATGTCTCCAGTATACAGTATATCTCACGGTGTTGCTGAATCTTCTGTCATGTCAAAACATGCACAGTCCCTTTGTCTGAACTCACGTTATACCTGAGATCAAGGGTTAGGTCTGGCCTATAACATATCATATGAACCTATAAACACCTGTGCCAAGACCTGCCCAGATACAGGAAGGACAAAATAGTCTTTCGCTGAGCATGGGATTAAAATACAGGCTTCAGTAAGGCTTTTAAAAATCATTTTGTTTTTTGAAATTATTCTCTAATGGTACAGCAGTAATGGTGTCATTAAAATTGAAGTTACAGAAGTAACACACACACACACAACTAAAGTGCAAAACTTCTAGTGTAAGCAGTTATATGGAAAGGAATAGATTAGTCTCAAGGAAAATTAATTCCATTTTCAAAAATACACATTAAAAAATGTCCATAAAAGAGAATAAGCAGCATGTTTGTTTTCACATCTCTGTGAAGGAATGTGGATTTTAATATGCAGCTTGTTCACAGAGGCCTTCATCTGCTAAAAAGAGGGGAAAGAAATGAGAATGTCTGTAATTAGCTTCAGATATAAATCCGCTGAGGGTATTTCATGGCACTTCACAGAAGCTGAAGGAAAACCACATAACTGTGAGAATAAGAAAGCATCCAACACAAAAATCTTCACACATTATTCAGAAACAAATCAGCCAAGAAATCAGATGTATACAGTATACACCAAAAGCCTGGCACCTAGCCAGGCACGTAAGGGTCATCGGGGAGTTGTAGGAATTTCTCATAGTTGTAGGGAAATGGACCGAGGGGGTCCCCCCACCCACAAAATCAATGGCAAAATATCAAACTGGTGCCGACTGACACCAGCTGCTTTTTGTTACCAATTTGCCCAATTTGTTCCCAATCTTATCATTTAAACACAAAATGAACAGGATAAAACAAGATCAGCATTTTTTTCTTAATAGCTTCCAAAACGATAAAGATCCTATCCCAACATTACCCCGGTCCTGCCCCAATCGTCCGCTCTTTCCGTGTGCCACGCCCCCTCATTAACCTCGTGTGGGATCCCCATGTGATCAGCTGTTTCTGGTTCTTGTCATTAGTCCTCTGTATTAAGTCCGTATTTCAGTTTGTTTGCCCAGTCCGGTCATTGGGTGCGTTCCACTTGCTTACAGCGCTGGCTTAAAGCAACGCATTCTGATCCTGACACCATGCATTACAGTTAGAAGATGCATTGCGACCTCTCACCCATCTGCACAAACTGGAAACGCCTTTGTGACGACACACCTTTGCCGTTATTGGCTGAAGAGTTTAGTTACACGCATGACGTTTGTATCCCAAGCAGTTCCGATGCGTGATCTGCTATTTCTCCCGAATATCACATAAAGCAGTGAGAACTGGTTTTCAGTTAATTTACCTGGTAAAATAAAATTTAAATAAATGACATAAATGCTCTAATAGTACACGTAAGTTAGTGGTTTATTTATTGTTAGTTACTGTAATGTTATGCTGCTTTATTTGGTTAATCGTCCTCTCTGTGAAGAAGGCATTCAAGTAAGAATTGTATTGTAGTATGACTCATTTCCTGGCCCGTACAATTTATGTTAGGTCAGCATTCATGGTTTGACTTCTGATATTCACATCGAGTTATAGGTCAAACAAGCTTGTTCGACTTTCAAGAAATTCGAGTTCTAGTGAGTTTGAGAACCGAGGTACCACTACTAAATATTGCAAAGGATTTATTTCACATGCTATTTGGCAACAGAAAGTTGACGCAAATGACAGGGTTTAATATCAACTTAAAATCTGCTTCATACAAACGAGTCATTCAGGATTTTAAAAATACAACACATTTAAGATGCAATACTGGCATTTATCACCATAGCAAAAACCCACTCTCTCACTCTGTAAAACAGGAAAGTATGGTAAACTTAGTTCACAAAAAGAATGGTATGTAGCATTAGTGGCATTGTGCTAATCTGTCATTTTCATTACCATATTTATGCAATTTTCACTTTTTTAGTTACAGAACATAAGTTTGGCAGTCAATGAAAAAATATTTTAAATTAATTAAGAGAAGGGAATCATTGCAAGCATATATTAAAGTGAAGGGAGACAATAGCGGTTAAAATAATCTGAGAGCTTGCAGATGTTCAGCTGGATAAAACATGGCACACAATGCAAGAGAGGAACTGCAACTCAAAGCTGCAATCAGCACATTTAAGACAGAATGCTAGCTTCCCAACAATATACAATGTAGCCTGTGGATTACAGCACCTACTCATTTCTCACTCACAATTTTCTACACTTCTGTGATATAAATGGAAATCAGGTAGTTTCACCTCTCAATTACCTTGAATTCAATTACGTGAATATTTAGTATTGTTAGTGAGTATGGCTTATATCACCAGTGGTTTTGAAAGTTTTGTTCTCTTTCAGAGGGAGTAGCCAGACTCTGATTTCCAATATCTTATCCAGCAGGAGCTCTTTCTGCAACCCAGCACTTGTATATGTGTGTTTTGTGTATTTCTCCTTGTGCAAACACCATAACAGTCCAAGAAGTCCACCAAGCCCAGGCCAAAGTCGTTAGGGCAGGAGAGAAGGCAGGAAAGGAGGCTGGGGCTACAGGGTTCCTGGATGCAGCAAATGACAGGGAAATGAGGGCTGACCTTGGTAGGCAACTAAAATCCCCCAGAGAGATCATCAGCACAAGCTTCTGGCTGGATCTAATCCTTTGCTGAACAACAACAATGCAGGCGGTCCCTTATCTATGAGATTCATAGATAGAATGATCAGTCTGAAATCTCTCAGTAGAGGTTGGATGTAGGGGTTTTCCTGGACAGACCCTTGAGTTTTCCTGGGATCAGAGGTCAGAGATAATAATAATAATAATAATCAATCCTTTATTGTCCCCGTGGGGAAATTCTTTTTACGCCTCCCTCAACTTGGTCTTTGTAGATCAAGTTGTCTGCGAAGGGCAGCCACCTGTTGGGGCGCCCAGGGAGCTGGGGGTTAAGGGCCTTGCTCAAGGACCCGCAGACGTGCTGAGGCTGGGTTTGAACCTGTGACCTCATGATTACAGGCACACAGACATAGCCCACTGAGCCACATGCTGCCCATATTAATGCCAATATTAATACCTTAATTCAATGATTTTCATGACTGTATGAACCCTAGTTTTTTAATAAGAAATTTTCTATTGTTAATAGTGCAAATAAACTAAGTGTGCATCTCTGCTGCCATGACAAGCAATTACTCGTGCATTTAACCCTTTGTATCGCTTATGTGTAGCAGATATGTCAATCTGTGGTAATAATGTATAACAGAATTAAGCTTTTAGTTGAGCATCAAGCCCCATCTGAATGCTTACTACCAGTCGGTCAGCATCGGTTTCTTGTGATACTTTTTTTACACAAACATCTGGCATTCCAAAAGGACAGGGTGCCCAGAGACAGCTACAGTAATGAAAGGTCATCCTTGCCCATGCCAAGCCAGACTGGTTTAGCTAAGCAAATTTGTGGGTCAAAGTTAATTTCCATCCATCCATTTTCCAAACCGCTTATCCTACTGGGTCGCAGGGGGTCCGGAGCCTATCCCGGAAGCAACGGGC
>JABFEA020000119.1:14412044-14425016 GCA_019775915.2 Cyphomyrus plagiostoma | reverse complement strand
ATTCATTGTAGAGTCTTAAAGCACTTATGTAAGTCGCTCTGGCTAAGGGCGTCTGCCAAATGCTGTAAATGTAAATGGTATCACAACTTAACCTTAAGTTGACCTAGTGGCTCACTAGATTTAGGGGAGAGACTAGTCTGCATATTTTCCTCTCTATACACACTTTACACATAAGTCCATCTATTTTTGAGGCAACTGAATCTGGTTACAGTATGTGCTGTGATAGACACTGTTTTACCTCTGTTCATATTATTGTCCAGGTTTTATAGAACACATCGGAGTATCAAACAAACATGGTAAAATTACAGAGCCTATACTGTGGCTTTACAGCAGAACTTAACAGTTTACAGTATAGGGAAAATGTCAAAGCATTACACACATTTGCCTGAAACAACCGTGTCTTTGTGCTACAGCTACTCTCTTCCAGTCATCTGTTCAGGTCATGATTGTTATTCATGGCTTAAACACTAACATACTTTCAAATCTTCCACTTACTTCTTTCCTACTGTATAGGCTCTTCATCCATAAACCACAGAAATGCTTTTTTGTGGGATCCAACAAAAAGATGAATGAGCACGTGACACAAATCCACTCAATGTGAATATTATGATATTTTGCAATAAGGATTCACATATAACTACTGAGGCATGCAGCTTCCTAACATCATTGAATATAGTACAATAGCTTTTGGAATAAGGATATTTTGGGATACTTTAATAACCTGTACCTCTGCATTTAGTTAGTTTGTTAAACACCATCTCCTATAACACCCACAGGTTAGACATAAATATTTATGTTGTTTGTCCTTTGTTTTGTTGTTTCAATTACAGCACCAGTAACATAGACAGCATATTTTTTGTGTGTTTATTTAAGATTATGTGATTATAGTATAAGTGGTAATCCAGGTCTCAGCAGAATTGTTTTGAGTGCAGTCATTGTTACTAGTATGTAAACCTGCTGGTTTCCTGTTACCTCATTCTGTTGTCACATTCTGACTAGATTTACTGATTAAGCGCTGCTCATTCAACTGAAATCACATCTGGCCTAGGGACAATAGACATTACTATTAAGTAGAAGAAAAAGCAGAATTTCTGGAGAAGAAACATAAAGAGGAATACAGTATAAAAAGGTACAGTACATTTAGATTTTTGATCAATTCATACCCTTTAGATACACACACACAGGTTTGTAATTATATTTTTGTCGGGGCTCAATAGTCCCCACAACGTCAAAATAACTGGATTTTATCACACCGTGTGAGACATTTGGTCCCTGTAATGTAATATAAACCTAATCCACACAAACACCCAAACACACATTAACTTCGTTTTAATAATGCATTTATAATGCATTCTTACAACATTCAGCGCACATTCATAATGCATTCATTATGCATTCATAAGCAACATGTACATATACTGTAACATCCTAACATATCTAAGCAGCTTTAATATATCTCAATGACAAACATATTATAAAAGCAAACATTAGAACTGTATAATCATAATCACCTATTACTAACAATATTCATGTGTGTAAACCATTACCAAAAACATGTGTGTAAAGTGTTATCATATATATTTCCATTATATGAACCCATCATCAAAGATAATCAGTTTATTTCTTATCCATAACCAAGTCATGCTATGCACAAAGAACGACTATATTAGAACGATGTTTCTGGAAGCAAATTTGACTTTTTACTCTACCTACTGCCAGAAAGGCCCAGATGGAAACAGTGAGAGGTGGCTACTCATCCAGTGTTTTCGCAGTGACATAGTCCAACTTCTGGACCAAGAAGTGCTATTTAATAAAAGTTTTCCATTCTGAGGTAAATGTAGTTTATTTTCCTGAAATTAGGTCACAATTAATAGCTTGTCTCCATGGAATACTTATACCCTTCACACTGTTGTTTAAATACTTTCACAAAGTCAGCTTGTTATGTGAATGCAGTATAGCACAAGACAGTATCTAGTATGCAAAACAATTACATTTGATATGTTTCAGAAATTAGTGTTACCTACTTCATGATTACCTTATGCGTGTGTGTTTTGCTTTGATCCATCCATCCATTCCTCTATCTAACATCCATCCATATATCCATCAATTCCTCGATCTAACCCTCCATCCATATATCCATCCATCCATCCATCCATCCATCCATTCCTCCATCTAACATCCATCCATATATCCATCAATTCCTTGATCTAACCATCCATTGCTACATTTAACCATCCATCCATCATTCCATATAACCATCCATCCATATATCCATCAACATGTCTTGTAACTGTTAAGTCTTGTCAGGGTTACCTGGGTTTAGATTTAGTGCCAAATATTGTGTACCAATTATTATAAATTACGAATTATTATAAATTACATTCATGCAATTTTAAAATGTTTATACTATATTCTTTGTGTATTGTATTAAACATAGCTTGCTTGTTAGTGATCTGTAAAGATTCTGGAGCTGTAGTATTTTGGCTGGGTAAAGTCATCGTATAATATCCATAGCACATGGTCATCATGACTTCTGACTATACTGTTTGTTCTCACGGTATATTCTGCCAAATAATGAATACTGCAGAACAAAGGTTATAAGGCTTTTTTCCTTTCTGAAGTAGCCACGTGTTTATTTAGTAGCAGTAACTTAATTGTCAGCTGTAACTCTACTGCCATCTTATGGTGGTACCGGGTTACAGGAGGACTAGGAGAGGGGTACAGCTCAGGGGGACATGTTAACACACAGAATCTGGAAATTCCAGATCACACAATTGCATGTCTGTTTAATGCAGGAGTAAACCAGACTACCAGAAGGAAAATCTAATGCAAAACGCTGACTAAACTCAAATAGTAAAAAAGTATAAGAAAGTCAATTCAGGCAGATCTTGATAGTTCTATGCAGGGGTGCCACATAGGGTTGCCCGGACAATTTGGGACAGTTGGCAACTCTAGCACCATAAGGCAGAGGAAAGTTAGAACGAATACAAGGGTCCCTGAGTGACAGGGGACCTCGAAAATTTGGAAAATAACTGGATTGGTCTGGACTGGGGGGCCCAAAATCTCTAGCAATGCCCCTGGTTATAGGGGAGAGTGAAGGCATTAAGTACAGTACAGTAATATACAAACAGCACTCTACATCAATAAGGTAAACATAAAATTACAACACTACAATAAAGAGATCGAATTGCATTACAAACTCATAAGATGCAGTAGAAAAACAATGGGAACTGAGAAAGAAGACAGTGCTTGAAGCTGTGACGAAGTTGTTTGTTTTATAGTACAATACGTTTCTTTTTATGGAGAGAAACGTGTGCTATATATCTATATATATATTCAGTCATGCCCAAAATTATTCATACCGCTGGCAAATTTTGATTTAAAGTTACTTTTATTCAACCAGCAAGTTTCTTCTTGATTGGAAATGACACAGGTGTCTCCCAGAAAATAAGAGGCATCATTGTGGAAAAAAATATTTCTCAGTTTTTATTTACATTTGAACAAAAAGTGGCATATCCAAAATTATTCATACCCTTCTCAATAATCAATATAAAAACCTTTATTGGCTATTACAGCAATCAAATGCTTCCTATAGTTGCTGACCAACTTTGTGCATGTCTCCACTGGTATTTTTGTCCATTCATCTTTAGCGATGAGCCCCAACTCCGTCAGGTTGGAGGGTCTCTTGCCATCACCCTGATCTTTAGCTCTCTCCACAGATTCTCAATGGGATTCAAGTCAGGTCTCTGGCTGGGCCACTGCAAAACATTAATTTTTTTGTCCGCTATCCATTTCTTCACCACTTTTGCTGTGTGTTTTGGGTCGTTGTCATGCTGAAATGTCCAGTGGTGCTCAAGACCAAGTTTCTCTGCAGACTGCCTAATGTTCTTGTTGAGAATCTTGACGTATTGCTGTTTTTTCATGGTGACATTTACTGTGATTAGGTTCCCTGGTTTATTGGCTAAAAAACATCCCCAAAGCATTAGGTTCCCACCACCATATTTGACAGTGGGGATGGTGTTCTTGGGGTTGAGGGCTTCTCCTTTTTACGCCAAATGAAGGATACATCACTGTGGCCAAACAATTCAATTTTTGTTTCATCTGACCATAACACAGAATACCAGAAGTCTTCTTTGTCCAGATGAGCATTTGCAAAGGCAAAGCAGGCTTTTGTGTGCCTTATCTGGAGATGTGGCGTCCTCCTTGGTCTGTGTCCGTGGAACCCAGCATTGTGCAGTGTCCGTTGGACAGTCTGCCTTGAGACATTGCCACCAGCAGAGCCCAGATTCACCAGAATGGCCTTGGTCATGATCCTTGGATTCTTTTTCACCTCTCTCACTATCCTCCTGGCCAGCACAAGTGTCATTTTTGGCTTCCGACCATGTACTGTAGCTACTGGAACTTGAACACATTTAGATATGGCCTTATAGCACTTTCCTGACTTGTGAGCAGCCGCAGGTGCTCAGAGAGCTCCTTTGTCTTAGCCATGGCTGTCCACAAACCAACTGCCGAGAGCTGCTGTTTTTCACCTGTTGAGTTGATTAAAACAGCTGTTCCCAATGAATCAGGGAAATTAGGATGCTTTAGAACAGCTTTGAGTATTTGGAATGGTATAGAACTTTGGATTTTCCCATAGACTGTGACAATTTTCAAGAGGACATGCCACTTTTTGTTCAAATGTAAATAAAACCTAAGAAATATTTTTTTCCACAATGATGCCTCTTGTACATCATTTTATTATCTTCTGGGAGATGCCTGTGTCATTTCCAATCAAGAAGAAACTTGCTGGTTGAATAAAAGTAACTTTAATTTAAAATTTGCCAGGGTATGTATAATTCTGGGCATGACTGTATGTATATGTAAATGAGATCCATTACTCAACGGATACCGGTATTTTTATAGCACATTCTAATTTATGTACGTCCATAACATCGTTACTTTTCTGTTAGATCTGTAAATTGAATATTTATAAAATGAAGTATGCTGATATAAAAAACTTGGTTAGAGATGCCACAAAGTAGGTGGCAATGCCTTAACCATATATGTGTTGAAGGCCACTAGGACCTCTTCCATCCTTGTCAAGGGGAGTGCTAACCTTCTCTCCTTTCATACAACACACAAATACTTTGTGGTAAAAGCTTATATATACCATGTGGTTGGCTTCCCTATTTCACTCACGGTATGCCATACAATTGGTATTAAGTAAATGAATAAAGAGTAGATTAAAATTAAAATATACTATTTTAAACATGTAACTTTCATTTAACTGTGTAAAAATTAAATTAGACGACTGATAAACATTTATAACGAAATTGTTGGATATGGCGCTATTCATTTGAATATTTTAAGCTGTTAACCAATCATCGTTTGTGTTTAGTTGCGTCACTGCGACCATTGTGTTCCCGGAAGTATGAATGGTTTCGGTGAAACTTGATATAACGATGTTTTTGTGTCGTGTTTCCAAATTGTGGTTTTGGATACGGATGAAGTTACCTTTTATATTTATCTATGTGGCAAGCCTAACGGCTTAACAATGGTTCCAAAAATATTATATTAGGGAGACTGCCTATTGCAAAGTGAAATGCATATTAGACGTTTTACGACGGTCTCTGCCATACAAACGGACGGGTCTACATGTTAGCAGCAGTTTACCCGAAAGTGGCATTTCATTGATAATTCGCCCATCGCAATAAATCCAGTTATTTTTGTCATAGGTGAAGATTTTTACATTTACACGTAAATGTAAGAATTCAGTCTTTAAAGGCGAAAACTAGTGACAATAAACAGGCTGTAAAAGTCGCGCCGTGTTATATGCTGCTAACAAAATGAAGAACGTGAAAGTCCTGAATGTTGAATTCCGGTCTGTGGCACTTGATGGCACTGTTTAGACATTCATATACGAATTGGTCTACGTGAATAGTGTGTCTTTGTCGTGTTACAGTCTATACTTCTATCAGTAACATAGTTCCTCTGGTTTCTTTTTTCAAGCAATGGAAAAGATGCCAGCCAGGGACCTTAAAGTGAGAGTCGTGCAACATTTTAAAGTATTAGAATGCACGTGTCACTGTACTGTAACTTCAATGAACTGTTCAGATTGAATCCTAATTCTCAATGACACTTCTCAATGAATTCCTTGTGCATATTGCATTATATCTTGTTTATGTTGTTGCGTGTTGTATCGCAGTCCATGAAGAAATGTTGTGTCATCTCAGTAGCCTATGCAGCTGCTGACAATAAACTACCTTGAACTGTTAAATTTAGCCTGTAAATGCAGTTGCAGATTCGTTTATCGTGTTATGAATGAATCTATGCAATAACTTGTTCTCAGGCTTCAGTATGATCACTGCTGATTGGATTTGAAAGAATCACTATGGCCCCCTGTTTTTCCTCATTTTTCCCCATCCATCCATTTTCTACCTTCAATATTACTATAATTTAGTATATATTTTGTCATTTTAACATTAAATTTTTAAGTAAATGTATTTTGACATGCTTTTTGTTTGTTTCAATGTACTGTACTATAATGTATTGGTAGATTGTACAGATATAGCTTAAAAATTATACAAGTAGTGTGCTTTTTACTTATAAATTGCACTGTATTTTTTATTTGCCGATAACACAATTCTGTCTTACTCATAAAACGTGTACCTTTGTCTCTTGATCTTAACTTTCTCACAGTGTCAAGCCTGCCTCTCATCGCTTTTATTTTACTTCACCATGTCCATCTTAAGCTACACCCACACTGTTATGGAGTATTCAAAAGAAAATGATCTCCATCCACACAGGTGTTTTCACATTGTTTACAAAGAGGTACGCACACATAGACAGCAACCAGTACATTAGTTTCTTTTTGCGCAAATATGAAGTAGTCATAATGGTCCTCCACTGTGGAAAATGGATAATTGACCGATGCATGTTCATTATTTAAGTCTTTAGCTCTGGTTCTGCTAATGTAAAATATTGATAAAGTTAAGGCATTGGTCGGCAATTTCAGCCTAGACTAAAACGTCAGCCAATATCTTGATTTTTAATATTTAATATTGGCCAATATTATGCTAAGCCATGTATCACCAACATTACTTTTTACCCCAATCTTGAGCTTTGCTACCATAGCTCACAAAAAGAATGATTTTTTGCACTGTGCAAGAGGCATTTTCCTAAAGTTTTGGGGTGACGTAATTTTCTTAACCATTACAAAGTATTCTGCAACCCAAAACGGGCAAGTTTCCCAAAAGCATTGCAGCACAAAGATCATCACCTTAGTACAATGACCATCAGGTAGTGGTTCCTTTATGAATATTAATGAACCTATCCAGCACTGTTCTGCAGGCACTGGTACTTTGCACGTTTAACCTGTGGCACATCATTGTAAGAGCACGCAACCTGGAAGTAGAAATATCATTTTTAATTAGCTTTAATGTTACAGATCAATGCTTGCAACCGCCACCACGATGCATAACTCCTCCTGTCAGTTAAACACCTATTATATCATCTATACACTAAGGCAAAATTAATCCACCCAAGCACAAAGAGACTAAATGTTTATTTCAAATATCTTTCAAAAGTGCTTGTGATTTTTGAAAAAACTAAGGGCATGGCTATTTTCTGAATAACCTACCCTAAAGACTAAAACCAAAGCACATAAAACAAGACATATAAAAGTATGCAATGTTCACTCCAAGTAAAAGCTGAGTCCCCTATGTCAGGGTTGTGTATTTTGCTTCTTGACAACACAAGGATTAATAAGAAAATCAACATGCTTGTTCAAAATGTTCACATGTTATAAAAGGAGACGTGTTCATAAGTATAGGAATTTACCATACCAGGGAGCCTGAGTGACTGAAAACTGAACACAGGCTGCGTCAGTCAAGGCCCTGGAGAGGCACAACTCATCATTTTTGGTTTTTAATATGGCCTTAATGTTTTTCTAGACAGTTTTATAAGCCAGAAATATAATTGGTTGTTGTGATGGAAAATTCAGAAACTGGAAGGCAAGTGGACAGATTACAGGTAACCCCAGCTCTGTAAAACACGATACTGGCCTAAAAAAAAACAGTGATCAGTCAAATTCACTGTTCACTCAAACTGTCTGGACGGTGGTTGTCTGAGGGGTACTGGCCTAAATAATTCAATTCAATTCAATTCAGTTTATTTTTATATAAATTTTAAATAATGAAGGATAACTGCCCCCCGGGCTAATTGCAATGAGACCACCGAAGCAGAGCGGGGCGCTCACACAGAGAAACCCTAGCTGGATGTCAGCTGTGAGGAGGAGCTGCTACTGCCAGAACTTTTTCCACTCTTTGGGCCCCGGGAGGCACTGGGCTGGCGGGGCCCCCTCTGGCTGGAGCTGTCCCGGGCACTCTTCTCCCCGTGGCTCTGGCCTGTCTTGCTGCGCACAGCTGTTTTTATATAGTAAAAACACATGACACAGCCATTGAGAGCATCCTTTAAAGAACTACCACACTATAAACAGGAATCATTATTATTAATAGGGTGGTTTGTTTACGGCATCTTCAGTACTGTAATAATTCACACACAACTAGAAAACTGTTAATGTGTGTATATACCTATATATAAATATACCTACCCATAATTTGGTTATAAATACCAACCTGATTTGAAACATTTATTTCAGAAAATATCAGCCTTGACTTGACACAAAACTGCTGGAATGCTTATAAGAAGTCCTCTACCAGAAATGCAGAAACAAAACAAGCCCAGACGCTCTGGACAGCATTCAATGCAATGCAAGCACAGATGCCCATACACTCTGCTTTCACAGTTGGCTCATGCTAGACGATAAGATCAGAATGGTGCAGCAAGCATGAGGAAAATGGAAAACGGCAATGACAGTGTGGCAGCGTGGCCTGAAAGCCCAGCAATCGATCCTTTTTGTCACTGGGAAAATCAATCTTCTTTGTGCAAAGGATCATCCGGGAAATAATAATAAAAAAAATAATTAAATCATCAATGTTTGCTATTACAAAGCATTACGTGTCACGCGACCCGGAGAAAGCCTGCCTTCTCTTTCACAGGAAACTGACTGCAAATACCTCACATTCTATTTAACAAACAGCGATTAGTTAAATGTTTTTAAAACGTTTGCATGGAGACAGAGCAGGCTGGCATTAAAGGCACACAGCTGAGCGACAATGTCTCTACGTCTGACTGAAAGACAGGCAAGCACAAGGACAGCAAGTGATCACACTGAACAAACTCACTTCAAGACACAACTCAGATAGGAGAGGGGGGCAGGGTTCACCGGCACAGTGAGGAATTATGGAAATAACCACTACAGCACAGCACAGTTCAGGAGGAAAAGGTGGGATTATTAGTTTATCATTGTGCAATGGTCAGAGGAGTGGATAGAATTGTTTTTAAATGAAATATCTTTTTCAATATTTCATTCCATAAATCAGAACTGTTCAGAATCAGAGTAGATTAATACTAAAGGGAAATTAACCTGTGGGTTATCAAAGGATGTGAATGGATTTGCTCTCGTTTCCTTTCTGAACCATGACACTGACATCTCATTCATATTGTCCAGTCACACCTGGAACCAGGTAAGGAAAAGGTGCCTCGTTTATTAATCGTAGGGGTATAAGCAAATTTTGGGTGATCAAAGTTGCCTTAAAGAAACTTCCTATTTTGTGCAAATCATCCATATGAACTTTCATAGAATTTGACACAGGCAATAAAAAAATTACATGGGGAGAAAATATTATGATTTGTCAAACCAAAAGCACCAATTCTGTGGTGAAATGACAATCAGGAATGTTCTGGACTTCACTGCGCCATAGCCAGACACAGCTGAGCCTGGGTTCTGGTGTGACAGCGGATGGGACCAGCCCCAGTAGATAAACTAATAAGTGCCACCTGAAAAGGGAGAGAACAGGAAGCAAGTAAAGTGGAAAGAACTGGGGGGACCTTGAGAGAGAGGCGAGCAAGAGTCAGCTGGGCTGTAGACCACAATCTTTGTGTTTACTCTCGCCGGCCGCAAGCCAGAGGACTGAGGGAGAGGTGCAGGGATTTTACTGCTCTTGCCAGACACAACAGAGCTGTCCACTTTTGGAAAGGAAAGAAACACAGCAGCATACACACATGCACACACAAAAAGAAAGAGTAAATCACATTAGCACAGTCCAATACAGTCTAAGCTAATGCTTTGCACATGTAGACATTTTTTTTTTTTTAAAACGGTTAAATATCCTTCATGGCATTTTATCAGTTAAATTACAGACTGCATCTGTAAGTAGAACAGCTCATTTTTCTTGATATACAAACATTACATCACATTTTGTCATCCTATTCAGTGAATAAATGATTTTTATAGTTATGAGTTACAGAAACGAAAATCACTTTTTATTTTCAATTGCAAAAACAAACTGTAATGTGGCTTAGACATAAAAACACTTTCAGCAGCATTAAAACACCATTGTATTCCCCAGAATGTACTTTAGCTACACATTTAGCCATATTGCACCTGTTAATTGTAACTGAACTGAGAGATGGTGGGCTTTCTACATTTAATAACATTATAACTCTATTTGAAGTCAATGCAACCTGTGATGAAATGTAAGCTGACAGCAGCTGTGAAGCAGTGCAAGCAGCACAATAGGAAAGCAGCCCTGCAGAGCTGAGCGATGTGACAATGTCAAAGCAGAAAAGGAAAAGCAAGTAAGACTGAAATATGTCAGGCAAAACTTTATCAGTGAAACACCAGTGAATCTACAACACTGCATAGGTCTACACTAAATACAATTCATTCTCTAGGTATAAACACACCTGATGTCATTTTTCATTCTTAAATAATGATTAAGATACACACACACACGCGCGCATGCACACACACGCACGCACACAGCATACATGAAAATTAATGTTATTTGCCAAAGCTATGTCTGCCTAAATACTTGTATGACACAAAGACTATACGAAGTAAGCACTGGATGGATACAGGGTTAGCCCCATATTTCTGCCACATGAAATCCTCACCTCATGTAATACCAATGACTGAAATGCAAAGCAGTGCAGATAATGGTGGCAGAGGGACAAATGCGATCAGGCTCAGGCCCTCACAGCTACTGACATACAACCCCAGACACAAGCCTGACCTCTGGCTTCTGGGGGAGCCGTGGGAGGCTGAGCTGTCGCAGAACTGTCCCCGGCTGGTGTCTCTGCAATGCGCTGGCCCGCACACATGGCCTTCAGGGTCTGGAAGACAGCTAGCGGGGCCACGTTCATCTTCAGTAGGTCCACAATGACCCTGTATCCAACAAAACACAAATCCTCATGCACTGTCCAAAGCAGTGGAACTGAGCTGTATTCTGCAGAACCTCCCTCTCCCCTGCCTCACTTCTGTTTGGATGTTTTAACAGTTAAACCTTTCAATCTAATCTATTTTCTCTATTATCTATCCATCCTTCTTCTGTACCCAGTAGACAGTGGGATCCACACAGACTACAGGATGGGCTACCCTGTTGGCCACAGTGTCTCCATCACTGCACTGGGACATTGGGATCCACACAGACCACAGGATGGCCTAACCTGCTGGCCACAGCAACACCTCTTCCAGCTGCATCCCAGCCTTCCTAGTTGGACTCCCCTCCAAGTACTGGCCTGGCCCAAACCAACTTATCTTCAGGTGGATTTCCTAGTCTCAACTCTGAACTGCTGATATTGTTTTTATTAATTCATAAGTTAAAATTTTATGGGTTCAGTTTAGGTCAATAGAGCAGTAGATTCATCCTAAATGGTCAATGCTCATCTTACAAGCACATGTTCTTAAATATCCAAATATCAGGTGCCCTACCTAATTCTTAGCTGAGCCATCTTCTCTCAATCCTGTAAGTTAAATTTCCCTAATATGTAATAGTAAGTGAACTGATGATCTTCTGCGATCCTGGCATGACTTACTTGAAGACCTCTTGGTCCATGACAATCCCAGCTGCCTGGGTCAGCTCGAAGAGCTCGCTCTCCTCGGCGTTGAGGATCTTCTTCTTCTTGATGGCATACTTCTGCACACTGCCGCTGACAGTAACCCCTACGGAGGCGGACTCCGACCCTCCTGGCAGCGTCGCGGACTGCTGAAGATGAGCCATACCTGACTGGACCGATTGCATAATTCGGGTATCATTAACATTAACGTTACCCAATACATACAAGAAGCAGCGATAAACTGTTATGGAACAGTTTATCGGAGACTGCGTTTCATACAATCGCTTCGTAGTATGAAATGCTTGCTTTTTCCATTATGGATCAAAAATTGTTTTACTAACATATAGAAGCTGGTAATCCAAGTAAATACAGCTACCAATATTGTCACGCTAGCCATTTCAAAAGCCACAACAAACTACAGTTTTCCACTGAGACAAGAAACTGCACAGTGACACAGCACGACAGGATTCTCAGCAGAATTAAAATACTATAACCTACGATAGTATGGATTATAGCTACATATTTAGCAAAACTGCAACTGCTAACTGTAACTCTTTTCTCTCTGTTTAAACGAATATCATCAATTTCCAAAATAATATAAACTAATTCATTTCGTTAAATAGTACTTAGCTACAATAAAAAATTAAATTCGTGATACATTGCCGCACACCTTTACTTAATGTCCATCGGTGGAAACAAAACCGCCATCAGCTTCCGTACTACGGACAATCAGAAGCATCATAAAGGTCTCCGAACCAGAAATACGTACCGCTTTTTCCCCTTCTCCTAACCGGGTGTCCTGCCTTGTGTTGTGAATAAGGCCCAGTAAAAAAAAATTATTAGTTTATCATCCCCGCCCGCGTGGCGAATTTAGCCCGCATCGATTTTTTTTTAAATTTTTTAAAAGTGTATTTTCCTGTGTAAATTCCACTGCCGGCGTTCACAAATTTTGAATAAATTTTTTAAAAATATTTTCTTTTCATATTAATTTTGCAGATCAGCCCATATGTCATACATCTGTTGCTGTTCCTT
>JABFEA020000119.1:14342460-14352880 GCA_019775915.2 Cyphomyrus plagiostoma | reverse complement strand
CTTTCCTCTGCAGCTACATTAGGTGCTGTATAACAAACCCCAACAATTAGGCCATTTGAGTCTTTAGCATCCAGTTTCATCCATACAGCTTCTCTACTTTTATTTTTATCTTTTAGCTTAATCGAAGGCGAGCAATTATGTTACTGCCCTGCTGGTGATGGGATTTGAACCAGAGCCCTTCTGTACACAGACATGGGCTCCTAGTCACTGTAAGCACACATCACATGAACAGCCCAAGTGAACATGGGCTGTTGTATCCTTTAATGCCATTCTTCTTCCTGGCGAAGTTTATATACATCATTTGGGTTTTTCTTAATATTTACCATCAGTTAAAAAGCAATCTAAATAAAATAGGATATGAATAAAATAGAATATTCTAGGTGCATACAAAAGCTGTACCGTAAATTGACTAATACAAATTACATCTCTTGTTGTGCAATTGAAAGTTACAAAAATGCATCTGCAGGCAAATACTTATAAGTAAATATTATATAAATTATATAAATGGCACAAGTCAAACAATAAGGCCATATTTATATGCATTTTTATGGAATATTGCCTTCTGTGCTTGCTTACTATTTTACTATTTCTGTATTTGCTTACTATCTTGGATGGAAGACCATCTTACATAAACTGAAAGGTTACACAACAGAGCCAGTAAAGGGTAAGGTAAAGAATATGGATGGCTTTGCTTGGTTTCATCCCCCAGAAGACAGGATAGATTTCTGTTTTATATAACACTTCTAAAGAGCTGTACAGATGTTAAATATCTATGAAAAAAAATTACTTCTGGGGGGCTTCTCCAGAAACGCAGATATAATTGGTGGCTTACATAACAGCTGAGTTTGTGTGCCAGGTTTATTTTTTCTTGTTTTTTTTTTTTATTTAGATTTCATAAGATTTCACCAGATTCCACTACACTGGGTATTAAATTACTCCATGTGTAAAATATCCACATTTGTTTCCTGGCCATTTGCATTCTCCGGTTTCCAATTGTACAAAATGAACGCTTTGTGTAAATCTGACTCTATTGGTTAGTATGTGTGAGAAAAAGAAATGTTGTTATACCGGGAAAAGGAAAGTCCTTCACATTAAGTAATAAGTCAGGAGCTGTGGACTTAGCTGCCTGTGTCTGACCATGTCGGCTTTCACCCCTTGCCAGTTTCCCGTCCCGATGAAGACGGCCCTTTCTTATAGCACAGGCGCCTCAGCTGCCATCAGGCCCACTAAAGTTTCCTGGTGATCAGTCCTGGCAGCCTCCTGCTAACTGGGCCTTCTTCCATCCACCTATATTTCCCAAACATTTCAGGCATTTCACTGAACTCCCAGCAATAGATCAATTTCCTTTCAAAAAACCAAAATGGCTGACAGTCTCCCCAAGGATCCGTCCTAATTTGTGTCTATTCAGAGGTCGAATGGCATAAAGGACTGAGCAAGCAAACAATAAAGGAATGAAACTTTGACCTCTGAAATCAAAGATACATGCATTCGTGGCATATTACAATGGTTTTATTACCAAATTGAATCTCCCTCCAAAAAATTTTTATCACACTGCAGTTCAGACTTAAGTCAATTAACATTGTCTTGCAGGCAATCTTACCTCCCACTTATTCTCTTGAGTTTTTCTTTTGAGTTTGATACTCCAATCTTCTAGACTGGCCTGGGCACAATGGGTTATTGTCAAGACAACAGGGAAGCAGAGGTCAATGCCAGCTGGACCATATGTGACTTCAGGGCCAAGCAGTATTTCAAAGCCTTCATCCACCTGTGGACTGAGATGCAGACAACAAGATTTAAATGGCACAATGTTTATGTAATATAATCTCATCTTATCATCTTATCTTATCTTAAATGACAGGAAATCATTATTATTCTCTGTATAAAGTTTATAAGTTTAAACAAAGTATGTATCACAGTATAGAATTTTTTTAAAGATTAAAAGTAATAAATACCTAGATAAGATAGAAGTGGGGTACAATTGCATGGGCACCTGTTCATACACTCCCATTCCCAGTCATACCATACCGGACATTGAGAGATTTCCATTAACCTGACTGCATCTCTTTGGACTGCCAGAATAAAAGCTGAGTACTCCGAGGAAACTATTTCAGGGGGACAATGTGCAAATTCCACTGACACTGACACTGAGCAGAAAAGTGAGGTAGCAAGGATAACCACTGAACCACTTTGCTACACAGTAAAATGTGTAAAATATAAAAAACACAATTCAGTGCTTTTAAAAGTTGATATGAGTAAATATATCAGAACAACAGTAGAACTAATATTGAATGTAACGTTAAAATGGACACCAAAACAGGCAATAAGTAATAATATTGTGACATTGGGCAGACAGAGGCATCGCGGGAGCAGAGAAAGACACAGAGATGTACTTGCCAGGGAGAACTAGCTCTTTACTCGTAGTCCTTAAAAGGACTACATGTGGCACCCAATGAGCACTGAACGAATTAGTCACTGGAAACACAAGGTTGTCGGACACTGTACTCCAAGATGTACCCACGGTGGGAGACTGATGCAAGCTAAATACATGCAAGGGGATCGGACAGGGTACACACGAAACACGGGCAACAATACGGAAATGTAACCATTAACATTAAGAACAACAACACAACAAAGGCTATTTACAGCTACAGGCGGGGCATGCTGGGACATGCACCCCACCGGGGCTAGACAGCCCCCTCCTCAGAGGTCGACTGTCCCAGCGACCACCACCCCCAGTCCCCACCTCTGTCCCAGAGGTCTGCTGGCAGCCAACGGTACATCGCCTCCGATGACGGGGAAAGTCGCTCCCAGAGCACTGGTGTAGCTACCTGCTGGCCAGTCCTGGCATGTCAGATCTTCCCTGGCACCAACCCTTCTTCTTCCTCACCTTAAGGGGACCTAGCACAGCTTCCAGGGGGTCCACCCCCAATGAATCCCACAGCCAGGCTCCCTTCTCCGGCGACAGCCAGCACAATGGGCTGCTGGAGACTTCTAGTGGTGCAGCCCCCTCCAGGCCCCGACCCTTCTTCCTACCCCACCTAGGAGGGCCTGCGTGTTGTGGGGTAGGCTGGTTCTGCGGCTGGGGCCTCCTGCTTGCAGGGTCAGGCAGCCCTGCACAGCCGCTCCTGCTCTGGTTGGGCCGCAGCCTCACTGCATTCTTGGGCTAACTTGGCCTCCACAGCATGGCATGCCTCCTCTCAGCCGCGCAGCGCAACCTCCGCCTCTTGTAGCCTGTGGTGTTACTCAGCCAAAGAAGTGCCGTATCGTAATGTCTGTAATGCCACCTCTGCTGCCTCAGCCTAGCACACCTGGCAGTTGCACTCCTGCTCCCAGCTGGCCAGCTCGCCGTGGACCACTCCAAGTCCTGCCGCTCTTGTTCCTGGTCTTGATGGTCATCTCCACCAAGGTTTTGTTGGGCAGGCAGGAGCGGCTTCAGGGCGCGGGTCTGGTGCATCCTGAATGGAGCGGAGGGTGCCTCTCTTTCCCCAGCATCCCCTGCTCATCTACCGGAGACTATGGTGCCAATTTCCGGGCAGTGGCGAGCCCAGTGTTCTTCTATCCTGCAGCACCAGCAGATGAGCTTCACGTCTCATCTGGGGTGCCATCACTTCTCTTCCACCTCAAGGTCCGCCAAGCTGGAGCAAGCTTGTCGGATGATTGTGATCAGTGCTCGCTCCAGCCACATCAACGGGATCACTTCTGGGATCCCACTTCTGACACCAGTCATTAATATTAACAACAATAACACAACAAGGGCTATTTACAATTGCACGCAGGCCATTCTGGGACATGCGCCCCGCTGGTGCTACAGTATATTCCAGTTGAAATTGTTCCAATAAACAACAAACTACTGACTTCCCAAACCAAATAAAATATAGAAGCAGCTATCTGTAAATGTAGAAGAAGATCAGAACAAAAATCACCAATAGCAGCGAGAGGCTTCACCCTGAAATCCTATTTCCCAAACTATTAGAAGCCACACTTTTAAACAGGATTGCATTTAAATGCAAATAGGCTGCCACAAATAAGTAGCTAAATGACCCCCTAGGACAGACCTTTCCTGCGAAAGGGCTGTGAAAAACTTTATAACAGTTTTAGATCCCTCTCATGTGCTGAGCTATCCAGGTATGACTTCATAATAATTCAATTATTGCAAATGTAGTGTTACAAAGAAGAACTTCTAGACCACATCAGGCATTTGAAATTTATGACAGTACCATGACTGCCATTGTTACAGATTTATGCCAGTCTTCTACAGGTTAATATTAAATAAATGATTTTTATTAGTTTATTAACCTAGTCCCAAATGTGTCCAAACACATGTTTAAACAAACTGTAATGCAAAAAGCCTTAGTTATGCTGGAGGAACACAAACAATTACCATGAAACAGAGGTAGTACAGGTAGCGTGTGACTTGTCAGTGGGTACTATGTCTGTGATTGGACGGGCACTGGTTGGCAGAGAAATGTCACCATTAGGCCCCCAATTGCTCCTGGGATTGTTTGACCCTACGTTCTCGAAATTCCAGACTAGTAGTTGGTAACTGTCATGTCATATTGCTCTCCATGTGAGACCTATATACATATATAGGTGATACAAGGCTTTGGGATCAGAGCACAGTGTCAGTCAGCACCCCTGGAAAAGCTGGTGTTAAGGCTTCTGCTCAAGGACCCAACAGTGTTAATGATGATTCTGCCAGACGTAGGATTCGAACTTACAGCATACAGGACATGGACACAGGAGTAACCCTAACCCACTAAGCTGCACACTGGCCCCTTTTACTTTACTCTCAGTTATTTGGCTTTCACATTATCTATTTTTATTAACACATCTTTACAGCCTACTTCAGAAGACACCTACTTCAAAAACTGCTCATTTGGTTCTACACGTCTACCTGCATTGTACAGAGAGTATTTATGACAATAAATTCTCTTCTTGCCACCCCATCCTGCTCTCCATGGCACACAGATGAGAAGAGAGCAAGCCTGGCAGCAAAGGGCAGCCACCTGCAGTGGTGCCCAGGCAGCAGGGGTTAATAGTCACAGACATGCACTGACTTATCCTGGTATAAATTTATAAGTATTCATTTTCTGTAAGTGAGGTTTTACAAATAAGCACTTCAGGACCACATGAACCAGGTAAAATTCAGACGTGATAGTTCCATCAAGGCTCGAACCAACAACCTTCCAATCACAGGCACAGAGACTTTCCTGCTGAGCAACACACAGCTCTCTGAGTAACACGAACACACATGTGTGCGGTCATATGATTAAGATGCCCACTCAGGTTCCAGTCAAATACCTGCTCCTTCCGAAAAGCTATACCGACGTGAAGAACGGTATGATCCAGTGTATGACAGGCAGCCCTATGGCTGTAAAGTAAAACCAGAGGCTGAAACACAGATTTGAGCCAATTGGTGACACAACCTAAATCCAGCCTGGGGATGTGCTACGACCTGGAGAAAAAGAGCTAAAGTCACTGCATTCTAACAGCTTAGAGCAACTTCAACCAAGAAGTACCACAAAAGCAACTGCACCAAGGAACCATCTAATCCATGTTAGGGGGGACAAGTTCAGGTGCAACAGGATTTGTCAATTCAACCATTTCAATTGAAACTTGGATTTCACTTAAGCAGCAAGTTCCTTCTGTGTGCTGATTGGTCAGTCTCTTATAATCATGCATGTGCCATTAATGTTAATGTCCTTCAACCAAGGAAACAAAGCAGTTGAAGAACAAGATGAACTGAACTAATTCACCAAGCTTAGGAGCCTTTCAGTTTTAAAGTAGTTTTTGAGTGGAGTGATACTCTTGTAGGTGTTCAGTGCTCCCCTGCTGAAAGCCATTGGCAGGGCCTCCTGGGAAACCTGCGTGACGTAGCAGCCTCAGTGTATAATCTCACACTGGGGAATGCATTTAAAAACATTATTCAGCTGCTAGATTGCATAGATAGGTCAGAGAGGACCGAGTCGCCCATACACCACTGAACTGGATAAATGAAAAAAAGTTCACTAAACAGATGAATTTCACAACTTGTTTAAAAATAAATATTTATAGGTGGTTAATTTGCTCAGCAGTTACACATGGTGCCATCCTTACACATGGTACTGGCAACCCTGTATGAGCTGGGGCAGGGACAGCAGCTGTCTGTCAGCAGGAGCTTTGTGGACCAGCGAGCCAACCCTCCACTTTTTAAACATCTATGAGAAGCCCTCACCTGAAACCACATCCACAGACACCCCTGCCATCCTGGGATGCCCTCACTGGAAACCACATCCACAGACAACCCTGCCGAGCTGGGACACCCTCAATGTAAACCACATACACAGACAACCCTGCAATACTGGGACACCCTCACTGGACACCACATCCACAGACACACCTGCCGCGCCGAGACATCCTCACTGGGAAGTGCATCCACAGACACCCCCACCACACTGGGATGCCCTCACTGAACCCTGCAGTCTTCCACAATCCCTTGCCCACACATCGGTGGCAGGTCTATCAGCTGTCACCTGTGGATTTGTCCAGTGCTTGCATGTGTCATGCATTCTGCCACAATGGTGTCCTTTTCGCTGAAGCTTTTTGTGTGGGCTCTCCTGTGGGTCTCCATCCCCCTTTATACCAGGGTTTCATCCACCCTTCACACCACTTACTTTGTCATGGTGTTACCAAAGCATGGGGATTAAACCAATGGGATTAAAATATCAGATAATGTAATCTGCATATATTACTACTGTACTATGGCATTACAGACTGATCCTGATTGTTCAGCAGCTTACTTTATCCCTGACAATACAAGATCATCTTCTGTATGATGTCTCCCCTACTGGAAGTATTGTACTGTACTGTATTTCATTTTTATTTATTTAGTTCTTATTTTTTGCATTCAAATGTTCAACAGGCCCAGTGAATGTCCAGCAGCAAGCCGGATATCCTTCCCGCTGCCTAAGAAATGCCATCCAGACTGAGTAATTCTTAGTTTTAGCATCTTAGTATGAGAATAAACAGCACAAGATGGCTGCTGCCCATGTGGGTGGAAAGCACTTCATTCATGGTATTTATGCTACCTAATCCATTGCAGTTTCGCTGAGGAAGAAGCCGCTCCCTTTCAGAGCTCTTGGTCGAGGAAGAAGAGAAAATTTAATTCTCTGTGGACAGGCTGCAGTCATCAAAGGCGGACACTGACTGACAGCTCTCTGCTTCATCGCAGTAGGAGCCCTTCAGATTGAAGCAGGGAGTAAACAGCATTAGGCTTATCGGGCCAAGCAGCTGTCCGAATGTGCAAGCTGAGTGAGATTGGGGCGTTATAGGAATACTCCATTTGTTTGGCTCTACAGCATAATGCTAGATCCACACACACCTCGACAATGTCTTCAAAGTTGAAGAATGAGGTGGACTTTGAGGTCTGCAAGCTTTTGTTTGAGTTTCTGGCATGGCCATTTGTTCCTAAGTCGGCCCCATTCCCATTATCTAGAACTGACAGTGGTTGACTTGGCAGGAAATGAATTGCAGTACAAAATCCTAATTACATTTCCACCAGCTTAATTGATTCCATTTAGCATATTGTAATGATGTGTTATTCATTTGTTACCATGCTTTCATCAAATGTTTATCATAGGGAACCAATCTAAAACCTTGCATATAGATGATATAGAATCTGAATTTTTTACTACATATTTAAAACCCTTGAGGGTTTGAGGATTTCTTATAATAAAACCTCTATCGATGCTGAATACTTCGAAACATTAACAAAATCTAAAATACAACCATTTAATTGAAGTCACATACTGTGTGCAATTAAAAGTATACTTATTATATCAAAATCCATAAATGTTTTAATTAAATAACACACAATAATGTAGTTACTTTCAATATAACAATAAAGCAAAAAAGTTTTATGTCATGTAATTTCAATGATTTATGTTTTTTGTGAATAATATGCAAACTTTTCATAAAAATAAAAGTGCAAAACAGTGAAGTTAAAAAAAGTCAGCAGCTGCTCTGATTTTTTTCCAGTCCCCAAAAATATCAATAATAAAAAGTGAGATTGTTCTTACTGCTTCTAGAAAATCGGTCCAGATTACCAGGTGGTAATTATAACAATGCTGTTAATTAAATGTATTGAAACGAGACTGTGTGAAAGCTTCTGATGACCCCTGAAGGCACTTACCTGCACTCCTCGCTGACAGTGACGTACATCTCCCACACACGGTCCTCAGTAATGGCTCCGTGTGGCACTAGAAGACTAACTCCTGTTGAAATACAAGAGTAAAATCTGGCATAAAAGCTCAAATATTGTTTATAAGTATTCATTTGCGGACACAAAGACAGACACAGACACACACAGATGCAAAGACACACACACAGACACACACACGTGGTGTGACATACAAATGATATTTTAAACATGTTTCTCTACGGACTAAGCTTTTACTCAAAGGGTTTATTTATTTGTTTGTTTCTTTATTACTTGGAGATAAAAGACATCCTAGAGGTACAGACAGAGGCGCAGAAACTGAAGGGATGGGAAACATAATCCCCCCCCACAACTGCTAATTTGGATCCATTCATCCCCCAATAATTTGTTCTTTTTATTTAAATTATTAAACTGTGCAGCTGCCATATCAAAGTGCCTCTTATGCCATGAGGCATAGAATCATTGCTGCAGCACTAACGATGATGGCCCGTGAACAAGCACTCTCCCGGGTACCATTCCACTCTCAGGAAAGCTGGAAGTGCCATTAGAAACGGTCAAACATGTGTGTGTAGGTCTGTCTGTTTCAGCTGACACAAGTAATAGCTTTCTCTTCTGTGAGGTCCTGTCTGGGAAATGCTGACAAGCCTGAATGTGCCTAGGTGCCATCAGGCGTGAGGGTCACCAACAGGCAGTTTGTGGCTGACTTGAGGATTCCTGATCCCCAAGCCTCCCGCACGTGCAGAAGAAAAAAAAAGTTAACTTCAGCAGCTCAGTCAAAGCAGTTGGAGCTCTTTGTAAGGCCCGGGAGGCCAGGATCTCATTGCATTACATCTTCTGATCCATCACAAGGTTCAAGAAGACACCTTCCAAACCTGTCACATGCAAAACCCTACAGAGGTCTGCCAGTCAGAATACTGATAACCTCTACACCTGCCCTCCCGTATAAACTGGCATAGTGTTTGCTCTTAAATGCCAAGCACAGAATACCTCAGTCCACCTTATCTCAGAGGGCCAGCATGCCAAAATAAATGCATTGGACATGGACAGGAAGCAGTACGATGCACCCCCACACCTTACACTTTAGACTATGTAATTCCAATGGACACATTGTAATAATGTAAATGTATGGCTATAAAAACCATGTAGGGAATGAAGATAGGGGACTCCAAGATGAAACTGAGGAAAAGTAAACTGAATGACAGCATAAAAGCCTCAAACATGAAAAGGAATGGGTTCACTGCATCTGTTTGTGTCATGGTACAGCAATAACTGTGAGGTGGGACAGGTAGCGGAAATAAAAGCCGGACAGGGGTATGGGGGGACGCCGGAGCCAATGCCATGCAGCATAGGGACATAGGGGGCAGGCCAGAGCCTAACCCAGACAGCGCAGGAACATGGGGGGCAGGTCAGAGCCAATCCCAGGCAGCACAGGGGCACAGGGTGCAGGCTGGAGACAATCCCAGGCAGTGGAGGAACATGGGGAGCAGGCTGGAGCAAATGCCAGGCAGCACAGGGGCACTGGGTGCAGGCTGGAGCCTATCCCAGGTAGCTCAGGGACAAGGGCAGCAGGCTGGAGCCTATCCCAGGCTGCACAGGGACCCAGAAAGCGCAGGGACAGAAGGGGCAGGCCAGAGCCTATCCCAGGCAGTGCAGCAATACAGGGGGCCAGCATCCAGCCTGGGCAGGACACGAATCCCCCTCCACACACACACATCCTATGGCGACTGAAAGATGTCACTGGACTGCGGAGAGAAGGGCTGCATTACACTAGGAGGGGCATGCAAACTGCATACACACAGTGCGCAGGGCTTTCGAACCACCAACCCTGGAGCTGGGAGGCAATAGTATTACTCAGTGAAGCCTGCTGCCTATGTCACCCCATAGGAATCACACAAGGAAAATCATGCAGACCCTAATGGCCCCCTGGCCTTCTTGAGAGGGAGAGAGGCTGCTTCACACCCCACACCCCCACACAGGAAGCTGCCTCACCACTACACCCCCACACAGGAAGCCGCCTCACAGCTACACCCCCACACAGGAAGCCGCCTCACTACTACACCCCCACACAGGAAGCTGCCTCACCATTACACCCCCACACAGGAAGCTGCCTCACCACTACACCCCCACACAGGAAGCCGCCTCACCACTACACCCCCACACAGGAAGCCGCCTCACTACTACACCCCCACACAGGAAGCTGCCTCACCATTACACCCCCACACA
>JABFEA020000119.1:14320771-14334323 GCA_019775915.2 Cyphomyrus plagiostoma | reverse complement strand
ATCACGTAAAGCAGTGAGAACTGGTTTTCAGTTAATTTACCTGGTAAAATGAAGTTTAAATAAATGACATAAATGCTGTAATAGTACATGTAAGTTAGTGGTTTATTTATTGTTAGTTACTGTAATTGTGCTGCTTTATTTGGTTAATCGTCCAGTCTGTGAAGAAGGCATTCAAGTAAAAATTGCATTTTAGTATGACTCATTTCCTGGTACGTATAGTATGTCAGCATTCACGGTCCGACTTCTGATATTCAGATCGAGTTCTGGGTCAAACTGGTTTGTTCGACTTTCAAGAAATTTGAGTTCAAATGAGTTCGAGAACCAAGGTACCACTGTATTTAGGTGTGTAAAACAGCTTCAGAATCCAAGCTTACCTCACGTATTACATCCACTGAGTTATCAAACTCACTTAAATTTATTATATACTGGGACCTTTTATTTGTCATAAAAGCATGTATGTGTGTAAGAATATGTTTTCTGCATAGCTCTACACTCCAAGCTGAAATTACCGCATAAACCCCTAAAATAAAACACAACACTGTTCACATGCATAGTCCATTTTATACAGAATTGATTGAAAGATATTTCCAACATCACCGATCCAGCCCTTTTCAGGGCCCTAAGCAAAATTTCATTGACCTAGTTGTAATTTGTCATCCTTCCTATTCCGAGAGGCTGATCAGATGATGGAGGGGAGAGGGGGCGTGTGGCTGCTGGGCCCTAAGCAAGCAGTTGAAGCACTTATGTACTGAGCCGCAGTCCTGCCCAATAACATCATAATGCCCTAACTTACAGGGGGAGTTGTGACTTTCAACAGGACCTGGCTTCTGAGGATGGCATCTCCTCAGTCTCTGGAAAAAGGATCCTGATAGACCAGGACCCTGATTTGGGTTACTGCTGTTATGAATTGGGTTACTCTCTCATATACTTAGAGCCAGTGGGTCCAGCAGAATGAGCAAATGTTCTCAATGGTATCTCACTCCCAGCTAGTTTATTATTATAATGAAACAGACAATTTAACAGAATTTTCTGTGTAAGCAACAATGTCCAAATAAGTGATCCAAGGGACAGTTGCCAAAATTCAGACCAATCGAGCACTTGCAGGTAGAAACATTTTAAACAATGCCAGACCACGCTTAAGCTAATCTAAAGGTAAAATGTCAATATGGAGTCATATGAATGTGTTCAGCACCAAGTTTGCAAAGAAGTGCAGAAGAGTGGTGGAGTGATTTTTCAAGCACCATACAGTCTGAGTTTTATTCTAAAGTCTTACATAATGAACTTTGATTAGTCTAAATGGGCTGTTATGAAAAAAATGTCACAGAGGAACTTATGAATAGGAATTTTAGTATACTTTTTGCAAATTTACAATGTTTGTGTTTATGTATCCTTATTTTTCTCATTGGTGCATCTCAACAATACTCATCATGCATCTTCTGCTCCACTCATACAAATGTGGTTCACCATCCAGGCATAAGTTTGTATTCACATAATTAGGGTTAATCATGCGGTTAAAAAATGATTTACGGATGATTAATTTTTAAATCTAAGGAATTAAGTAATCAATCATAATTATACTTGCCACAATCTGCAATCTAAAAAAACATACAGTAGATGTTTCTTATCCATACTGTTACCTTACAGAAAAAAAGAACTTAAGAACTCAGAATTCAATATCCCAAGCATATTTTGTTAGAATGCCAGCTTGCTCAAAGCCCAGCAGCAACAATGCTGTCCCTCAGGAGCTAGTCTGAAAATGTAATCCTTGTCATTGCAATCCTATACTCTTATTATGCTCTCCCTAAGTTATACACTGCAAGAAACCTTCTTACAGAAAGCTGAATGTATATCCGTGCTAATCATTGTATTGGAAACTATAATTAGTATTATTTAATAAGCAATGCAAGTAATGTAGCTTGAACTTGGATTTGCAGCATGGAAAAGAGTTTGGTGCTCAAATTCAGCAATAATCAATTTTGTGAAGCTAATACTTGGCTTATGACAGACTTACATTTCACACCAACAGATGATGCAGAAAATAAAATGTAACTCAATAAAAGTTGAACTCTGAAGTAAATGCACAGTTTGTCTGTGATGCAAACAAAATACTACTTTATAATACAGACTTTCAAAATAGCTCATTTGTGCAAAGCAGAGCCAGCAGGCATATCCTGTACTGTTCATCTGGCACTGCACTCTTAAAACACAATACTAGTAGCACCTATAAACCAGATGCCCAGCTATTTACATAACTAATGCACACACTCTCATAAGGGTCGTTATGTGCGCCTGACATCACAAAATCCAAACTCTCAAAACCTTTGTAAATAGAAAATTTTAGCATCAGCATTTGTTACGACTGTCGGTGGGCAAGCAAGAAAGTCCAGCCAGGAAATCGGGAAAACAGGGTTTACGGACAGCTTGGACAGATGACAGACCAACAGCAGGAAAGGTTAATGCTAAGTCTGCCGGAACTTACGCAGACGCAGACTAAATACAAAAGACAGGCAGGCAGTAACACGAGACAGGTGAGAACAATCAGGGAAAAACACTGGGTAACGAGGTGGGCGTGACACACACGAGGATCGTTCGGAGCGGGACGTGACAGAACCCCCCCCCCAAAGGCGCGCACACCGAGCGCGTCTCAAGAGAGGCAACGGACGAGACGAGACGAGACGAACCTGGATGACAAAACCAAAACCATTAACAGGGACCAGGGAACAAGACCGAGACACAAAACAGGCACAAGGATAGAAACCAGGACAGGATGCGACACAAGACAGGGAAAGCAGACAGGCAGACCAGAACGGGAGAGACAGAGGGAACACCCACAGGTGGAACAAAAGGGCCAGGAGTGAAAGGAGGAACAAAAGGGCCGGGAGTGAACGGAGGGACCGAAGCCGGCGGGACAAAAGGAGGAGGAGCAAACGAGACAGACACAGGAGGAGGACACCAGGGTGCCCGAAGGCACCCAGGCAGGCGACGGGCAGCAGCCGGAGGGGCCGCAGGCAAGGGGGAGGCAGGAGCAGGAGGGGGCCCCACAAGGAAATGGACCGAGGGACCGCCAGAGGGGACCCGGAGAGACCACCGGCGCAGGCAGGCAAGAGGGGGAGCCACCGCTGGTGACGGTAAAACCGGAGCTCGCGAAGGCGCTGTCCGACGCCCAGCCGGAGCAGGGGGGCCTGGAGGCGGCCGACAACCTGGAGCCAGAGGACCCGCAGGCAGCCACCGGACAACGGCCAGGGGCCACACGGGTGCGCCAGAGGGCGGGATGGGAGGGACCCTGACCCTCCGCTTGTGCCCCCTCCCCTTCCGGGATACGGAGAGGCGGGGAACCCATTGGGCTCCACCTATCTGGGGCATTGGCAGTTGAGTTGGGTGTCCTCCTGGGTCTGGGGAACCCAGCAACTGGATCCCCGAGGGGTCCCACTCGAGCTCCTCCTCTTCCGCCATCAGAGGAGGAGCGATGGTGTTATCCGGGACCTCCTCGGGGACAGAGTGTTCCAGGCTGGACGGGTCCAGGGCTGGTGTGGCTGCAGCTGCGGGCGGAGCCACGGGTGTGGTGGCAGCTGCAGGTTCCAGCAGAGCAGGAACCGGCGGGGCTGCGGGCCAGGGCCGCGGGCGGAGCAGGAACAGGCGGTGCTGCGGAGGGGAACGCGGGCAGAGGCATGGGCGTGGCGGCCTCAGGCTGAGCAGCTGCGGGCGGAGGTGCGGGCGTGGCGGCCTCAGCAGCAGGCAGAGGTGGATCCAGAGCAGGCGCCTCGGGTGCGGCTGTAGCTGCGGGCGGAGGTGGATCCGGAACGGGCGGGTCCGGAACAATCGCCTCTGCAGCAGGCGGGTCCGGAACAATCGCCTCTGCAGCAAGCGGGTCCGGAACAATCGCCTCTGCAGCAGGCGGGTCCGGAACAATCGCCTCTGCAGCAGGCGGGTCCGGAACAATCGCCTCGGCAGCAGGCGAGTCCGGAACAATCGCCTCGGCAGCAGGTGAGTCCGGAACAATCGCCTCGGCAGCAAGCGGGTCCGGAACAATCGCCTCGGCAGCAAGCGGGTCCGGAACAATCGCCTCGGCAGCAGGCGGGTCCGGAGCAGGCGCCTCATAGCCTGGCTCAGGCAGGGCAGACATTGGCAGGTCTGGCACCGGGCGGTCGGGCACTGCCCCTTTAAAAGCACTGGGGATCCGCGGATAGCGTCTGTTACCGGGCTTATCCATCTACCGGCAATTCATGCTGGCTGGTAGAAGTATGCCTCCAATGGTGGCTTCTGCAGACCGCGGAGGCATTGCTGGCTGGTAGCGGCGGTATTCGCCCAGGCGATCGGGGAGCTTCCTCGCTCACCGCTGTTCTCCCAGGTGGGGATGAGTGAGCAGCCGCCCAGAGAAATGCTTGCTCCCTCCTGGCTCTGAGCGACGTATTCTTTCCATCGCTCGGTGATCCGGTGAAGCAGGCAGTGGAGGATCTTTCTTGCCCGGTGCAGCGGATACTGCTGTCCGGGCGGGCGCTCCGCTGACAGGAGGTCCGCGCCCCGGCTGGCCAGCTCCAGGGCTGTGGGGTCCTCATGTACCTTGGGTTGGGACCGCCAATGCACAAAGTCTTGCAGCAGACCGAGCCGATGGTGCTCGGCCTGCTGCTTTGTGCTTACGGAGAGACTTGTCATTCTGTTACAACTGTCAGTGGGCGAGCGGTTAAGCAGGAAGTCCAGCCAGGGATTCGGGTAAACAGGGTTGATGGAGGAGAAACAGGACGTACGGCAGACCAACAGTGGGACAATGTTAATGTCAAGTCTGCTGGAACTTACGCAGACGCAGACTTAAATACAAAAGACAGGCAGGCAGTAACATGAGACAGGTGAGAACAATCAGGGAAAAACACCTAACGAGGTGGGCGTGGCACACACGAGGATCGTTTGGAGCGGGACGTGACAGCATCTAAAGTTGTTTTTTTTTTTTTTTCCAGAAAGAACTCACTCTCAGTGTAATGGCCATATCTGTGTAAGGCTTGCCTCCCAGTGCAAGGGTAAGAGCACAAGGGTTTCACAGACTCCTTGAGCTTTGAGAGTAAGAGATGTGAGGCACAGAAGAGCTTGATTTAGCCTTTTGATTTAGGCTTTAGAAGCATAGCCTGGAGGGACTGGCCAGCTTTCCACTGAGGCTATCATTACTTTCGGTAACCCAAGCAGTCTGCTACACATTGCTGCAATAATAAAACACGCTGAAATAAAAACAGGCTCCTAGCACAAAGGCACAGAATGGATGTTAACTGTTCCATTATTTTCACATTTAGCCTCAGCCATTTTGTGCATTGTAATTCCGGAGTGCCCCCCCAGGGACAATAAGGTGTGTGTCTGAAAGGAAAAAAATATTTAATGCAATGCAGAAGATGCCATTAGATGCTGGGTACAAAATACAATTCAGTATATTTTTAAAGAGTAATTGTATAAGCATTAATATTATACTTAACGACAGAACTGGAATGCTTTGGAATATACAGTGACATGAAATATAAAACTGGATGCATTTATCTACATAATATTTAGAACAATGTGCGTAACTTTTTACAAATTTGCATAGGATCACTTACCAATGCTTTACTAAATAAGAGAATTACGAGTTTAAATGTAGGCCATGAGATGCATTGTTAATTAAATTATAGGAGTACCTTTTGAACCTCCAAGACAACCGAGCACAAGTACCTACAAATTTTCAGATGATGAAACCTAGTTCACTTTGAGTACATCACTCAAACAAGGTCGCCTGGGTGCATTTTTGAGAGTTGATGAAAATTCAGGATTAGCTGACAATGTACTGTGAGGTGCAGACTTCTGTCTTTAATCTGCCACCCTACACAGGCCAGCGTGGAGAACTGACTTACTGATGGACTTTGGCTTGACCTTGACCACAGTTTCTTTTTCTATAATGTTTGCAGGCCCGCGGGGGGTGGGCAGCCAGTCAACCTTGGACCCGCAGAAGTTTTTTTTCTCTATCCATACCCAACAGCACTTTCTGGATTAGAATGCCCACCCCTGCACTATAGGGTAAGTTAAGGTAAGATATTTTTAAATAAATACAGTTTTCTGTTATACCCGTTATATACAGTTACATGATACACCTTTTACAATGAAAAATATTATAACAGTGGCCTATTAGCCTATGTTCTTTCATTGTTCCTTCAAGGGTATAAAAAACATGATTTTCATTGCTCCATTATCCCTTGATACATACTGTAGCGACAGTGATATGGCTCAGAGTAATGGAGCCCAGTATGTGCATTTAGCATACTGGGAGTGCGTGTATGTAGCCCTTGTATGTGTCCTGTTGTAAGTAGCCGTGTATAATCGTAGCATAAATGTGTGTTCTACCGAGTTTGCATATACCCTGACCAGTGCTGCATGTGTAATCCTGGTGTGGTCTAGTGATACGTAATTACCCGCCGTGTGTGTCTTACTGTCCTTAGCATAACTTCCTTCTGTTTCTCAGTCATTCTGTGCCTCGGTATGTTGTTGCGTACTATTTGTTTCAGGACTATATAAAGAGCAACTTTGTGCAAAACCATCTCCTCTTGTCTCTTGCCGTCACTGCCCCTATGCATCGGTCTGCCAAGCGTCACAATATGTATTTATTCATTGCTATATTGTGTCTTGAGAATTAGGCTAAAATGTCAGAATCCCTTTCATTTGAGAGAGTACTGTATAATTATGTGCAATGTACTTTATTTTTACTGTGTTTAATTTTGGAAATTTCTTACTCTGAGTATTAATCTTTACCAGATGTACACACAAATTACGCTATATATGGGGTCCATGATTGCTCGCTACTATCCACAGTTTTGACTGTCCAAAGTAAATTTTGCAATATATCACCCATGGATAGGGAGAGACTACTATATTATTATTATTATTGGTATTAATGGTTACAGGGAGCTTTGGTGGAGTCCTGCTGTTACCGTGTTCACTTTGCACACCAGCAGATCCGTTACCCCTGCAGAGAAGCGTTCTTTTCCACTATCTGACATTTCTGCTCTTATAATGGCAATGCACCACAGGACAAGGGCACCTGGCTTTTAAAGGGAATGGGAGGTAATACTCTGATTGATTTATAGCTTGTTATGCCCCAATCACACCCCCCATGACTAATTCCGAAACTTAGTACAACCCTTGTGGATCATGCGCCTGATACTGCGACTGTTTTTCTGTTGTTACACTAGTAAAAATCAGTTGCCTATGCCCTAAAAGAGGTGCACCATGTGCTTCAGACCATGCACATTACATTTTTAAAATAGGACCTTCATTGGCATTCAAATTATTGCTGCCTGTTAGAAATGCTTGTTTTTTAAAGGCACTGTATGCATGCAGAAGTAGGAGTCACATATCCAATGCATATAATTTAAATATAACAAGTGCTGAGAAAAAACACAATTCTAACAGTATCACCATTTTACCCAGGAAACATTCTGACTCATTCAGCTGTACCCAGCAATGCCTTTACTTACCTTGCCTTGTGGTCTTGAAGTTAAATGACTGGAAGCCCCCTGTGAATGTTGATGAGTCAATGACGTCCACCCCATAATCACTGTGGTTCCTCCGGTAGAGCATGATGCTTATCACAAGAATGGTTACAGCAATGACCCCAGCCGTCAAGCCGGAGTAGAGGGCCACATCGCTGCTGGCTTCCCTATCTACAACACATAGTCAATATGACATAATCTGTCTGATATGAGTGAAGCCCCTAAACTCTCAATGTAATAATATTCTATTCTATAATATAATATAAATTTATGCATAACCCTATGTCTTAGTAAGTTATTTCCACATATTCTAATTATATATAATATATTTGGTAAGGGTTAGGGCATCCTCATAATGCGTTTATAATGCATTCGTAGAACATTCAGTGTACCTTCATAATGCATTCGTAAAACATTCATAAGCAACATGTAAGTATATCTTAACATGCTAACATATCTTAACAGCTTTAATATACATTAATAAACAGTAAGGCTTTACATTAACTGCATCTTCATGCCTTTACAATGCATTCGTAGAACATTCATTGCACCTTCATAATGCATTCATAGAAAACTCATAAGCAGCATGTAAATATACCACAACATCCAATCATATCTTAACAGTTTTAATATACATTAATTATTAAAACATCATATGATAATAGGGGAGGCATGGTAGTGCAGTGGTTAGCACTATTGCCTCACACCTCTGGGACCTGGGTTCTGGTCTCCGCATGGGTCAAGTGTGTGGAGTTTGCATGTTCTCCCCGTGTTGTCGTGGGGTTTCCTCCGGGTACTCCGCTTTCCCCCCCCAGTCCAAAAACATGCTGAGGCTGGTTGGAGTTGCCAAATTGCCCATAGGTGTGCGTGACTGGTGTGTGAGTGTGCCCTGCAATGGACTGGCCCCCTATCCAGGCTTGTTCCCTGCCTCGTGCCCGTTGCTTCCGGGATAGGCTCCGGACCCCCTGCAACCCAGTAGGATAAATGGATGGATGGATTATATGATAATAACATTATCTTTATAATCATATAATGTTTGTCATTAATATATATTAAAAGGTATGTTAGGATAAGGTATACTTTCATGCTGCCTATGAATGTTCTGTGAATGCATTATAAATGCATTATGAAAGTGCACTGAATGTTCTGAGAATGCATAATGAATGCATTATAAGGGTGCAATTAATGTAAAGCATTATCATATATTTTCCCTAAGGGTGTGCATATGAAATTTGTACAATAAATCATATATCCACCTGCTGTTGAAATGTAAAAATGCACCTAATTTCCCACATTCTTCAGTTTGGTACAAATATGACAGACTATACATGTGCACTGCCGACTTAAGTTTTCTAGTTACTACAACTACATCAATCTTTTTTTTTCTTTTTTAATTCCTAATTGAGGCTGCTGCCTCATACTCATTATAGGAATATGTTAAACTAATGGAGTCTCTCTAAAATGATTGTAATTGATGTTGCACCTGACAATCATTTGTAAGCCATAAAGACCAGGCATTAAAAAGCACTTGAATTTCACAAGGGAATATAGCACCATTAATTAAATTACCTCCTATGCAATAATTACACTCTATTACATCTAGTTCAATAGAAAACACATCTGATTGTTGCACAGTTATTCTCATCGCACCCAAAGGAAAAAACACAAGCATGACCCTCCTTTTGGTCAAAGACTGCTATAGGACACTTATCTTAGCAATCTGGACTTGCCCTCTGGTGTTGAGATGTTTATGTTGAACTGAGCTTACAGGAGGCATGAAAATGGTTACATGGAAATTTCCCACTGGAAATACTGGAACTTTTTCCCTGTATAGCATTTTAATTGTTAATAATAGCAAAATACATACAGGGTAAGCAGTACAATCATGCTGTAAACAAGAATTAATTTCTTGGGATAAAGAGAATGATTTTAAACAGTAACTTTCCATGACATAAAGGAAAAATAACATTGAGCTGGGCTGTAGCTGAGTAGTGCCTTACGGACCATCAGCGTGCTTAGGGTTGAGTAGCACAACAAGGATATTTAATTTAGAATTTAGAATTTGGTGATCAGTGGTCATTGTTGATACACCACAGCACACAGTGCATAACAATGAAATGTGTCCTCTGCATTTAACCCATATGTGACATCGTAACTTAACAGGGGGCAGCCGATTCAGGGCCTGGGGAGCAGGGCTTGGGAGTGGTACCTTGCTCAGGGTCCCTCAGTGGTTCCTTGCTGATCAGGGATTAAGATTGAATTTTCACTAAAGGACAACATGGTGCATACTATCAGGGGCAACTGGATTTCCCAATTAAATGATGTATGGTAGTGAAATACAGGGGCTGTTTGTTAAGTGATATGGGGAAGATGACAAATTTGTACAATACAGCAGCACTTACTCTGGGGTTTCACATCATGCAACAGCTTTCGATCTGCAAGAGAGAGTACAGAAAGAGAGAGAGAGAATTTATATTCTGTTCTGGTTGTCAGACCAGCTGGAAGAGTTACCACATGACATTGTGGAGTGATACACCTGGAGATATTCTATAATCTGTCCTATATTGTCCATCTGTCAGCAGTCTTTTTCCTTCTTCCGGTAAGAGAGATTAAACTATTAAATAGAATAATGCCTTGCAGGAACCATGAAAAATCACAGCATGACCAAACTAAGAACTGTTCAAATTATTTTCATGTATTTATTGTGTAATATAATCTATCCAAAGCTTATACTCAGGGAAACATTAGAGGCATGGATATCTCAGGGCCCAGCCCTTTTCAGAGTACTTCACAGGTGTTCCCCTGCTTACAGTCATACATATTACCTGTTTATACATCTGGGCAGTTTTCAGGGTTTTGTAATGAGCGAACAACAGTGCAGGTTGGTGGGGAACTTCAGCCATTACTCCTTGATTAGGTTACCCGGCAGTTACCACCCAACGGCCATTCAAGCATGTGATATAAAGGCAGCAGCAGTGTCACTGACGGATGCTGATGCTAACAGTGAAAGAGCACTCACCCTGCGTGCAGAAGCCGCCTGTGCAGTTTTGTATGTGAAGGGCGACTCCCTCACAAAGCTTGCCGCCGTGCTTGGGCGTGGGAGAGGTGCACTGTCTGCTGCGCTGCCTCTCGCACTCGGAGCTGCAGGTCGCCCACTCGGACCATTCCTCCCAGCCGCCATCCACTGCAACACACCAGAGGCAAGAGGACACCAGCTATTGCTGCCCAATTTCTGAAATCCACACTGAGCTGTGGCCAATGAGGATGAATTCATGTTTACATTTTGTCTGTTCAGATATATGAAGTACTAGCATCTCATCCAGGGTATAGCCTGGCCTAACCCTAATCCCAGCCTGGTGGCATGTGTCGTGTGGCATAGGGTCCAAGCCCCCAGTGCTAAGTACAGGTGTGTGTCATTCATCCAGTCCATTATTCGGTTACTCCCCATTCTTGAAGGCTATCTTCTTCTTCTTCTTCTTCTTCTTCTATTACCGAAGTAATTATGCATTTATTTCTCATTTTACTTGTCCAATGATGTTATATTGAACAAGACCATTGAATTTAAACAGGGCCAAGATATTCAATGAATGTTTCAAGGAAGTGCAATTATGGTTTTGATCCATCTGGTCTACAAGTTGACAATGTCTTTTAAAGTACCTTTTCTCTTAATCTAAATGCAAATGACATGTTTACACAAATTCAGTCCTTTAAAAAGAGCCTCGGATGTATGTAGTTTCATTGCTGAATGTGCTTTGATAGGAGCTTCACAAATCACAAATACTTCCCATGTTATTGACTTTTGTCCATAGAGTCTTATGTTTTTTTTCTGTATAAGACCATTGAAAAATAAAGATTATAGGGCTGTTGCAATAACATATGGATTTTTTTTGAAGGTTATATATTCACACAACTGAAGGAAAAAAAGTCATACAATGCATTTACAAAGATGAAGCCCTGTAAGTCCAACACTAACGCACCAATCATCTGATATCTGAAAGCTTCACAGATTTTAGATTTAATGATCAATCTGTGCAAAAAATCCACAAACTGCTTTACACTAAACTCTTTGAAGTCACCCAATATGAAGGAGCTTAGATTAAAAACAAAATATTGCCATTAATGAATGTATCAATCAGTACAGTTCATAATACTTGGAATGTAGTATTTGTTAATACAGTACACTACACAAAATACATTCCTGTAGTTTTCCTCAGCCTCAAACCATTTATTCTTTCTGTATCTGCATTGTTAGACACCCTGAAAACATAACAGTGAATTCATTATGTAACCTGCTAAAATGGGTTAAAATAAATTAGTTATTTAGTTAAAATAAATTAGTTATTTGGTTAAAATAAATTAGTTATTCTTAACTTTTGCATTTTAGTTTCTAGCAAATTAAGTATTTCTACTTTTATTTTGGAAGCCGGAAGTTCTTTTATTTTGACGTGTCGCTGCATAGCGGATGAACGAGAGAGCGCGAGTCAACTAGCACACACGTAAAGAGAAGTTAAGAGAGAAGTTAAAAGAACATTGATATGTGTTGAGAGAATAGCGACGTTGGAAAGGAGAGTTTTAAAAGATTCGGGTAATTTGAAGTTCACCAGGGGCCTGCTTCACAAAGCAGGATTACTTGCTTAGCCAGATAACTTGCCAGATTTAAGGTAGTCTGGGCTAAATAAGTTGATGAAAATAAGCTCTATTTAGCCCAGACTACCTTAAATTTGGCAAGTTATCTGACTAAGCAAGAAATCCTGCTTTGTGAAACAGGCCCCAGGAGTACCGGACACTTTTGTTGTTGTGTGTGTACGTGTTCCTGTGCCCCCCTGTCTCAGTAAGCACGCATTTCTTAATTTGTTAGCTTTATGCTAATGGTTCGAGTAGGGTTCATAGTGAAAAGAATCCATGCGGAATGTTACAGAAATATTCTTAATCCCTCATACAGCTTCTCCAAGTCCACAAAGTCTTAATTTACTGTTGAAAATCTGAGTTCTTTTGAGGTATGTGTAAGTGCTTAGGACGTACTACTGTTTTGCAGTGTTATATTTATTACTATGGTAATAATTAAATGAATGCATTTCGGAAACTGTATTTAGATTATATTAAGAGAAAAGTTATATTGTATTTGTACGGAAGCATAATGCGTTCACTTGAGAAAAAATAATTCTGCTCTGTTTTTCTGAATTAACGAGATAATTATCTCGGAATTTCTGAATTAACGAGATAATTATCTCGGAATTTCCGAGATAAAGTTTTCATGTAAAAAAAAAATCCTCTGTTTTTCTTAATTAACGAGATACGGTTTTCATGTAAAAAAAAAAATTGGTCTTTGTCAGCCGACGTCACACTCGCTATAGCCGCAGTGTATTGCCATTGAGGTTGTATACAACGCATGAGTGTGTATTTGCGTCCGGCATTATTTCTTGTAAGATGAGAAGCTATGTGAAAGGCTGTCATACTAAGTTACATGGTAGAAATGCCAATAAGGTGGACTACAACATGAGATTTTTTCGGTTTCCCACTTTGAAAAGAGGATATGGACAGCAGGTAGAGCAATGACTACAATGGGTCGCAGCAATGACACGGAAGGAGATGAATTTTAACACGATATCTCCCTCTATGCGTGTTTGCTCTCGATATTTTCATAAAGGGAACTAAGATATTTTTTGTTTGAGTAATATTACTGAATATAGATTTTTTGTCTTCTAAAGTTGGTATTTCCACATTGGTTAACCTACGCTAGCAAGCTAGCCTCACTACGGAGGGCAGCAGAAGTAGATTAATATGCTCGTGTTTAAATGTTGTTACAGAGTGAATGCTTTTTAAAGGCAAGTAAACAGCAAAACTGTAATACAGTTTTATTTTGGTTTGGGTTTGAAACACTGCGAAATATTCACAGCTTTAAGTAAGATAAAACAAACTTAAGGTTTCATATTCAGTGTTTTATTTTCTCTACAAAAATGTAACGTTTTACATTGTTGGAACTTGGACATAATGTCATTGGACATAACTTTATTGGTAATGTTTAAAATAAAATATAAGCGGCAAGCAGGACA
>JABFEA020000119.1:14213204-14227862 GCA_019775915.2 Cyphomyrus plagiostoma | reverse complement strand
AGACAGGGTGGGGATGGTACACGTGGGGATGGGGTGGGGATGGTTTTGGTACACGTGGGGACAGGGTGGGGATGGTATACGTGGGGACGGGGTGGGGATGGTTTTGTATAATGGATATAATGTTTTAAGGTGACACAGCCAATTGCATGGGGGAGGGTGGAAAACTTAATAATTCAGATACAAATGTCTACTTTGGGAGCGAATAAATGAGTCCAAATTAAACCCCCCACAATTGCACCGCCCATGGGCATGGTGGATCAAAGGGCAGTGTTGTTACCTCACAGCTGCAGTGGTGGCAGTTTGAATCCCACCTCCATTCTGGGTGTGTTCGGCTCTCCCTGGTTTCCTGCCACAGTCTGAGCCTAACTGCCATCTCTAATTGTACGTGTCCTATGTGATCGATTGGTCTCCCGTTAAGGCTGCACTTCTGCCTAGCGCCTGAGGTGGGCTCCAGCCTGCCACAGCCCTGTCCAACACAAGTTTTTAAAGACAGATGGATATACAGATCTTATCCTTTCCATTGCTTTTGAAGGCACAGACTCAGTCATGATATCCACTAAATTAGCCCAAGCAGCACAGGTACACCTTACAGATAGCATCAGTTAAACTTTATAGGTTACATGGTGATCAAATACATAAAGTTTTATACTTTTATAGTCTCAAGAGCAGCATTGCTGATGTACTGTTGAGCACCGTATGTGCCTTGAATTGCTTCGATTAAAAATAGCAGCAGGCAAAGTAACCATAGCTTCTGTGCTGCACATTGCTTTGGATTAGCCATATAATGAAAATCACAGCCCCTAGGCAGGATCCATATTAGACCACAGGAAATACAATGGACATTTACACTAGTGAGGCAGCACAGACTCTCAGTGAACAGCATAAGTGCCTCACATCTAGAGGGTAGGGGGGTTTGATTCCACCTCTGCTGTGTGTGCGTGTGTATTTGCTCTCAGGTGTTTGTGATGTCTGTAGATTCAGTTTCACGTAAACAACAAAAAAGAAAAAAAGAGAAAATGATCATGCAAGTCACGTTTTAATCTAAAGCAAATCAGTTTTATTTATATAGCGCCTTTCCTATACTCAAGAATACTTTACAAAAACACATTTAACAAGGCATATGAATTTTGGATTAATTCTGCCCATTACCAAATCTTTCTGTTTTGTCATTAACTAGATGAACAAAATCTATTCAACATGTCCATCCAATACATTTTTTAAATTGTCTGTCCGATTGTTTTAAGAATTTCTTCTATCACACATGACGTACCCTGGATGGGATACTAGCCCACAGAATGGCACATATAAGCACACATTATAGGCAGCAGAGTTGCCAATTAACTTAATTGTGTGTATTTGGACAGTGGAATGAAACCTGTGAGTTTAATATATAATTAGGCGTTTAATATATCAAAAATGACCAAGGTTTTTCAATCTCACAGGGTTATCAACTTGGTACAAGGACTCACTATTGTTAGCAATTCTTTTCTTCTGTGACTCATTTCCTTATAAATTTCTTCTTTCATTTTTAATCTAAATTATACAACTCAAGTTGAGCATTTCTTTTTTATATTTATTACAGTATCTAAGGTATATTAAATATTCTTTTCTACAATAATTATTTGGCACAAAATATGAAATGATAAAACATTCTAACCTGATTCTGGCTGCCTTAGCTAAAATACTGAAAAATAGAATCTTAAAGCATCGAGTAAGTCAATCTGTAGTCAGAACATACATTTCATTGCACACTATACTCACTTAAGTATGTGGTTTTATTCCCATTGGGCCAAAGAAAGCCATATGAGGTTACACAGTTATTGTTTTCTTTTATTTTAAATTCCATTATTTGAACTTGCAAAGAAGGCTTCGGAAAAGGTAAAATTAGTTGACCTGCAGTGCTGATGTGCGAGAAATCAACTGAGATGCGTCGGGGAGGCAGAGATGAAAATAACACACTCCAAACACGAAAGCGGATGGGAGCAGTGAAGTGGCCACCCACAGAGGGCTCTGACACCACATGAAAAAGGCCGCAGGAAAAAGGCAGCAAACGAGGAGAGAAGTACAGTCAAAAAGATCTCTCCAGGACACAGAAGAGAATGAACTGGAGCGCCGCCATAAAGCAGACATAACAAATATGAAGAGCAGAAGGAAAAGGCCAGGCTTGTGGTCTCATGTGAAGCTGTACGTGGCACAGTGTGAAGCTGCAGGTGGCAGAGTCACTCCAGAGAGTCTACATTGAGCCATACTGCAGACAGGTGATCAAAGCTGAACATCCTGTGCTGCAGCTCATGTTTCTCATTAACATTTCATGGAAGCCTTAATGTTTCTTTGATTTTAAAAAGAAGGCTTGAAATTAGTGTTGGACATTGTGATGCATATAGGACTGGAAGCCTGGTGACTGAAGGGAAAGTATTGGTTTGGTGTTTTTATATGATTGGCTGGAGGGTTTCAGACTCAGCTTAGAGTTGCAGGATTTTTTTCTGAATTTGTAAATACCGTCTGCTTCCGGGATAGGCTCCAGACCCCCATGACCCTGAATAGGATAAGCGGTTACAGAAAATGGATGGATGGATGGATGGATGGACATTTATAAATAAATAGTGACACTCTGACTGGACCCAATTATAAGAACATGCCCAGTCATTTCAAGCCAGCTTGCAGGTCATGGGAATGATTCCAAACACTGACGTCCACATCATAGAAGCATGTTCATTTACATTGCTTGCCAAGCACTTATATGCCAAGCACTTATAAGCCACAGTCTAGCGGTTTGGGGTGTAACAGAGCACGAGTGTTGGGGGGAAATAAACACAGGAACACAGGAATAAGGGTACAGAGTGTGTATTTACAAAGATGTCATTCACCACAGTGGTTATATAGAGTTGGCTATATAGAGAGCGACACAGGCAAACACAACAAACAAAACGAACCAACCGTACCAAAGCTAACCTATCTACCAAAAGAAAAGCAAAACAAAAGAAAATCACTCACTGTATCTCCCTAACCAAAAGCTACAAAAAATGTGCAAAAAATTGCAGCCACTGCCTACTAAATAAACCATATACACTGGGTTCGGGTATAATTGTTGTCAAGGCACAGGCAAAATAATTGATATGCAGAAACGCATTTATCAAGAATAGTGACCAAAACCAGGGATTAGACATGAATCGATAAACCAGAAACAAACCAAAGTCATACACGAGCTGTCAAAACCAGAAACAAGCACAAACCAACAGCGAGAGCAAACCAACAAAACTGGCTGGTGATAGTGGTGCCCATGGTCCTTTTGTATGTCCTGGAACTGACGACATTGGAGGCTGTTAGGGCAGGGACTTGGGCGAAGCCAGCAAATCTTCTTTGGCACAGCGTACGACATCTTCTGGTACACAGTACAGAATTCCACCGCAAAACATCACAGCACGATGCTGGGGCTTCCGGCACATAAGATTTTCAAGCGATTTGTTGATAAAATAACAGATTTTTTAAGCATTTAATGCATCAGCTGTCATTAATATAGTAAGTACTGTTATTTTGTTTTGTATGTGTACAACATTAATATTAGAAATGCTCAGGAATGTGAAGGGAGGTAAATTTACATTTAAAAAATGAAATCTGACTACTCCGTCATCTTGCACCATGTAATGTCTAACATGAACTCTTTCCTTCTAAAAATAAAACTTGATATAAATAACTGATAATCTGATTAAGTTGTCATGCCACCACTCCACATACCAGGCTGACAATAACATATATGCAGTAAATGTAAAGGCAGCACTGGACCGCGTTGGGAAATATTGTGTAAAACAACAGCCACACTGCAGAACATTGAAATATATTTCTTCATAATAAGTAAAGCAGCTGAAGGGCCATTGCCTTTATTTTAACATACTGTCTGCTAACTTTGGCCATATTCAGAGCCCCCTATACAGGCTTTCTCCAGCTGCTGTGCAATGGAGTAAATTTGTTTTGATGGCACATTACTCACGCTACTGTCTGAGGCAGTCTGGGGGTGTGGCAGATTTTACATAACCAAAAACATTTATGCATCACCTGACTACTTGTCCTGGTTAAGGCCAGAATACCCCAGGAGCTCATGAAACAAGGCTGGGGCACATCCTAGACAGAGTGGCTACTGCAGGGCCCCTACTAGAGGCAATTCAGATAGACCAGCAATCCTGTATTTGTCTGGATTGTCGAAGGGAATGCATGGGGGCAGCATGCAAACTTCACCTACAGAGCCGAGAGGGGATTCAAACCCACAGCGCTGGGGATCTGAGGTAACAATGATAACCACAAATCCCCAACCACCCAACTGTAGTAACCACATACCAAACTGTTCAATGTCCAGAAAAGCGTAAGCAAACTCAAGAGTCCATAATCACACCCAAAATCATGTAAAACATTTGTTAGTGATTGACTGGGAATGGTAATATTGTATTATGCTATTGTATTTTTCTTGTGTTTGAATACAATTGTAAAGTACGTTAGTTTCAAAAATAAATTGCTTTGACAAATTGCTACTGTTTGACATAATCATGTAAGTCCGTAGATCATCATTTAGCTAATGCTATCATACCTGTTTCATTTTTGGCTATATAGAATTATATCCACATCCTGTGCCCTAACATTCCAAAACAGTGCAATTGTGATTTCCACTGGCAAAGCTTTCCACTGTGATTAATTTTCCCTGAGGGTTATGCTGCTGCTAGGTCGTTCTATTTTAAGGGATAACTTTAAGGCTGAATTTTAGCCTCTTAAAGTCTGTATTAGTACCGGAGCCAAAATTTCAGTTGCTCCGTAATATTCACTCACACAATTACAGACTAAATCCATGTTTTTTTTCCATCCAGAATCATCTGGGCTGAAGGAAAAGGGTTGAAATTGAGAAAAACTAAATAAAAGAGCAACTTTGCGTAAAATCAAATCAAACACAGAACATGTAAGTTGCAGCCATACAAGTGTTTTTAGTGCTATTTTACATAATTTTCAGCAAATACAGTCCATACTATTTTTAGCTATTTTACAACATGTATTTTGAGAAACAATAAGTTAAATAAAACAATTTGTAGTCTTATACTTGCAAAAAAAGTCTCATAAAGGTAGTGAAAAACACTACGGGAACAACAGTTTGTATATATTTCTAAAAACGAGTTTTTACAGTAATGATCAAAATTAGAAAACAAGGTAAATTCTGTAATTTACAAAGTTACTGCTTATCCAAATTTGCAATTATCTATGTGACACATTTCCACAGTGATAACTCTCACATCACAAAATAAAAAGTTGAAACCCCCCAGTGTGAACAAAACCCAGACGTGTGCTCATGTTTTTGGGAGTTTTCACGCGTTTCCTTGACCTAGTAACAACTGCAGAATTATTGTATCGTTATCATATGAATTGCGCTATTTGAAAATGCATGGGCAATCAGCGCTGCTTCAAGACTCGAGTCAGTCACTCTTGTTCTTTTTATTCTCCTTACAAAGCTAGAAAAATATATTTACGGTTCTTATTTATATAAACTCCTGGAGTTTTTTTTTTTTTAAAGGCTTAGCGAGATTTCTGTTTGGTTTGGCAACTCCAAAAAGTCAAACAGCCAAATAATTATTCAAATAAATCTTGGGAGCTTGGGAGCAGAAAGAACTAAAATACATTGTTATATACACAATAATTGCAAAAGACAGTGATTCATGCTTTAAAAGCAATGAAAGGTTCAATATCCTAAAAATGCAGGTAGATTTTCACAGACAAAATATGTAAGATGTACTACAGGTGAACGTTTTGAGACTGCAGTGGAAAACTCAAGCGACTGCCTATTTATGCACATCATTTTGTTTGCAAAAATATTCTCCTGTTAGCCAACGCTACTGTAAATAACCAGAATGAAAGCCAGTAGCTATACGTAAAATTAAGAGAAATGTGTTTCATTATATGCACACCCAAATGCTTATTGTCAAATGCAAGGGTATGCAGAACACGACCCCTTTCCACGTCTTCAATTTCACTGTCATTATCGTGTTAAAACTCCTTAGTAATAAAATCTCTGTGGTCTGACAGGCACAGCATGCAGACATGGTGTTTGGCATACATGTTCAAATGTTTTCATTAAGTGTTATTAGTAGTAGTACTATCAGAATTAGCAGGAGTATAGCGGTAGTAGTACCAAAGTAGCACTATTAATGCAAAGAGGTTAGCAAAAAACCATCACCCACTTAGCCGTCTCTCTTTTGTCTAGCATGGTATTCTCAGAAGGAAAGTCCAATCAAAATCTGAGGATTTTACTCACTATGTACCAAAAATGCAAAAAAGACATAAAGAGAGGCAATTTGACAGTGCATCTGTTTGTATCAGTAGTAATTATATGCACTATCAACACTTCATGAATGTTTATTGTACACATTTACAAACTGCAAAACAATGAGAAAATATTATTAATAGTACACAGATCACTTGGAAAATATGGATATATTATTAATAGTGGTTTAAAGGGTTACCCAAGAAAATTTCTACAGGTTTAGAATGGAATTTAGAAGTAAACTCCATTGTCTATTCTTGCTATAATTTAACTAATGATTTTCTTTTTTCCCAGATAAAACACAAACAGCCACTTTTCAATATAAAATGCTTTAAATAAATTATTCTGGCAGTGGGCAGTTAATTTTGTTTCAAAGAAGCCAACCTAAAGATGAGTGTTTCCCACACGCACTGATGATAGATCTTGAAAATGCAACGAGGCCTATATTCATAAGTTGCCTGAAAGGCTAACTTCACGTCTTCAGAATGCAGATTCATTGGTGGCAGAAGCTTTAAGAAATGGATGACAGTAATCAGCGTTTCAAAATTTAATCAGTGTTTAAAGATTTAAATGATATACAGTTGTACCTCAGTTCTCAAACTCACTAGAACTCATATTTCTTTAAAGTTGAACAAACCAGTTTGACCTAGAACTCAATCTGAATATCATAAGTCGAACCGTGAACGCTGACCTAATATAAAGTGTATATGCCAGGAAATGAGTCATATCACAATGCAATTCTTACTTGAATACCTTCTTCATAGACAGGACGATTAACCAAATAAAGCAGCACAACATTACAGTAACTAACAATAAATAATCAACTATTAGAGCATTTATGTTATTTATTTAAACTTTATTTTACCAGGCAAATTAACTGAAAACCAGTTCTCACTGCTTTACGTAATATTTGGGAGAAACAGCAGATTATACATCGGAACTGCGTGTAACTAAACTTCAGCCAATAAGGACAAAGGTGTGTCATCACGCAGGCGGTTTTAGTTTGTTCAGCGGGGAGGTCGCAATGCATCTAACTGTAATTGCGTCAGGATCAGAATGCGTTGCTTTAAGCCAGTGCTGTAAGCAAGTCAAATGCACCCAATGACCAGACTGGGGAAACAAACTGAAAAGCAGATTTAACAGAGAACTAATGACAACAACCAGAAACAGCTGATCACATGGGGATCCCACACGAGGTTAACGAGGGGGAGTGGCACACGGAAGGATTGGGGCAGGACAGGGGTAATGTTGGGATAAGATCTTTATCGTTTTGGAAGCCATTAAGAAAAAAATGTTCTTCTTGCTTTATTCTGTTCACTTTGTGTTTAAATGCTAAAAAAACATATTTAGGTGTAATTTTGGGGGGCCGAGAACCAATTAATTGGTTTTCCATTATTTCTTATGGGAAAAATTCGATTAGAACTCGAACGTTTTAGGATTCAATCCGCAGTCCGGAACGGATTAAGTTCGAGAACCGAGGTACCACTGTATTTATAAATATTGCAAAAATGACTCCTAAGGCAACAAAACAAGATCTGTAAATTCCTTTCACTGTACATTGGTTGTATTGGACCAGTCAATAAGGTCTTAAGTAATTATGCTATCATAGACAGAAAAGCATTTAAATGTATGATATATGCGTGTCAATGAAACATTTACATGTATGATATATGTGTGCCAATGAAGCAGTTACATGTATGATATATGCATATCAATACTGCTCCCTCAGTTGTTAGAGGAACTAAATGTACCTGAAGAACATTCTGATCTTCCGAGGGTGTGTACACATTGTTCTGGATGAAATCATCTATAAATGCAAATGTTTAATTTATTCATTTGCAAATGCATTGTTTTTAATGTTGTTACATATACTGCATACTTGTGGTATGTCGCATAATGAAGCACTGCTTGCTTCCTATAGACTGACAGATGCTTTAGCTGTTGCTGATTCTGGAGCATCTAATAATATCCCCTGGCCTGAAATGACCTCCAATTGGAATGCATTTTAGGAAAATGTGGAAGCAGAGAGGAAACAGTAGAGTTTTAAATTGTTTCTCTTCCCAGAACAATATATAATTTATGACAGCAAAAAACTTTCAACTGATTTAATTAATTACCCTCAGGTTCATGAAACCACAATACTGCACTCTCTTCTTGATAACAAATGTCTTTCACTTAAAAAGAAAGAAAACCAGTATAAATGACAAAGATTTTTTTCTTTCCCCAAATACACATACTGTCACATTCTGGCCAGTGAGTAGCCTAAATTTAGTCATGGACTCCCACCTATATTCATGCCCCAGGACTTTTTGGTGCATTGACAGGATCCTACTAATTATGTCTGAAATGCCTTCACTTTCCAGTCACTTGCAATGTGGACATGAAGCCATAATTCAACAAAACTCGACACCTTAAGGAATATAACTTTGTAACATAGAACCATCCCATATTCTTTATTTTTATTTAGTTAAAGGTCTCTTCACCATGTGGACAGTTGGAAGCAGTTTCCTACACACTGAAAGGCTACAGGGGTGACTGGAGGAAAATGCAAAGATAAAATGAGGTGTGGCATTTTCTTTCGCTTTGTGCGGCATCTCAGATATCACAGCTTTATTGTTAATTTTCCCAGGGTGAGGCAGATATTGACATAGACCTTTTTTTTTTGTTTTCTACAGTTGGTAGACCAAATGTCTGCATGGACAGGAGAGGAAAGGCGGGTGATCCACAGATTGTGGCTGCTGTTCTGTTGTTCTCTTGGGGGTATTTGCTCCTGTAGTGATATTTCTGCTTTAACAGCAGTATGTCAGGCTAGGAAAACGACACGGCCCAACTAATAAACAAGCAAAGACATATGTCCCCTATGTGGGTTTTTAGCAACTGTATTTCAAGGTATTGATAACTGTACAGTGTATTCACTACTACTTTACAAGTCTTATAATGAGCACAGTTACATATACATACAACATAAAAGTAATTATATTTATGTGTGAATGTCTGGGGATATTTTGTACATAGACTAACAGACATTTCCCTATTATCATACTGCATACATGCACGTACATGTATATTTGATCGCATATGCCAGCTTTAATGCAAACCTAAATTTTGTCGTCGGAATTCATATAAAAGAGAGACTTGCTGATAGCGGTACTGCTGAGAGCACTTTGCGCGCTTAGCAAAGCAATAATACAAGCATAAGTACCATGGTGAAAGGTTAATACATATTTAGTATGATCGATATTGTATTGCTAAGTAAAGTAAACACGAGTTTTCATAATTGCTTATTTATTTTTACAGGTACGATGCAGTTTAAATGAGAAGAACATTTAATGGTCCTGACGGAACAGCCTACGACATATGGATGGTACATCAGTGCGAAAACAACTGCATCCCAAATACAGTGACCAAATATTTCAGCGTCGTTAAGTGTGAGGACGCCTGTTGCATCTAATGAAATTACATTAAGAATTGGTTATTTAATTTCAGCTATACACTTGTATAGGGGGAAGAAAGAAGACCTGTGAACCTCGGGTTCTTTATCAGATTTCATCCTGAGAAATTTGCACAAAAACATGACCCATTCGACAGGCAAACACAAAAAAGTGGAAGGTATCTGAAGATCAAACAGCACGTTGCAAAATAACCGCGTAGACTGCTAGGCTGTGCACAAACTTGTTGACGGCAATTTAATAGAAAGAGTACAATACAATACAATAATACGGTAGCGACTCATGACTCGGAAACTCTGAATTATTTAACAAATCATCTATATAGGGAAATGTGTTTAATAGTGTACTGGTTATGTATTGGCCCCGCTTAAATAAACGCACGCGAACTTTTTTCCCCCAGTTTTTAGACGTTTTCATTCTAAAATCATTTAATTTAATCCAATATCAGAAAAATATGACCCAGCTAAACATAGGCTGATTCAACGTAAAACCCTAACCAAGACATGAGTCTCCTGCTTTAATGTAAAGCACGTTTCACTTTTCCTACCTTTAGCTGTCACAGGATGGCTACAAAAATAAAGGAATAGAAGGATCCGCAGGCAGGTGGAGAGTCTCTCCGAAAACAGTCCCATCGTCGGCTTCCTCTAACAAAACCTGCAGCCGCCCACAGTTCATCCGCTACCGTCGCTGCGGAGCATAACGGGTTTTCCGCGATATTGTCGTGAATTGACAGGACGCTGCAGTCTCTTGCTCTTGATGGAGAAACCCCAAGATTGAACCTTATTGTAACTTCTCTCTCTCTCTCTGCTTTTCTGTTAGTTAAAGCAAGTGACACTGCGCATCCTCTACAACCAACTTGCATCACTAACTCGTAATGGGACTGCTACAGTGTGAAACATATTAACCAGCCGCCGTTAAACCAATGGCGTACTCCAGTGGGCGCGGAGAAAACGTAGGTGTATGGGCGGGAATACATCCGTCTACCCCCCCGCCCCCGGCGTCGGTACCGGTGAGTTAAGGTGTTCCGTTTTATATGAAATACCGGGGATATTATGCAGTTTCAAAAATCCACCCTTTTGCAACCATTGTAAAAACAAGGTTGCGACGCCATACATTGTTTTGCATCACTACGAGTCACCTAATTAAAGTAACATAAAGTGAACTATAGCATAAAATGCTTCGCATGTCTTGCTTTTAAGCGTTTGATTTTAGGGTTGCAGCAGCTCAGTGTTTTTTTTTGTTTTGTTTTTTAAGTCAATGTCACTTGCTGCTGTGAGGATCCAGTCGTTGACGTGGCTTTGATACGCCTTGTATAAGCTTTCGCTTGAACTGACACTAACTCGCTTGGATGTGTGCTGACTTTTTTCTTTCTCTTTTAAAGCAGAAGCCCTGTCAATCAAAGAAAGGGAATTCATTGAGGCAACTGAAGTTCATTATTGCCCTGAGAAACTCCATGGGGTAATCATTAAAATAACAAACCCACATAAATTTATAGATTAATGCTCCCAACTGGCCGGCTAGCGCTCGTCGTTTTATCCTTAAGAGGTCGTGGTGGTGAGGCAGAGCTTATCCAGACAGGAACAGAAAGCAATGCAGGAGTCACTGTACCTGTTCACACACACAAACACACAGGCACGCACGCCCGCGCACACACACACACACACAGAGGTTTGTAACTATATCTTTCTGGGGACTCTCCATTCATTTATATGGGGAAAACACTAAACCAAACATGAGGACCTTAATCCTACCCAGCCCTAACCTTAACCACAATGTCAAAAAAAAACAAACAAACAGATCTTTATTACATGACGGGGAACGAAATGTAATATAAACCTAATCCACGCGTTTGCACCCCCCCTTGGGTGGAGATGAAGCCACAGTGGTACTAACCCTGACCAAAATATTTAAAACTATATTCCCTATTGAATAAACTTTTTACATACATATGCAAGTAGGCCTAGCCACTGGTTGTGCTTGGAGTGTACAGTTGTGTCACCCTGACTCGAGACTTACGATTTAGGTTACCTAATGAAAGAGAGGAACATTGCCTTCTTCAACTTCAGCATAGCAGCAGACCAGCATACCACCTCCAATGTAGCAGTTTATCAGCATACCAGCTCCAGCATGGTACCTTTTCTTTTGTTCCCCCAACCACAGGGCAGAGAAATCTTATCAATACTGATGCTAGATGCACTGCTTCAATGTTTTTGACAGACAGTCAAAGTTATTGGGTAGATTTTAATCCCCTTGAGAAAAACATTAATTTCATTAAAGAGTCATAAGAGAACTACATAAACGGAGCAGCAATAGAATAGAATAGAATATTAATCCCTATGAGCGAATTGGTTAGTATTGACACAACCCATCATGCACTCTATGTGACAAAGAGACAGTAATGTATATATGGGTAATGGCATCTTTTGGGACATGGAACCAGTAGGTCAGCCTGAAGCAGGTGCCCCTGGAGTGCTTAGAGTTAGGGGCAATGCTCACAGGGCCAACGGTGATATGATTACTCTGCCAGCCAGTGAGGGGTCATGGTGCTGCCTGAGGATAATCACCTACCCTCTGGCCCACTGAGAGCCCTAACAGATGAGGCTAGATGTGGTTTTGTCAGGACTGAATGGATTAAATTATCACAGGAAAGACTTTAGATCAGGTTGAATCCCTAAGCAAAGGTTAATGTGGATCTTTTTACAATCTCAAAGCCACCAATCCATTCCGTAATGTATTATAACATTGTTTTTTTTATTGAATCTGACATTTATTATTGACACTATTTTACTGTAAAATAAAACCAGCCGAATAAAAATATTTTTAAAAAGTATAAAATGCTGCAGTTGTTTGATACTAATAACATGGTGCTTTTCTTGTTTCGAGAACCTTATTCAACTTGCTGTCCAGCCTGGAAAACACCTGTTAAATGTCACCTCCCTAAAAGCAATTTTTCCCCCATTTTTTTTTTTATGTGAATACCCAGTGAATAGCTCAGTAAATACTACTTAATGATGCTGTATATTGTGAGTGTGATAATATGCGAGCAGAGATGAGGCCGACCCACGGAATGCGGGAGAATGGGGTCCTTAATATAAAGCCGGGTGCACCAAAAGCCAAAGGGATGAGACAAGCAGATAGTCGTGGCGATCACGGGAGGTCGGGAGCCGAGTCGGTCAATCCTACAAGTATGGACAAGACGAACAACGGGATGGGCAGGAGAACGAAGGCAGACCAGGATGAGGGAGCAGGGAAGGCAAGCGGTGCAGGCAGGATCAGGCAGGCATGCAGGAATGATCAGGAAGGCAGGGCAGGCAGGATGGCAGGATACAAGAAGGCAGACGGGACAGGTGGGCAAGCGACAAGACAGAGAAACGCTCAGTAAGTGGCATATGCATGGCAACAATACTTCGCAAGTTCTGGGTGCCTGCCTTGGGGTTAAGTAGCTTGTCCTGATTGCAGTAATTGCTGGCTGCTATGCAGCTCCACCCCTAGAGGCGTGACAGTGAGGCTGTATATTTGTATGTAAATGATATTTTGTATAAAACAACTGTGAGTCTTCTCCCAGAGTGGGATAGTGAAGTTCCCCTACTGGTTTCCACTCTACCTACCAAAGATTTTGTTCATCTTAATAATGTTTCTATTTTTAGAGCTCCTCTTAATGCAGATGTTGGAATTTATCCAATCTTCACATTAATTTGCAGTGAATGTTACATGACTGCATGAAAAAAGTCCTTTCTCATGTCTTGTTTTGAGTGAGAATGGAGGTGGGGCAGCATAATGGTCAGTACTGTAGCCTTCTGGGTATTGTGTTCAGTGTCCAATCAGATGTTTGGCTAGCATCTCAATCTCAACTACAGTGATGACCAGGTCACATTTTATATCAATTACAAAGGCATTTGAAAAAATGTAAAAGGTCACAAACTTGTTCTCAGAACCATATGTAACACAGTGAAAGCAATTTAGTGGAAGTCAAGTAATAATAGTTAAGTTTTCTTTGACATGTGAGGGCCAAGGCCTTTTTTTAACGCATCCCACATGTTTTGTGGAATAAAATTGATGCATTTTATTGCAACATTCAAATTCGTACTACATACAGCTTTATGTTTATATATAATGTATACTGCTACATCATAAACCCCATGTAAATATGTGTCCCTGATTTTGGGAATTTATATTGTAAAGCCCATGGCTGTAAAACACAGTGACTTGAAATATGATGAATATGTTGCTATTGCTATTGTTCACCAGTCTGGTCATCGTTTGTGCTTCAGTGTATAAGCTGGAAAACTGACCACTACTTTCATAAGGGGCATGTAACTATTATTTTGACAAGCCAATACATGCAGATGATGGAGTATTATTAATACTAAAATCAATGTTTGAGCTTCAAGGCTTTAAAGTTCAATAGTATTGAAGAGTAAAATGTTTTTATTTCCATCTCATTATTGTCTTTGTGTCTAATACCATCACATTTGTAATTCACTGCTGAATAAATAAATTGTGAACTACAACATTTTTTTATATATTAATTGCCTACCACCACTTTATTTTATATTAAATCCAAGAGCAAAGAGTGTGGCCGCTCCGAACTCACCCATCCTAGTACCATGAAAAGAAAATTTAAAAAAGGAAAAAGAAAAAAATGGGGATGGGGGATACAGAAATCACCATGGGGAGAGGGGGAAAAAAAGAAAACAAAGGTATACAGAAATAATAACACTAATAATGTAGGTGGGATGGAGAAAATTTAGTGTAGGGGAATACAGAATACAAACAGCCATAAGAAACATAATACTCGGGACATCAAACAACAAAAATTATAACAACAACTATATCAATAATAATAATTAATAATGTTACAAATGGGTATTTATATATATATATATATTTATATATATATATTTATATATATAT
>JABFEA020000119.1:14162667-14192170 GCA_019775915.2 Cyphomyrus plagiostoma | reverse complement strand
AATCTACCAATGGTCATGAAAATAAAGAAAACACATTGAATGAGAAGGTGTGTCCAAACTTTTGGCCTGTACTGTATTTTCTAAGCTAGCCCCAGGTGCAGAAATTCAAGTCCAGTTGTGTACATAGCTCAAAGTCCAGCTGCAATATGTCTTAGTGATATATTAAAGCTTCACATGTATATGCTTTATGGCTTTAATACATAAGCTTTTGTGATTCTCACATAGTGACATCCATATACACATTATGTTTCCTCGTATACAAAATTCACTCCCTGAGAGTGACAGTGGAAAAAATCATCAGATGTATCATTGTGAAAAGTGTATACATATGTGTGTGTTGTTTGGTTCTAATATAGTCATGTGAAAAAAATAGGACCCCCATGAAAAATTTAGTACTTTGAGAAATAACAACACATCAGTATTAAATCTGTTTCAACAAAAGAAATTAACTAAGATGCCAATTCCTACTAAGGATAGTTAGGGCACCCTATGCCCTAATAGCTAGTATGCCCCCCCACCTTGGCTGAAATAACCTCAATAAGACGTTTCCAAAACCATACATCAATCTCCGAAATAGCTAGCAGAAAGTCCCCCACTCTCCAATGTATAATTCCTTAAGCTGTGTGATGTTTGAAATGTGTCTCGCATGCACTTCCGCTTCAAATCACCCCATCTCGACAGGCTTCAATTCCGGGCTTTGACTTTGCTATTCCAGAACTCTCCTTTTCTTCCAAGCCTTTTCTTGGTAGATTTACAGGAATGTTTTGGGTCATTGTCATGTTGGATGGTTCACCCCCACTTGATATGTCCAGAAGCTTAAGCTGATGTCACATTGTTCTCAAGCACCCTCTGATACGATGAAGAATTCATAGTGGATTATATGATGGTGAGCTGGCCAGGTCTTGCTGCAGCAAAGCAGCTTCAATCCATGATATTTCCACTCTCATGATTTACAACTGGTATGAGATTCTTTTGCTCAAAATCCGTCTTTGGTTAAGCAAAACATGTCCTCTGCTACTGTGTCCAAATAATTCAAATTCAGATTGATCTGTCCAAAGCACATTGTGATACCACTCACTTCAACAATCAAGAGCAAGCCAAACTAAATGTCTGTGGTTTAAACAAGTCAGGCTCTGTAACGATGTTCTAATCATTTTCACCTGTGGTGACCAGAATCTAATTCTAGGCATTTTAAATAGTAATGGATGTGAGGGTGTTGTTTTTCCTCAGTGGAAATTGACATCATAGTTAATTTCTTCTGTTAAATAAGTGACTTTGTTTCTTGTGTTTGCATAGGTTATACAATTACAATTACATATGATTTGAAAGATTTAATATTTGATATGTTGATATTTCTTAATAAAGAACAATGTCCTATTTTTTTCCACATGACTGTATGAATGAATGATTTCAATGACTCTGTTTACATATTTTTGCATTGCCAATCATATTTAAACTAAGCTCAAAATTATTATTTACCAATATACTAATTTCTAGATCTGTTACCTGTGAACTATGAATTAAATAGTTCTAGTTTGGAAACCAGCCAGTAAGTCACTAGAAGCCTTCATTGTACAGTATTGTTCAAGACACATGAATAAAATCAGCTTCAAACACACTACAAAATACTGTTTGCTAGTAATGGATGCTCCTTGCACTGTTGCATCCTCTCCTCAAGGATCTGGGATACAAACCCACCCCATTCTGTGTGTTTGTGGAGTTTTCTTTTGCAGTCCAAAAGCATGCAGGTAGGTGAATTGGCATCTCTAAATTGCCCAGCGTGTACCCTGTGATGGTCTGGTGTCCCAGCCATGTTATCTCCAGTCTTGTGCTGAAGTTGCTTGAAATTTGTACTGAGCTAATACTGTCATCCTTTACTGTATATGCAGCTAAGGATGATTAATAGCAGTTCATAAGTAAAAGAAATATTACAATGTAAGCATGGGGGGTGATGCCTGGAGAACAGCTGATTACAAATATAATTATTTTATCCTTCTGGGTTCTGAGACATACCAAGAACCTGATGATCAAGTTTGTGTTGTGCTGAAGTCATTGTGTTCTTTTTCTGTGTTTCCCTATTCCACAAAGGCTGCTTTTTCATTTTGGCCCTCCCCACCATTTTGTAAAATCCATCTCCACTTCCCTATAGAACATAAGCTTTCTTTATTCCAAGGTACATTTGTGTCGGACCAGAACAGACCAGGATTGCATGCTCAAAACACTGATTGAAACATTTGCTGATATCAGCAGCAGATTTGCATAGCATAGATGATGACAGCTGGTTTGTCATAAAAAATATTCCCAAAGTGATTGAACTTCAAAGGAAACCAATGCAAATGAGGCAAACATGTTCTTATTAAACATGAACATCAGAATTATAATGTAAGCAAAACACATGTAGGATTTCTTGCAGGATTTTGTAAGAAAGTGTTGTGTGATAACATTATACTGTAGTAAGTTATGTTATTCGGGAAACCCGTCAGTCTTTACCTAATGTCATTCAAGTGAACAAAGACCTTTGACAAGATGCTGGTTTGACTACATGTAAATACACTTGGGGCAGCCAAAGTACTGCACAATTGTGTGATCAAAGGGGAGTCTGGTGGTCATGACTGTCTTGTGGTTCCTGACTTGCTGTGATCAAACAATGTGCCTTGCTTTAGTGTCTGTATAAAGCTCTTCTACATACAGAGAATGCTGGAGAGAAGGATCTGGTAATTCTTTACAGATACATCATCAAAATATAAACCTTACCCCAAAGAATACTTCTGGTTTAGTTTGACCTAATAGAACAGCAAAATCATACAATAAACAATCTAAGTAATTAAGGGTTGCATGTTTACTTTCAGTTTTAAATACAGAATCCTAATACGGATCATTGTTATATACATTACATGGCAAAACGTATGTTGACTTCCAATTAGTGGGGTCATCTGACTCAGCCACACCCATTGCTAACAAGTGCAGTTTTTTCCCCCTACCCCTACTGCCAGGAGACTCAATGAAAAACATCAAGACATTCTGCCTACCCTGCTGCCGGAAATGCCCCCAGTACCTGTGATGTCCTTCTGGCCTGCCTGCCCTTCGTCTTTCCTTTCCTGCCTGCCCTTGTCTTTCCTTCCTTCCTTTCCTTCCAATCACTGTTTTTCCTTACCACTGTCACCTCTGGCTTGATTACTGGGGGCTTTGGGCAGGGATAATGTAAAGCGGTTGAGACAATGTAAATTCTGAAAATGCACTATATAAAATAAAATTGACTGATTAATTGAATTCAATAAAACCAAGCCTACGGTCATAGATAAACACTGTGGAATCAGTCATGCTGAAGATCTCAGTGATTTGTACCATGGCGCCACCACAGGATACCCCCAGTCCACCAAGTCTGTTCATCAAGACCCGCCCTTGTCAAAAATAGGTGCCGTCACCATGAAATGGAAGTGTCTTGGAGAGACAACAGCTCAGCTGCTAAATAACAGGCTACGAAGGCTCACAAAATGGGATTGCCAAATGGCAACGTGAGTAGCAAGTAAACACCACTACTGGAAGTGAGTACCAAGTAAATTCCACTACTCAAAGTGAATAGTGAGTAAAAATGTCGGGAAGCAACATCAGTGCAAGAGCCATTATTTGTGAGATTCAATATATAGGTTTTCATGGCCAAACTCAATGGACAATGGAAATGCATTCTTGGAGAGATGAATAACAATTTGTCATCTGATAGTCTGATGAATATAGACAAGTTAAAGCCAATTTTATCTCATAAGGAACTGGAAATAGTTATTCTTGCTTTTATCACAGCTTGACTACTGTAATTCCTTATATCTGGGGTTGCCCCTCCCTCACTTTCTAGACTTCAAATGATTCAAAATGCAGCTGCTCACTGTGTTGTTTATATGTTCATAAAATGTTATAAGTGTAAAATTTCTTGTATCTTATAATAAAAAACTTTAATCACAAGAAAATGCAGCTCCTAGAATTTTAACTGGAACGAAGAAAAAACAACATATCACTCCTGTTCTAGCTCATTTACATTGACTACCTTTGAAATTCGGAGTAGATTTGTTTTTAAAGCCCTCATTGGATTAACCGCACAATACCTTTCAGAGCTATTACTTCCATATTCACCCCCCGGTCACTTAGGTCATCCTCATAACAGCTCCTCACGGTTCCTCGCTCACACCTCAAAATGAAAGGTGACCGGGCTTTCTCTATTCCAAAGTCTGGGGGCAGATACAGTCTCCCGTTCTATGTAAATTTAAACTCTGATGAGTTTAAATCTAAATATACGACACACCTGTTTTCCCTTACTAGATTTTGAGGTTGTCTGAATGTTTTGGCAAGTCCATTATTAACTTACTTTTAATTACATTTTAATAACGCTTTTAATTACCCTATTACCTTTTTATGTTGCTTATTGTTTTACATTTCCTTAAGTTTAGTTTTTATTTTCATTTTATTTATTTGTTTATTTATTTTATTATTTATTGTATGAACATTTTCATCTTATTTTATTGTTATATTTTACTGTCACATATTATTTTAATTCTATATCTTACGATATATACAGTACAGTGTTACCTCGGTTCTCGAACTTAGTCCATTCCGGACTCCAGATCGATTCTAAAAAGTTTGAGTTCTGATTGAATTTTTCTCATAAGAAATTGCACCTAAATATGTTTTTTATATATATAGCATTTAAACACAAAATGAACAGGATAAAAGAAGAAGAGCATTTTTTTTCTTAATGGATTCCAAAATGATAAAGATCTTATCCCAACATTACCCCTGTCCTGCCCTGATCGTCCGCTCCTTTCGTGTGCCACACCCCCTGGTTAACCTCGTGTGGGATACCCATGTGATCAGCTGTTTCTGGTTGTTGTCCTTGGTCCTCTGTATTAATTCGTTTCAGTTTGTTTCCCCAGTCCAGTCACTGACAAGTCGTCCAGTCAGTGCGTTCGACTTGCTTAAAGCGCTGGCTTAAAGCAACGCATTTTGGTCCTAACAAAATACATTACGGTTAGATGCATTGCGACCTTTCACCCGGCTGTACAAACTGGAACTGCCTCCGTGACGACACACCTATTGGCTGAAGAGTTTAGTTACATGCATGATGTTTGTATCCCAGGCAGTTCTAATGCGTAATCTGCTATTTCTCCCGCATATCACGTAAAGCAGTGAGAACTGGTTTTCAGTTAATTTACCCGGTAAAATAAAATTTAAATAAATGACATAAATGCTCTAATAGTAATTTAGGGGTTCATTTATTGTTAGTTACTGTAATGTTGTGTTGCTTTATTTGGTTAATCGTCCAGTCTGTGAAGAAGGCATTCAAATAAGAATTGCATTGTAGTATGACTCATTTCCTGGCGTGTACAATTTATATTAGGTCAGCATTCACGGTTCGACTTCTGATATTCAGATTGAGTTCTCGGTCAAACTGGTTTGTTTGACCTTCAAGAAATTCAAGTTCTGGTGAGTTCGAGAACCGAGGTACCGCTGTATTTGTTAATTAACTGTTTCTAAGCTGGAAAGCACTTTGGGTCAGCTCATATTGTTTTAAATGTGCTATATAAATAAATTACTTGACTTGAATAAATCTAGTTTTAGAAGATGCCAGGAAAATGCTACATGCCTGAAAGTACAGGACAATCTTGATAGTTTGTTTCATGTGGGCATTAGTTCCAGTGAATGGAAGTTAATGGTATAGCATATAATGACATTTTAGAAAAAATGTACTGTACACTTTCAACTGGGGAAGGCCCTTTCTTCTTTCAGCATGACACTAGTCCCATGAACAAAGTGAGGTTCATAAAGAAATGGTTTGCTGATTTTGATGCCGAAGAAACTTGTCTGGCCTTCACTGAGTCCTAACCTCAAGTCAATCCAGACACCCTTGGAATGATTTGGAACAGTGACTAGAAGTCAGATCTGATCACCGAACATTACTGTTCAACCTCAGTAATGCTCTTACGGCTGAATGGAAGCAAACCCATTCATTCCAAAATCTACAATGGAAATCCTTTTCAGAAGAGAGGGTGCAGTTATAGCTGCAAAGGGGGAACCAATTCCATTTTTGTGCCCATGATTTTTTAATTTAATGTTCCACAAGCACAGAGGTTATGAATCTGATTTTTGGGTGTCCACATACTTTTGGCTAGGTAGTATATGAACATATTAACAAATTAGCCAAATAACCAGTGGCCACTCTGTTAATATGTTAATACAGTTCATGTAGACTTTAAAATGAGATATATCATAGAGATCTCAGCAGGAGTGTAGATTGAAATTGATTCTATGATGCAATGAGGCAGAATCCTCTGCTCTTTTATGTTTTGCCTTCTTTTGAGGGAAGTATACCCACTGTAAGAGCTGAGAGGTTGCAATAGTGTCTGCACAATGGGGAAGTGTTTGCCCCATGTTGACTAGGCGTTTCAAATGTTTGGTGTTTCAAAATGTTCTGTGGCTTCAGGCCACCACTGACAGGTAGCATTACACTGAATTCAAATGGCTTTTGGTTCTTTGTTAATGTTGTTTATTGTGCATCTAACGCCATATTTTGGAGTAGGGAACAGCTACTGACTCTCAGGGATAATAACCTAACATTTCTCTGAAGATTTATGAGGAACTGATTAAAATTCTGGAAATTCAGAAGTTTTTAAATCCGGGTATTAGGTAATGTCCAAAAAAAATGTTTTTTGGCCAGTTTAGCCAGTTTAGAACCACTGCTCTGGGGGTACTATGTACTGTTTGGCGGCTTTTGTGTATTATTAAAAAATATTTAATGTTTAAGTCATTAGAAGATAAATGGCTGTTTATCCATAAATATAGATATCGATCAGTTTAATTATTGTTATTAACCATGTGGTTATTAAACCTTGCAGTATTTAGCAAATAATCACACATTGGACTTCAGGAAAATTGATAATCATAATGAGGGCATCAGTAGCACATCTTTACTTGCACACAGGTCATAACTAACCTCACAAAATACATTTCAATTAACTTTAAAATGTCCTTAAATATTACTTTTTTCATGAAACCAAGTGGAGTAGACATTTAAACTGTAGCTGTCTAACAGTAAACGGCATTAAAGGAAGCTCTTCAGGAAGTTATTTACATCTTGATAAATCTTTTCCAATCCCCAAATGAGTTAGTCCTCCAATGCGCAGAACATATTCATATTCTACGTCCATTTATAAGTTAATGATGTGTCAAAGCTAATGAGTCCCTTGTATATTTCTGAAGCTTGTTAATGTATCACATATGCAGTGCCTTTTGACCTTATCACAGTGATTTGTAATATATTTACATACATTGATGCAGTTAAAAAGCACCATTCCTCTATATTGTAAAAAATAAAAAAAAACAGATCGCCCCATGGGAGTTTGGCTTATGAATAGAAAAATAGTGGCTTTTGTCTTTGCTGCAATTATTATGTTCAGACCAGGAAGACTCTTGGGAAGAAGAGGTTATAAATGTTTAAAGCAATTTTTCTGCAATTTTCTTGTTTTGTCAATTGAGTTTGGTCTTCCTGTCCCTCTTGAAAAAGTTGCATTCATTGTGTTGGCATTTGACAGCTAGTGATGTTAAAGGCTTCGACATGGACTGACAAATTGTGTGAACATGTTAAACAAGGTGACATAGAACTTGAAACTAATGTAGCATATCACACATGCACTGAAAACCCAGAATCAACATTCCACAAACCCACAACATGCCCTGAAAATATTTAGTTATTAGTATATTTGGAAAAAAAGAGCAAACCAACCAATAATTCACTAAATGCAAGTGATTTATCTTTTACGTTAATTTACCAAGATAATAGCAATGCAACTAATATTTATTAATCAGCTACTGTTAAGTAAAGAAGTAAATGAAAAAGATTCCCTTTTATAGCTTTCATAGTGATGACGAAGGGAAATTGTAATATAGGCTGTGTTCATTGCTGTTTAAAATTCTGTGGCATGTAGTCTGACCTGTGCTTAAGGGACTGTGTATGTAAAGCCGCATATAATTCGTTTTGACCAGGTCAAGTAAAGTCAAGGTTGTTCTACTTACAAATTTCAGAGATGGCCTGATCACGCCCTGAAGGGAGGCCAAAACGCATGTCCATGGACTGCAAGGGAAACCCATGTGACATAGGGAGAACAGTCCAACTCCACACACAGAGCACAGGCGTCACTCTAGCTCCAAAAGCCATAGGCAGCACTACAGTACCATTCCATCAGAAATCAAAATGGCAAGGAAACTTAATCCACACAAAAACTGAGGTTTCTAGTGCTCTATAGAATGGCTTTTAACAACTTGAGTACAGATGGAGAAAATCAGCCAGCTGAAATACCTAGCTAATCAGCATGTAACAATCAGCTGGTGTGTTCATGGGTTTGAGTCCAGAGCTAGAAGTTGCCAGAAACCTACTGCTTCTGTCTGCTCACTGGCTGCCTCTGGTGGTTTCATCCATGATGTGCAAAGGCTGTTTAATAAAATGAACTATTACATTACTTGCAAATGCATAAAGGCATTACATTTATACATACAGAAATTCCAAAATTAAGCCCATACTGATCAACCTGGGACATACAGCATTCCCTGTTGACATCTTCAGAGAACATTGTCGCTGATGATGGAGATTTCATCAACGTGATGAGAAATTCACTGATTCAAATCTCATGGATTGTAGGGTGATTTCATCATTGGACCTTGACCAAAGCTGTCAACTGGGAAAGCATTGCAACTGCAGACAGTCTGAAGAAATATGAACACAGATGTAATGAAGAATATATATTAGGTTACTAACTGTAGGTGCAGATAATACTAATCATCATGGACGGAAATCCAAATCTTAAGGTTGGATTTAGAGGTTAAGTTAAATTGTATTGCTGCTTGGTTTGAGAAATGTGTAGGTCATTCAGGTCTTGACCATATATTAGTTTTAATGTAGGATAGACCTAGTGAATGAGTAGATTAGTACTGAGATAGATCTGGGAATCATCAACATGCAAGTGGAAATTTTAGTGTCTAATGGTGCAGCCAGGCAAGGTGAAAGATATATGAAACCATCATAAGTGGCCCAATAACTGAACATTGGGGGACCATGGGTGACTGCAGAGGAGGGAGAAGAATTTTGAGCTCAGACACAAGCATTTCAGGAGAGGAAAACACAGGAAGAGAAGACAGAGCTACAGAAATAGGGCAAGTGGATCAACAGATTTAATGTTATGGAAAAAGATCATATTTTGTTAAAATAATGGGACAAAGGAAGTGCCATAGAGAACAGAATAGCCACATGGTCTGAGAGAGTAAAAGCAGCTCACAAGCAGAATGGCAAAGCAGACTGAGAATGTGACCTTCAAGGTGAGTGGGAAACGTTGGCAGAGGTGAAAGCAGTAAAGCAAGGACTGAAAATCAATAGTCATGGTACAGTTAAGTCAATGTGGATGTTGAAATCTTGACATAGCAGTAGATGTGAGGAAAATGAGGAAATAGACATGAGTAGCTCTAACAGTTCAGTCAGAAAAAGAGAGTTTGTTTAAGAAAACAATACAGGTGCAAAGCAGTGAAAGAATGCTCAAATATATAACATAGTATTATAATTTGTTATTATAAATACAGTCAAATCCACACCTTGCGGAAAAGAGGAAACTTTGCATAAGCAAAAAAAGTTATGGGGACATGCCTAAATAAAAGAATATCACCTGGCTCTCGCCAGGTTTTGGTGCAAAAGAGAAAATCAGTGTTAGAAATGCACAGCAGAGAGCCAACATATTAGTGAGACAGCGAATAATCAAAATGGAAAATGAAACGATGAGAGACAAGTCTGTATAAAACATAAATAGTATAACAAAATAAAATCCACCACAAAATATAAAGCAGTTTACAAAAAATAAAATTTAATGAAAATACATTTACGCTCAAACGATTTGAGTAACAATCAACAAAAAAATATTGTCTTTAAATAAGGTAGAACTTCCAATACTTGCAAGAAATGCTGAAACTTCAATTGAAATGCTGCCTCAAAAGGCTGCTAGTCAGAGGCAGAGCATAGCCATTTAGCTGGTTATCACCAGTTATCACAGTCTCAGATTCTTATTCTAGAACACAAGCCTATTCAGTGAAGCAGGCTTCAGTGTGGACCTGTGGCAGGTGGCAATGTTCCCTCTTGTGCTGAACAACCTTTCACTGGCTGCACTAGTGGCTTGGATGCACAGGTACTTTTTTGCCAAACTGCTGACATGAGGAAAGTTAACCTTGTGCACTTTCCACCATTTGAGGGGATCACTCTCACTATCTGCTGGTGGACAATCCAAGTAGTTTAACTGCCTGAATTCTCTCTCTTGGAGATGGTCCCAGTCCTACTCTGTCACTTGCGGCTGCCCTCTTGAAAAAGCTTCTGAAGGTCCTCTTTGGCACCTTTTCGTAACTTGGGCCTGGGGTGTTTCAGCTTCTCCTGGCCCTGGCAGGAATGATTCCATCTCGCTAACTGCTCAGTCTTTGATTATCAGGGTGACTTGCTGATTAAATGTATGGATGAACATTCATCTAGACAATGCAGATGTCAGTGCCAGTAGATTGGTGCATTTTGGAGCCACGATGGATGTAGCAACACCATTGGAGATGGTGGAGTTTTTCTTTTTATTTGTGTTCCAAGAAATACAATGAAATTCTTGTGCACAGTTTCAGAGCAGGGGACAGGGTCATGGGGGACAACAGGGCAAATGACAGAACAATAAGTCCACTAAGGAAGAGAGTGCAAGGTGAAAGACAAAAACTGCGATATGGGGAATGACACAATAAATGGCAGCAAATAGGTGGCCCTCGGGGCAAGTAGTAATGGTCCAGTTAAATAGTGCAGTATTGTTCTGGTCAGTTGTTTAATCAAAAGCTGATCACTGTGCAAGAAATGCTCCAGTCAGTCAAAATGTTCCATAGCAGTAGACAAAAAAAACATGTGCGGTCTACAGATAACTGACTGCAAAACAGCAGGCAAAAGCTGGTTGTTCAGGTAAAATAAAAAACAACTGAAAAACACTTTAAAGGAACTAGCCACGTTCACGGATAAAGTAAAGCAAAAGTTGAAACACAATGTATATAAGTTAAAGAAATGCCAGAAGTGCCAGTCAAGCAGCAAGACACCAGCAGTATTCTCCAGGAAGTGACATCACAAACAATGCACTAACACCAACTCTGCAGTGGAAAAAGTCTCTCAGTCCCTGTGACTTCAGCCCGAGAATTGCACTGATACAATGCAGGTCCTGGAGTAATTCCGAAAACATTTTCTGCTGCCTTCATGCCTGGTGCTCAGGACCAGCTAATAACAGAATTTTTCCGGCCTAATCCTTCTACTGATTGCATCCTAATTTGAATGGGTATTCTGTTTTGATCTAAGTAATCTTCTGGCTTCTTCCTGGAGATCATCTAGGGAAATGACATCATGTCTGCAGAAAATCAGTGTGTAAATGGGGTACAATCACTTATGGTGCCTTTATTTTAAAGGACTAAATTTTACTCTTATACACATTCACTGGCCACTTCATTCTATTACTCAGTAGGACCCCCGCCCCATATCACTCAGAACAGCTTGAATTGTTTGTGACATGGACTTAACAATATGTTGGAAGCATTTCTTAGAGATTGTGGTCCATGTTGATAAGATTGCCTCATAATAATAACACATAATTGTTGGACATTTGTTGGCTTGTTTTCCGCACCATTCTGTGCAAACTCTACTGACTGTTGTGCATGAAAATCCCAAGAGATAGGCCGTGTCTGAAATACCACCCCAAACCACCAACAGCCATGCCACAGACAAAATCACTTTTTTGTTAAAGCATTTGTGAATCTCAGAATAACATTCTATAACACTCAAGTTGAAAATAAAATTTAAACCCCCAGCCTTTGCTTCTGTTTCGCTGTTTGTTCATTTGACTATGCTTTGATATCACCTGCTGCTCAGGGCATTCAAGCAGCAGCTAGAGATATCCATGAGAAATGTAATCGAGGTGAACAGGAAATTATCACAATAAGTAAGACTTGGATTTTTCCCTCTGATTTTCTGATTTATGACCCCTTGAGTTATTCTAATCTTTGGCATAAATTGTCTATGGCCTTCAATAATCTATTTTTTGCTTTTTAACTTGGCTTACTAAGTTATTAATTTGCATTAGTAAAATAACAAGCTTGGCTCCTTCCCTCCATTTATGCTTCAATGCAATTTCAGCACATTCCATAGTTACAACCCTTTGACTTTTCTGCTCCTATGTGCTGTTTAACTTAGTTTAATAAACGCATTACTATAAACCTGATATACAGTACGATGTTGCCAGTCTGCCACATGTTACATTCTGTTGTTCTAAATTCTCTAACAAATTTATCCTTAAGTTATTTCCACCGTCACATTGCTGTGCCAGTTGGCGCAAAGACAGACTGAACCTGCATTCTAACTCAGTGGTTCCAGCGCCTTAAAGGCATGAATGGAATGCTGATATATGGACTGAGTTAATCAAACTCTTATGTTGAATTGCTATTCTTTTGAAAACAATGATGGAATATGCTGTCCTGCACCTCGGCACCTCAATGCTTCAGTGGCACTTTCTGAGACAGACAGAAACATTTCTATTTAGCAGCACCTGAGGTCTGTCTATATCTTTCATTAGATGGCACACTAATTACTTAATGGGTGACACAAACAGAGCACTCCAGCAATGGTGCTGCATGCAAATCTGTTGTTGATTATACTCTGTGTTTTTACTATCACTCAAAGCTGAACTATTACCTGCAGTCTTGTTTGCCAGCTCTTACAGTTAATAGTTATTGCAGTTTGCCAAGATCAGTCTTATTGGGTCACCACTGGCATACTTTGGTTATATGTGTGGGAATGCAGGGGGGACCTCAGCAAAAAAAAAAAGACAGCCACAAGACGTGACCAAAGTTTTAATGTCTTTTCAGGCTGTAATCGGGGTAAACAAAAATGAAATTGCCATTATGGTGGGCAGAAGGGAAAAGAAACAATGGAGCTCGGGCATTGTAGACTGACATAAAAGAAACTCTAGCCTACTGTGACACCAAACAAAACACACCAATGTAAATATAAAAAATGAAACAATTGTAATGAGAGGTGGGACAAATCAATATGAACTGTTGTGCTCATCTCATTCTTCATTGACATCTTGTTCACAGTTGCTGTTTGTTTTTGCTTATTTTTATAGTAAATATAAATCCATATAAAATGCTAATTCAAAGGAGCACAGAGTGGTTTTGTTTAAGGGTACATAATTTGTTATCTTACACAAATCAATATTTTCTTTTCCAATTTGTCCTATTGCAACCTATGTCGAAAACCTCTTTCCAAGATCAGTGTTTCTGATCTCTGGACCATGGAGGGCAGGTATTTCTTCTGTGAATATATGCCTTTCTCCTGCCAAAAGGCGATCCATTGGAACTCTTTCGGGGCAACGATAATTTGCATAATTTCTTTCCACAAAAAAAAATGTTGGAAACAGTACAGAAATTAACACAATGTACTTGGGTAATGAATCGCTTGCAATTACTGATACAGCAAACTTGCAGCCAGGAAGCAGCCTGGCACTTAAAATTCTTAAAAATCTGTGGTGCCTTCATTAAGCAATATATTTTTAAGATAAACAGCACAAATATTAACAGAATTGTACTATCGCCGATATGTAATGTGCTAAGGCAAGGGATGGCAATCTTAATCAGAAAGGATCATTGTGTGTGTGGGATTTTGCTGCAACTCCTTTATTTGATTACTAATTAGAGGACTGACTGGCTGAACAGTTGACCTAAAGGTTATCCTAAAAACCTGCATGTGCACTGTCCCCAGGTTGCCTACCCCCATGTTAAGGGAAATTTAGTATAGTAGTTTGTAGTGTCTATAGCACTCTTTTGAGCAATTTCAATGAAGCTGAAACAACTTATACAATTGAAAGTCTTTGCATTCTTATTTAAAAATCATACACACAATTCAAGTCACCTATTCCTGGTCATATATCCTTCACATCATGCAGAAATGACTAGGAACACCCAGTCCTTTTCTAGATAATGATATCCTCATGTACCCTAGTTGAAATTCTATTGGCCATTTGTTTTATGGACCCTATCCCAAAATGTTGACATCTGCACCTATGCTAGGCACTTGTGCTGCTCCACCAACCCTAGGTGAACGCACCTAACTTTGGTGGAATGTAACTATGATTTCCTTTGTTAGCTGTGCCTATCCTACACATCTGCTGATTGAAACTTACTCTGGGTGGGACATAATTACCTTTTACTGGATGGAATGTGCCTACTCTAGATGTTTGCCATCTGCTGGATATTCATATTGCAGGATTGCTTCGAGAGAACCAGATGGGATATTTTTGAACATCAGGACCTGGAGGAATACACAGCGGCAGTCTTAAGTTATATCAAGTTGTGGAGGGCAAATGTGGAGGGCCAAAAGAAATGTATATGGCTTAACGTACCTATTACCTTGGATGAATGTTGTACAAAAGAGGCACTTCAATTTCATTGTTTATGACAATGACAATAAAGTAAAGTAAAGTATGAAAGTAAGTAGTAAGTATATAATCATTAATATAATTATTTCTTCTGAGACCTCATATAAAATTCATTTAAACAAATGCCTATAATGTATTATGTGCCTTGCTGTTCTAATGTAGTGTGTCTGTAGCCTATTCAGGCAGGGTACACTCTACGTATTAAATTATATACACCACAGACGATTCATAGTATTGAATGATAGTGATCAAGGCTACGCATACAGTTCTGCATCCTATATTTACCAAGTTTTTGAATATTCAATTCAGTTTAATATGCATTACATTTTTTAATGTTGATAAATTCCAATTATGCTAAACTGGAGTGGTGCATTTGTACTCCAAACTTTAATAAATAAAAATAAATAACTAGCATGAAAATTTAATTAGTTGATATAATATTTTCTGGCACTCAGCCACACAAAGACCATTTTTATTCCTATCCAATAAAATAATGGATTTTATCTTATATTATTAATTGCTTTATTATTCATGGATAACCAGATTTGCAGCTTCACATCACACTTGCTGTTATGCAGTATGATATAAAAGCTGGCTGCAGAACAGCATGACTCACACACAGATATTATAAAGTCCCCACATCAGTTGCTCTCATCATATCATTTCGCTAATATTTTTGCAGTGACTGCATCTGTGCAACTGCATCTGCTTCATTCAAAGCCTATGGAAAGCTCCATTTGTGCTGATTATCATGGTTTAGTGTCTCTCTTAAAAAGGAATAAGGATTTGCAAGTCACAGCTGTTCTTCATCCTACTTTAATAGGTCTATGTATACTCATTATAAATGCATTTGAATAATACATCTGACACATATTAGACAAAAATAATTCTGTCTATTTGAAAATGTCACAAAATCCTTCAATGCAGCAGATTTTAATACAAAAAGAGCTAGTGAATATTTGTCATGGGATAGAGAAGTAAAAAACTCTTGTTACAGTTTATTTGAAAATATCTGTATTAAACAGGGCAATGAAAAATCAAGTCTGGAGTCTTGTGGTTAACAATTCATCAATGCCTTCTGTGGGGATCTGAAGGGACTGGCAGGAGTAGTCACATGGCACTGGTAATTACATCATGTTGGTAACCACAGGAGCCAGGTCATGTGATCAGCCTGGAACTTATAAAAGGCTGCCAAGGTGGAATCTCATTCTCATTCTCTTGCTGCTATTGTGACTGGACATGGGGGTGATTGCTAGCAGCGTGTAACTCTTCATGGAGGACACAGAGGTGACTGTTTGGAATTTTATCATTGAAGTGATCTCCAACAAGCTGCTGGGCTATGGACATTAAGGCTCTGCATTGGAACGCGTCTTGGTGTTACTGGGCTGCGAGGGCATTAAGCATTCCTGCCAAGGACCAGACCAGCCACTGTGTTATGGTTATTTGATAGGGTTTTGTTGGATTTCTTTTATTTGTCATTCCGGTTGCTGCTATGGGCTAAGTTGCAAGGTAGTAGCGCAGTATTGTATATCGTGTGGTGGATACCGGTTGCTCCCCCCCCCCCTTATGTTGTACATGAAATTTGTCTGTACAAGGCCAGATCCGCACCACTTGACACAGCAGGGGTAATGTTACGCTTGTTATAGACAAAGATCCTTGCACATATATCCAAAGAAGTGGCCTCAGATGGGGAAGAATTTAGGTATGCAGGTACATTGTGTGTTCTTAGTCCTTGGGGAGGATTGATTTGCATGCTGGGTATGCTAAGCTAGTGCCTGGGGAGGTGGGTAAATACTGGACAAATGATGCCTGATATGTCCGGGCTGTAGTCCTTGTAGTCTTCCTCACTGGAAGAGCTTGCACAAGCATCTTCTCTGAACATGGTAGATCTTCAGATATAGCTGAATGTTTAACAAAGTTAATAGCCTGGGGATAGTACAGGGAGGGTTGTGGCGCTCACCCTGATAATGTTCTAGAAATCCCTGCCCTGATTTGAAGATAAAATTAGCATGTGATCCCACTGGCATGCATCTAATTATGTGGAAATACAAAGTGCTTACAGACACATGTAATTGATTTTATGTACAAATAAAAGCTTATATATATATATATATATATATATATATATATTCAGCTTTTTAAGACATGATAGAAACTGTTAAATATCCGTACTACTAACTATATAAAGGTCCGAGCTCTTATTCCACATTCAGTCAGGCAATGCTGGTCCATTTTAAAGGCCTTAACCCAGAAACAGACTATTGTCCTATTTAACCCTCTGTTGGATAAGTGTTCAGAAGAAGGATGTATATTAGCTATATGTAAACTGCATGGGTTCTTTATATTATAGTTCCTTGCATGAATATTAAAAAATAAAAAATCACATGGATAATGCTTAGAGAGGAACATACATGTCTCATCCTGAGCTAGCATATATCTGTGGATTGACACCTTGAATGAAAATGAACAGAAAGTTGTGCATAAGTTGTGACAAATTAATAAACCCAAATTTATTTTAATTCCTCTTAGGTAATTTTCTCATTTGTTTATTACTGGTTGTAAACCCTTTAGTACTACTGGCTGAACCACTCCAAGACATGTCATCTATATGTGGCCTGCCCATCACTGATATAGTCTGACCTATGAAATACAATGGAGAATTTTTCAAACGGTGGTCTTCACATCAAGACCTCTCACCAGTATATTCATCACCCTGCCTGGCTCCACAGTGTGTGATTCATTGAGTTATCCTGTCAACACAACATACCGACAACTTTCCATTGTGCCAATCAATCAAGTCCACCAACCAACCAATGAATCAGATTTATGTAATAATTTATTTTTCTAAAATAAAAATGATCACAAACTGAAAAAGAGATACAGAAAAAAATGTAGATATGGAAAATTCCCTTTTGATTAGGGTTTGCGAAGACCAGTGTATCTCAGCACAGATAGTTATTCAGAAGTGTTCTATTGCAAGAGATACAGTACAGGAACATGCAACACATTCTATACAAAAATGTATTCATCAATAGCAAATGGATTATAAATGCATAAGGTCAGTACCAAGGACATGAACATGATGCAAGCACGTATAGGGAACCAATGAATAGAGAGTTGGGGTCTCCCCTTTTTCTTTGTTGAACATTTGGTGTTTCTGAGCAAACCTCCTTGTAGAGAGCCTGGTGAGCTCCACAAACTTACCCTGTGCTTCCTGTGAGTTTGTGCTGTGTTCTCTGCTCAGAGCTGTGTCCAATGTCTATTTGCATTTTGTTACCTTGTTAATTAAACCTCAAGCTCACACATGGACCCCATCTCTTGGGATTCCTGTTCGCCCTGCCCACATGGTTTACGACATCTTAGTTTAAGCGCTTTACAGATTAGTCCTAAGTATGCTGTGTGTAAATCAAGACACTGTGCATATTGTGAATTCTTATTATCACAATTAATATTTGAATAGATATCAATGATTTGTTTTAATTATTATATAATTATATATATTATATAATTATATAATATATAAGTATATAATTATAGCTATTAGAGCATAAAATGCACTCACAAACTGTACTAGAAAGAGGAAGTGGAATAGATATCATGCAAATCTTGAATTTCTCACTTTCTTCTCGTGCTGCCCTGTATCACATTTAATTAGGTCTCTGTTATAACGCCAATCCAGGAAGGAGACAGACCCCAAAATGCAGGAGAGGCCTTTAATGAGACTGTAATAGCCTGTAGCAAACAAAGCCGAAGGGGAGATCCTGTAGAATAGTCGGGTTTAGTGTGGAAGGGTCGAAGCCAGGGAGATCAGTCCTACGAAGAGGGACGGGACGAGGGGACGTTGGGAAGAACCGGGCAGGGCAGCAGGAGCAAGCAGGCAGGGTCGAGTCAAGCCGGAACAGGCAGAGGACACAGCAGGGCATGACAACACAAGAAAGGAAGGGAGAGGAGACATGAGACAGGCAAATGCTCAGTAATGGTCCGTAGCATGGCAACAATACTTCGCAACACGGTTAGTGCATTTGTGTATTAAATAAGGGACTGGAAAAACAGCTGATTATTGTCCGCTGTGCTGCCCCGCCCCCGTGGCCTTAACAACTGCCCCTCCCATTTACATATTTTGGTTTGCCCTCAGCACTTATTTGCCACCTCCACACTGAGGTAAATCAGCATGAGTAACACTGGATATTATCCTTTTTGTACTGCTTTGTCCTTCATATTTAACAACAGCATAATGAAATTTGCATGCAGAAATTTATTAACTAGTTGGCTAGACAGCTTAATTTAGAAGACAGTCGGTAGTTTATTTGAGATTGTGAACTTTTTGTGAAAAAATGTTTTCCACCAAGGAATTGTCTTTATTTTTAGCTTTTGATGTAATAAGAGATCAACCTAAAGAAACAATGAGCTCAATAAAATGCACAGGTAAGCAACAAACTCCCTAAAGGTGGCCTAGTTTGTTTGTTCAGAACATTGTTTGCAAAAATGTTGCAGTGAAAAAAAAAATTGGTTTCCTTGCTGTATGGTAAATAGTTGTTCTTGGTATTCTGGTATTCCTGCGGTCATTGCTAGCTATACCTTGCCCCAGAGCTTATATATGTGATTTTCACAACAGACATTGAACTATATAATGTCCTAAACAGAATCATGACTCTAGATTATTTCACCAACACAAGCTTCCATTCTTCTAAGCGTTGAACTTCATATCAGGAATCAAAAAATTAACACCCAAGTGTCTTTTTCCCAGACATTTCTGAGAGTTACTGCCAGGTCAATTGGAGTCTGACTGTATAATCTGCTCACTGTATTACTGTATGGGCTTTTTCTTTTATGATAGAATATGTCAGTCAAGAGGTGATTACCTAACAGATGGTTCGTATTTAATGAATAGCATAAAATGAGCCATTTAATTGATTGTATCAACAAGATCTCTTTCTCAATATGCCTCTCCATATTTTAACACAAAAACACTATGTATATTCATAATCGCAATGCATTGTTCTTCTAGTACATACTCATTATCCTCTTGAGAAATTTTACCCTTTGTATTAGGATGAATTCACGGACGATTATGTCGCCCATGTAACATGGAATTGATCCATTTACTATAATATTCTGGAAAGTTATGATCATGGATTAATTCTGATCGTGTGTGGACGGATCATCCTGAAATTCAGATCAATCGTCCATTATTCACCAGGAATGTCACCGAACTGTACAAACATGTTGCTTATCGATCCCCTGTAAAAACCCCTACTTCGCCATAAATAACTTAGCCTCATAAAAGGAGCCAGGATAATAATCTGGGTTGTTAGATCATCAAGTAGAACGCTTATCTTGGTTTCGGGGGATAGGGATGGGTCGGCATGCAACACCCTGTATTGTCTTTAGGGGGGAGGCATGAGACAATTAAGGACATCTGGCGCAAAGACACCTATCTTATCACAAGCAGAATCACTCGGACAAAAGGGGGAATTGGAACACCCTATATTGCCTGGGGGGAAGGGGTGAGCCTGGCCAGCTTACCCCCTGCCCACACGCAACACTATATTTAGTATAAAGGAAGGGGGAGATCCCAGTACTGACCGGAGTTCAGCCGTGGGATAGAGCGCACATCGCCCGGTACTTTCTCGGAACTCACGTGTTGGTTTCCTGCCAGGACTGAAAGGGCTCCCCAGCCTGTGTGTGAAGGTGGGTGATGATGCACGTTCGAGTGTAAATAGCTTTGCAACTGCTTGTGCTTTTTCATTAATTCTTGCAAAATATCATCACCGCTTGTGATAATATTTTGTAACTCCCTTTTATGTTTCTTGCTTCTTTTGTCATTGCTTCTTTTCTGTATCTTTGCATCTTTTTATTATTAGCTATTATATATATATATATATATATATATTTGATACCGTTGTAATATGAGTTATTTTGCATTGCTTTCAATATGATATCTTAGTATTGATGATTAATGTGAGATTATTTTGTATTACTTATTAAAGTGTATTTCAGTGAACCTAAGTGTGCCTGTTTGTTCCTTCAAAAGTCCTATATCCCTCTCATCCAATTTTAATACAACCCAGTCTCCTGGTTCTGCAGACACTACCTCAGCCAATGGCTTTCCCTGCAGGACCCTCCAATAGGCTCAAACCTGCTCCCAGATGCAACCAAGAGAATGCCTCCATTCTGTAAGATAAATTAGTAAGTCCCCATTGACAGTTGTCAGAGTGACGTTTTTGAATGAGCAAGTATTCACACTTTGCTTGTTTTGCTGCCTTCTGGTATGTCAACAAACTCACCTTATAGATTTCTGAAGAGACCTGTGTGAGAGAAAAATTGTTAGATGGGTATTTTGTCATCAGCTTTAAAAATATCTCTTTGTGCAACTCATGCAAGAGTACTGTAAGCTTAGGAGAATTAAGCGTCAACCTAAGTATAGAAATATGTGCTTGAACTTTGTAATCATAAGAAATGTAGGTTTGAGACCAGAAATGTAAGTTCGATAGAACAGGAAAACTGGTGGTTGAGTGGGGGCTGCTTGCAGGTGGCCAGACCCATAAGATGAAGGCTGTATAAAGTGTATATGCCTCCCTCAGCCGGTGTGGTCCGGTGTTGGGAGGAGATGCAAGCCATCTGTATACTACTATAAAAGGGACGTTAACTCAAAGTTCGGGGAGCATTTCATGGTAATGTTTACTAGAATGGTAGTTGCTCTCTGAGCTCAGCATTAAAGCATTGTCACAACCCTGAATACCGTGTGGAACTGAAATTTCTATTACAGATTTGGGGGTTCATCCAGGATCGGAGAAGGGGAACAGACCATGTGAATGGACGACGAGGGCCAGGATGACCCATTAGAAGGGGACAGTCAGACATCACAGTCGAGCCGGAGATTGGGAGTAACCTTTTCACGGTCCAACCAAACATCTCGGACTCGTCGGACGACGAGGGTTGTCCCGATCTGATCAACGGACCCAGAAAATAAAAGTGACCAAAAAGACAAAAGGAAAAAATAGAATTTGTTTTTTGTCACGGAGTTGAAGGATTGTGACTCTGTTTTAAGACAAAGTGAGACCTGGGCTATGGGGTTCGAGTCCCCGTATGCAATAAAAGTTGTGAGGTTGGGGTTTGAGTCCCCATCCTTGGAATAAGACGTCCAGATAACTTATGGGGCTTGAGTCCTCATACAAGAGACCATTTAACAAGACACAAGCTGACACGTACAGGTCAGGCAGAGCTGCGCGAATGGTCCATTCACAAGACACAAGCTAATTGATGTGGGTCAGGCAGAGCTGAGTAAGTGATTTTCTGAGACCAGTTCATGAGATGCAAGCTGACATGTATGAGTCTAGTAGAAATGCCAGATCCAAGAGAACCTAACATACATGGAACTCCTAGAGTAGTGCTGTTCCAACTGGGACCTCTCTGAGCTGAAGGAAGTTGTCAATTCCCTTCCATACCCTCAAGAAGTAGGTAGAGAAAGGTTTTGGCAGGGTCATGAGCTTGGATGGAATCTAACCAACCCAGTGCTGCAACAAAAAATTGAAAAGCAACTGGAGTCGTGTGATGGGTGAAACCCCGTTTAACTAAGGTTGGTGCAGTGACGCCGGCAATGGAAGAAGATGGGAGCAGCTAGGATAGGGGATAAAGGACTATTAAAAAAGAACTCAAAATGGGGAAAAATACAGAAGGAAAAACAACGAGAAGGTAAGACTGTGACCCAGTGGGAACATTGCCTCTCCCAATTGATGGCTGATTATTCAGGAATACACAGCGAAGAAAAGAGGATGGCTGCCATGAGGACTGTTTTTGCGGCAGGGCTCTGGCCTAAGCTCCAGCAGATAGTCAAGACTACATGTATTGAGTGGCTACATGTATTGAGTGGCAAACGCCCTGCATGCTGAAAACACCGGGCATGAGTATGAGGAACGACAACCATCTAGTAATGACACAGCTCCAGTTCTACAGTCAGGGGAACAGAGGGTGAGGAAAAGGTCGTGGTCGAGGGGCCAGAGGAAGAGGTCCAGATAAAGGTGGAAAAGGAGCCAGCGTTGGGGCAATAGGAAGTGAGGATGACAAGGCATGATTCAACTGTGGGCAGATGGGACATTGGAAAATACAGTGCCCTAACTGAGGCAGGAAGATGCATACACTTCCTGGTTGATACAGATGCCCCCAGGTCGATCATCAGTTGACATACCAGGGTCCCCTGTCAATAATGCTACCACCATGGTGGTGGGTTCGTTCAGCCTTCAGCAGGTCTTACAAGAGACTGCACCATTAGCAGTGTCCCTCCCAAACGGGGGTACAGTCCCCAATGTTTTCCTCCTCAATGACATCTGCCTGGTCAACCTCATGGTAAGAGATCTTATGTGTAAATTAGGCTGCGGAGTTACACTGGGGCAAGCCAGCTGGAGTGTAACATATCTCCTGCCCTAGTACTTTTCTCCTTGTTGCATGACTCGCTGGCTCAAGCACCAACCCATGCTGCATAGGTGCTTAGGGATGACACCACTCGGTGACACTTAGGTCTTCCACATCAACAGCCAGAACACCAACTCAGTCAGACCTGGACTTCCTGACCCACTTTGGGATAGAAGCTTCCCCCACAAAGTCCATTACCATCTCCTCCATCTATGTCGAAGTTAAAGTTACAGCTGCTGCCGTTACCCTGTCCGCGACACAGCAGCAATGGTACTTCCTAATGGAGGGCCCCACCCCTCACGTTTCCCTCACATCTGCCCACTCCTGGAAGTCTCTGGGCCAGTGGGTCAAATCCTGCAAGGAAAGAACTGACTGGATAGCTGTTGAGGCAAGAAGGTGGGTCATTAATGACAGCCTAGTGCAGAAGTACCATGCGGCTTCCAAGACCCAGGTACAGCAGCAAATCTGTGATGGGCCCTCCACGGACATGGCTCCAGACCACGTGGACGACCTGCCCCCATGGTTGGGGGATATACCATCCTACCTATGAGCCTCAGAGAAAAAATGACTTTGGCAGGATATCCACTGCAGAGTCACTGTACAAGTCTCACCATCGACTGCAACACGTTCGCTATCCACTATCTAAGGAGGCTGGTGAGGGCATTGGGAAAGTCCACTGTGACCTCGTAAATGTGGCGCTATCATTCCAATTGACTACTCACCTGTCAACTCACCCATCCTACCCATGAAGAAGACCGTCAGCTCCATTCACTTCATCCAAGACCTACGAGGAGTGAACGATTCTGATTTCCCTAGAGCTCCCATAGTTCCCAATCCCGTGACCATCCTGTGTTCCATTCTACCCCAGGCTAAATGGTTTTCAGTTATTGACTTAGCTAATGCTTTTTCTCTGTTCCTGTTCACCCAGACTCTCAGTTTTGGTTTGCTTACAAGTTCGGGGGAAAACATTATACATGGACATTCATGCCTGTGTTAAAATGTGAGTGGGATATAGGCCTCTAGAAGGAACAAACAGGCATGCTTAGGTTCACTCAGACATATTTATTAAAAGTGATATAAAATTATATTATATGTAAATCATAAGTAATAATAATCAAGTATAAAGTATTGCATATAAATTGTGAACAATAGTTAGTCTAAAAAGAATACAAAGTATAAGTAATCCCAATAACAATCAGTAATAATGCAAGATATTTACACTCAGACATGCTATCATCACCCACCTCCACTCATAGACTGGGGAGCCCCATTTCAGTCCTGGCAGGAGACCAACACTTTAATCCCGAGAAATGCCGGGTGATGCATGCTCTATCCTACCACTGAGCTCCGGTCAACACTGAGATCTCCCCCTTCCTTTATACTAACTTGGGTGCTGCATGCAGGCAGGGGAGGAGCTGGCCAGGCTCACCCCTCCACTCCGGCGATGCGTTCTCAAATTCCCACTTTTGTTCGGGTAATGCTGCTTGCAGTTTCGATCAAAAATAATAAGATAAATTCTCATCCTAGGTATGGTTTCAATGAAAATATAGCAAGACAGGTGTCCTTGCTCAATGTCTCCCCGACCATCCTGAAAAAGATATGTGTCTCGCATATCGATCCTCCCCTTTCCCTGAGGACAAGAAACCCGTCCCACATATCAATTGTCATGCCCTGCTCTTCCGATCCTACTGGGTGCCACAGGAGGTTAACCTTGTGTGAAATCCCAATTGTTACCAGTAGTTTCCTGTTTTTTCCATCGAGTCCTCTGTATTTCAGTCCGCATTCGTTTCCCTAGGTCTGTCATTGTCTTGTGAAGTCTCATTGTGTAGTGCTGCCTGTTTTTCCTGTGCCATGTCCCAGCTCCTATTTCCCATTAAATCCTGATTTCCCCAATCTGTCGTGTTCTTCTCCTGCTTCCCCATTTTGTGAACCCTGCCCGGTCACGACACCAATATAATGGTACCGGAAGTCTTTGGGACCAGATGGCTCCTTCTGTGAGAAATAGTTTATTCGTCAAGAACAAGTTATACAAGTGATTAGTAAAAATAACATGTTTGTACAGTTCAACCTTCGCACAATAATACTATGGGTGAATCATGGACGATGTAAAGGAAACTACAGCCGGTTGGTGGACGGGCCCAGACCGGGTTCTGTGCTTTTCTGTTTTTCGGGCAGAGGACTGAAAATTTCAGCTAACTTAACCTAACATATGCAATGGATGAGATTGCACTCATGTCCAGCGCACCACCCCGTAGCCGTTGGAGTTTTCCGCGTCCCCAGATTAAATCCCATGGCCAAGTTGGCTCACAACCAAAGGTTGGGAATGGTACTGGGAGTGTGGCACTGCCATTTTTCTCTGGATGCCTACCGGGTGGACTGGGCTCTGTAGCCTAGTGCAACTGAATGCGGAAGTAGACATCCATTTCCCAGTGAGGGTCCTCGGCCGAAGGAAACGTTCCACCACCAGCGATGACTTTCCACCGCCAGAACATCAGACTCATAGTAAGCTCACGCAGTTTTGGTACAGGATGTTTCCTCACTTAGGAGTAGGACATGCCTGGAATCAGATACAGATAACAGTGTAAGAGAAAAATTGACTAGAGACATATTTTTATAATCAGCATTAGGAACACATCTTTATATTGATTCAAGAGTGTGTTAGACGGCTAACAACCAAGAATGTAAGCTAAGGGGAATTAAGAGTTAACACAATTGAGACAATTGTGCCAGAACGTTGTGCTTGTTAGAATTTGCAGAAATGCAGGCTAGAGAATGGAGGTGGACGGAGTGTGCTTATCAGACAGAACAGGAAGACTGCCAAGGAGCCCTAGAGAGGTGGGGGCTGCAAGGTGGTGGCCAGACCCACGAGATAAAGGGCATGTAAAGTGCATGCGGATACAGACTGCATGAAGTAGATATGTTAGAGTGCATGTGCCAAACTAAGGTGCATGAACTATCTGTGTGCCACTATAAAAGGTATGTTAACCAAAAGTTCTTTGAGCACAACCGCGGAACTAGCAGTGATGCGGCTGCTCCCTGTAGTCAGAACATAAAATAATGTCATACTCCGCAACACCGACCCAGCGTCACAAATTTGTACCACAGTTACTTTTAATAAGTATAAAATATTTTAAAGAATAAAAACTTTTGCAATATTAGTTAATGTCTCATTTTAAATTTGTATAAAATGTGCTGTTTCAAATTAGAATAAATCATTTAGCCAATGAGAATTAAGGAAGAATTTAAACAGTTTGAACTGTTTTAAACTGTTCTTTGGACCCGTAGAATGTCTTGTTAGAAATGACCAGTTAGCAACTGGGGAACCTTTAATGTACACACATTACACACAGTGTTTCCCTTAGGTTTACAGCTTTTTTGGGGGGGGGGGGGCGCAGATGGACACAGACAGGATTCATGGTGTTCATGTTTCTTTTAATGACAGCAGTCAATATAGCAACTGAACTAAACGTTAGAACATTTCTTTTATTTTACAGATAGATAGGTAGATAGATAGATAGATAGATATTTCTGTCTGCTTTTCAGGGAGTTGACATATTTCTAGATGTGCTCTCTCTGTCTGCTGGTGGGAGTGTGCTCACCTGTGTGTGTGCATGTGTCTGTGCATGCCTGTGCATTGGGGCGGAACTCCATCATGCGCGATACAGAGAGCAGAGGAGAACTGTAAACGTGTGACCATGTAGACACAAAAATGACAAGCTGTTGTGTAAATAAGATAGATAACTTAAGGCTATTTTAGTCTGTTTAATAAAAGGACAATGTATAGAGCTGTTCTATAGGAGAGGGAACCTTAAATGACTTCTGTTATGATCTGGCGCTATATAGAAAATAAAAAAAATAATAATAATTTGACCTTCAAGGGGGGCATGATACAATTACGATACAATTATTCTGTAATAGGCTATAATGCTTAAAAGTAGAACTGATGTATTTTGATATGGAGCTCATTCTGCAAGAGGACCGAACTAACGTACAGACCTGGTTTGGAATGTAAGCTATTGCAACATAAGTAAAGCACATGACTGCTGAGGAGGAGGGTTGCTAGGATATGTGTGAGGAGAAAGGAGTGTATGGGGAATTAAAATAGAAAGATGTCGCAATAATAGCAACCACAACGGTGATCATGGAAAGGTCGGCCCTACCTTAACCTGTTGTTCACCGCATTATCAGTAAAAGCTGATGACCGCAGATATCCCACTCCTCAGCTGACTGAAAGATGTTGCAATTCTATGCCTATAAAAATGCATTCACCTGTTGTTCGGGGAGCAGATCACAAGACACATGAAAGATTGCTGAGTGCCCGCTCCCCAAAGCTTTGGAAAAGGAAATAAAGCTTGTCAGACTCTTAAACTCATCAACTTCTGCCAAATTCCTTCCACACCCCTGCATATCAACCCCAAAAGCACAAACACAGCCCCATCCAGGGGGGCTTCATGTCATTCCTATAAGGAACCCATGGCCGGTGTTAATGTATCTGTTGCTTCAAGGGGGGGGGGAGTAGGGGGGGAGAGTATGACATCCTAATTTTATACCTTCTACCAACTCTTGAGATAAGTCATACTTGTCCATTATGTCAATAGAGCCATTAGGGTAGACTGGGCAATTGTGAAACCTGCAATTATTTTGAACAATTTGCATTTTTTTTCCCCCACACTGTGGATTGCCAGAGTAATGACGGGGGAACACCAGGATGTTTTAACAGTAAGTGTAAAACCTGCTTATTGTTCGGTATTTTTATTGTTTTAAGGCTTTAAATGGAGCAAAGACTGATAGTTTCAGATGACGAGCTGCTGTTAAGCAAACCATGGATGGTCTTTAGAGACAAACGTGAAGGAACTGAATCTATCAAGTATCGCATTTTATAAACCAAGACTCAGATGAGGATGCACTTTTCATATTAGCAGACCAGAAATTAGAGGTACCAAAAAATCTACCAGAAAGAGGTCTAAGAGTTTCTGTTGAGTAGCATGTGTAATGCATTCATAACAGGAAGGGATGTGGTAGAAAAATTGAAGAACTGGAAAAGAGGAGAGGTGCATGCTGGGATAGTGGTCAAGCAATGGATTAATGCAGATGATATTTTCTCGAGCAGGAAACTGAGATCAAGTGGAATTAACAAATGACTGAGATTAGAGAAAATTTGGGATGTTTCCAGGATAAAAAGGGGAAAAAATGGCATCTGGCCATTGGCGTTAGAGAACATAACCAATTATCAGTAATAAGCAGATGACACTGTGGAAGAAAAATCAAACATCAATTAATATTATGCAAATCATACCTGACCTGAGAAATAAGGGTGTTGCAATATAAGAAAGGCATGAATGTTGGGGGTCAAGGATATTTGTAAGGAGCAAAAAAGAGCAAATGGGGAAGTGAAATGAAGAACTCAATTTATTTGAACAGGATAATGAAATCACAAGAGTGACCATGGAAAGGTCGACCCTGCCTTGAACTGATAATGGACCCCATTATCAGGAGTAACTGTTGTCCACAACTATCCGACCCACCCTTGACTGACTGTAAGCTGTTGCAATTTTTGTCTATAAAAGATGTCAGAACCTGTTGTTCGGGGAGCAGATCACAAGACACATGAAAGATTGCTGAGTGCCCGCTCCCCAAAGCTTTGGAAAAGGAAATAAAGTTTGTCAGACTCTTAAACTCATCAACTTCTCCCAAATTCCTTCCACAACACACAGATCCTGCATGAGAAAGTAATATTACAAGGGTATTCAGGTAATAAAGTAATTGCACTAATATACCAATCTGCAAGTGGGAAATTACATTGCAAATCGAAGAATGAATCAATGAGTAAATCGTAATCAGTATTGAGCAATACAGGTCAGGTTGCCCAGTATAAATCTGTAACGACAACGGAAGAATAACAGGAAATGTTATGTCTGCTGGTGGAATGTAAACAAGCCTGAGAGCTGAGTTAGTCAGGAGCTGCTTGCATGCATATGGAAATTGTTTATTACATTTATATACTTTATTACATTTATATAATTAAACAAATTATAGAATTCTAATTTTATAAATTGTATGTGTGTGAGTCTGATACGAACTGTCCTAGCAATGCACTTCAGACCTGCACTTAATGTTAACACACACACACACACTATACATATGCATACATCTCTGACAACTCTGGGAAAAAAACGAGACCACAGCAATATTTTCAGCTTCTTATTGCAGTTTAAGTAATGAATCTGTGTAAATTATACCTTTTTTTTTTATTCTCATGCTCTTCGCTGCTGCTGATTCACGAAGGGCTTCTTCCTCGTTTTATGGGTCTTTAAGCGCTTCAAGAATTCCCAGCAGTCCTACCTGTTCTAGCAGTGTACTTCATGCCACTTAATCTTTCTAACTGCCAGTGACTTAGAAACTTTGAGGCAGGAAGCAGTCTGCTTCACAGTCTAGCCTTCCACCAGCTGAACCAGAGCTACTGGCGCAAAGCAAGGAACCACTCAGTGTGCGGTGCTGACCCATCTTGGGGCAGCTGACACATCATTCACTCACACATGCACACCGGCAACTTGACAACTCCAATTAATCTCGGC
>JABFEA020000119.1:14147810-14162567 GCA_019775915.2 Cyphomyrus plagiostoma | reverse complement strand
CGTAGTGCAAGCTGAATCCTTGGGTTCCTTTAAATCAGAGCTAGATAAGATTTTAACAACTGTGAGCTATTAGTTAAATTCTCCCCAAGCGAGTGTCTACCAAATAGGATAGCCTTTTATCTCCAGAACCACTTCAAGACTTGAAAAACCATTTATTCAAAGATGCCTTAGCTTTAATGAGTTTGGCTATGTTTGACTATCTTCTCTGTTATTTTTTTCAATCGCAAAACTGCCCCTGACTGGATTTTTGTTAATTACACCATTCTCAGCATACTATGAGACACAGTAGCGCATGAAAATCTCAGGAGGGTAGCTGTTTCATGCAGGAACCATGCCTGGTACCAACAATCACATCACATTTAAACTTGCTTATATCATGCATTGTAGCTGTCATAGTACTTAGCGGAACATAGTGACTGAACCTCTCGACCCAGTGTGCATGCTGTATGTATTCAGTTGTGGACACTTCACTCATTGTTTGTATTAACAGACTGTAGTAATAAGCAAGCTTACCTAAAAAAAGCTACTTATGGGAAGGTTATACAACCTGCAGTAGTTTGCTGTTAGCTCAATCGTACAGTGAAACAAATCAGGTGACAAGATCTTTTATATGCATGTTTGCCGGCTGTGAAATAAAACTGGACCAAACCTGCAGAGATATCGTCAGATGATTCACTTTCCACACATACTGCCAGAGGCAGGACATGAACTCCAAACCCTAGAGGTTTGAAGATACAATTCTAAACATTAAGTAACTATGCCACATGAAGCATTTAATATCTATTACTTCACCTCTGGACATAAAAGTAGATATCTGTGGTACATTTAACCTTTTTGCAGAATTTTTTGTGGTCCATTTGATTTAACTCGGTCATAATAATGTTATATGTGATTCTGGATGTAATATGCTTGTGCAAGATGTGGTGGTTCCAGAATCTCAGACACAGGTTCCTTTCTTGAACCTCCATGCACTCTGGTGTCCAGAGTACAGATAATAGTGTGATAAACAAAAACATATCACACTGCAGATCTGTTGTCGAAAACACCTTGTTGATGACAGAGGTCAGAGGAGAATGGCCAAACTAACAGGAAGCTGACAAAAGCAAAAAAAAAAAAAAAAACAGCTGTTGCGCAGAAAGGCATCTCTGAATTCACAACTTGCATCTCCAGTGTTTCTGGAAAGAAACGGTACTATATATAGGTGTACTTAATAAAGTGTCCACTGAGTGTAATAAAGCATTTTCTTTTATTTAGTTCGCTGAAAGAATAAGGAAGCCATTTCCTTCCAATGGCCACATATAACTTCAATTCATTTCACTATGGAAGGGCTTAATGATCAGATAAAAGTACAAGAATGGTTTTTAGCATAAACAATATCTCTCACTATCTTTGGGTTGTGTAACACTTTGCACTGCACCTATTTTAATCATTTCCACCCATCTTCCATGACTGCTTATCCAGGACAAGATCCCAGCTAGCCTGAAGTGCATCACTGGAAGCATGGGACTCAAACGAGGGGAACAGTTTGTGTGTGATGCCAGACCAATACAGCTGACTTAATCACACACATATCACAATCACTCATTTGCCACAATAACTCATTTTAGAGACACCAGGCTGCCTGATTCCATGCTTTTAGGCTTTGAGTGTGAAACTGAACAATCATGGGAGGGACTTTAATGATAAGAATCTGTGTGAAGCAAACTGCATGGTGTCACGCCCATGCCTGCAGGAGGTGTGACTGACCAGGTGTAGCTCCTCCAGCCCCAATAACCTTTCAGTCAAAAGGGAGGAACTCCCATCAAACTAATGGGAAGTATTCAGCCGATGATCTGAAGCCGTACTGAGCGTTCTCGCGTCTACTGTCTCCCTGACCTCCTGTACCCCTCTTGCTTACCTGTGTTTGGACCTTCACCGTGTGTACTCTACTTCCACAGCCCCATTCCTGTCCCTGATCTGCCTGTCCCGCTGAGTCCGGCTCCTGGTGTCCTGCTTCCCGTCTGTTCATCTGTCTTTTCATCAGACTGATCCCCTGGCTTCTGACCTTCCTGCCTGCCCCGCGACCTCGATTCTTGCTCAGTGTTTTGGACACCGTTTACCTCCGATCTTCCCCAAGCAAAGCTCTTCAGCTCCCCGCCTCCGCTCCCCAGCCAGGGACAGCAGCGCGTCTCGGGACCGGGATCGCGGGAGATTTAAACTCCTCTTTCTCTCTTCGCTTCAATAAATCCACCCTTCCTTGCATATGTGGGTCCGTGCCTGTTTCCCGGCACGTTACAGAATACTTCGCCTCACAAATGGATCCAGCAAGGAACCCGGAGAGCCGGATTGCCGCAGTTCAACAACTCCTCGCTTCCCAAGCCGTTCAAGTGCCACTTCTGGCTTCCCCCCCGCGCGCTGCGGCCCCGGCAATAACCATGCCAGAGAGATATGACAGTAATCCCGATCAGTGCCGCAGCTTTCTGATGCAAGTGGGCATCTATGTGGAGGAACACCCCGAGATGTTCACCTCCCCTGGGGCGGAAGTAAGATTCACAGTGTCCCTGCTCACCCGGAAGGGGTCGCGAGTGGGCTATGGTGCTGCTTGAAGTGTTTAATCATCTAGCCAAGGAAAGATGACCTGGGTGGCGTCTACTAGAATGCCGGCAGGGAAACCGTACAGCGGCGGATTTCTCTCTGGAGTTCCGCACTATAGCCGCTGCTCTCCGCTGGCCAGACGACTGTCTGCAGGTTATCTTCCTGCGCGCTCTCAACCCTGAGCTGCAGGATGAACTATCTGCCCGGGGAGAGGCGCCATCTTTTGATGAACTCTTCCGCCAGGCAGTTAGGTGGGACAACACAGTGAGTGATCGCCGGCGTCGAAGAGCCCCTGTGGAAACAGAAAGACCTATAACTGCAGCTGCAGAGCCGATGCAGTTGGGACAATCACCTCTCACCTATGCTGAACGCCGGAGAAGAACACGGGGGGGACTGTGCCTGTACTGCGGCGAGGCTGATCATGTTGTCTCCACCTGTCCCGTTAGACCTCGGTCTGAAGAGAGAACCCCGCTGGTGTTCTGTATTTTCCTCTCTCCACACTTACCCAGTTCTCTGTTCCGGTCACTTTAAGCTAGAGAGGGGAGAGCATTGAGGTCCAAGCTCTCATTGACAATGGGGCTGCTGGGAATTTCCTAGACGGAGAATTGGTAAGACGTCTGCGGATTCCCTTGCATAAATTACCCTATCCTCTCTCTGTACATGGAGTCACACGTGAACGGATGGCAGAAGGAACAATATACCACTGCACGCACTCCTGTCTGCTGCAAGTAGGGGCTGTCCACTCCGAGAACACAGAATTGTTCGTGTTGCGTCGTGCCAAGGATCCCCTGATTTTGGACCTCCCGTGGTTACACCGGCATAACCCCTGACTGAACTGGAGAGATAGAAACCTGGTCTAACGGATGTCACCTGGAATGTACTCTTCTCCTGTGTAAAGCCACAAGGGTTGAGAGTCCAGAACCTGAGAACCTGGAGGTCATCCCTCATGAGTATCGAAGCTACCTGGACATCTTCAGTAAGGAGAGGGCGTTTCGCCTGCCCCTCCATCACGAATGCGATTGTGCCATCAACCTACTGGACGGTGCCCAGCTACCCAGAGGACGGTTATACCCTGTATCCCTGCAGGAACAAGACTCCTTGGATAAATATATCCAGGAGGGGATGAAGCAAGGTATAATCCGACCCTCTACATTACCTGTCACCATGGGGTTCTTCTTCATCAAGAAGAAGGATGGGGGTCTACGCCCAGTGGTAGAGTACAGGGCTTTGAATGCTGTAACGGTGAAAAGAAGAGAGCCCCTTCCCTTGATCCCTTCAGCACTAGATCAGCTAAGAGAGGCCGTCATCTTCACCAAGTTAGACTTACAAAGCGCTTATAATTTAGTACGTATCAAGGAAGGGGATGAGTGGAAAACCTCTTTTATCACCAGTAGGGGGCAGTATGAACATCTTGTCATGCCCTATGGGCTAGCTAATAACCCATCGATATTCCAATCCTTTATGAATCAGGTATTCCATGACATGATTGATAGATTCGTGGTGGTGTATATTGATGATATACTGATTTGCTCCCCCTCTAGGTCGATGCATGTTCAACGCGTTAGACGAGTCCTACAGTGGTTACGGGAGCATAACCTGTACGTCAAGGGTGAGAAATGTGATTTCCACCAATCCCAGGTTAAGTTCCTAGGTTACAAAATTCGTCCAGGAGAGGTGGCCATGGATGAGCATAAGACCTCAGCTATCAGAGACAGGCCCCGACCCCAGACCTTGAGGGAGTTTCAACAGTTCCTAGGGTTCGCCAATTTCTACCATAGGTTCATCCGGAACTTCAGTCAGGTAGCAACCCCGGATCACTTGGACGCCAGTTGAGGTACATGCCTTTGAACATCTGAAAGACGCTTTTTGTACTGCTCCTGTGGTTAAGCAGCCACATCCGGAGTTACCGTTCGAGGACGAGGTTGACGCTTTTGGAGGCTGGCGTGGGAGTGGTCCTCATTCAGCGCGAACCGCACGGCAAGCCCAATGGGCGCAATGGTTCGCCCGTTTTGCTTTTCAGGTAAGTTACCTCCCCAGCAAGAAGAACCTCAATTTGACCCCCCTGAGAACGAAGACCAGGCATCGCCCATTTTGATCCCGGCCTGCTTCGTTTCCTCTATCACCTGGGGTTTGGAGGAATCCATCAGGACTGAGAATGAACTCCAGAAGGCCCCTTCCGGCTGCCTTCCGGGTAAGCTATACGTCTACCGGTCCCATCGTTTAAATCTTTTGCAATGAGACCAGGTACGGGTCATCCAGGAATTGCCATGACTCAATGTCTGGTAGAACGCCGATACTGGTGGCCGAGATGGCGAAAGGAGGTCCAAGCCTTCGTGGAGAGCTGCTCCAAATGTGCCCAATGCAAGTCCTCCAACTAATTGCCCTCAGGACTGCTTCATCCTCTGCCTGTCCCAACCAGACCCTGGTCCCATGTAGCAATGGACTTCATTACTGATCTACCTCGGTCAGCGGGTAAGACCGTCATATTGACGATTGTGGATAGGTTTTCAAAAATGTGCTGACTCGTGGCCCTTCCTAAGCTACCCACAGCATCAGAACTCTCAGAGGTGCTCATTCATGAGCTGTTCCAGTTTACAGGGATCCCTGAGGACCTGGTGTCTGATCGGGGACCTCAATTTGCTTCCCGAGTGTTCAAAGAATTCTAAATATATCCCTGAGTCTAACCACTGCTCACCACCCGCAGTCCAACGGCTTAGCCGAACGCACCAACAGGGAGGTAGCAAAAGCCTTAAGACTGCTGGTACGGGCAGACCCCACTAAGTGGTCCCATCATATGATCTGGGCAGAGTATTCCCTGAATTCCCGGGTCCATCCCGCCACCAATCTCACTCCATTTCAGTGTGTTCTAGGCTCCTTCAGGATCTGTGCCTTCTGTCGAGTCCTGGTTTCAGGAGAGGCAGCAAGCTTGGAAGGCCATCCAGCTGGCGCTGCGAGAATGAAAACTCAAGCGGACCGACACCGGCTTCCAGGGTTCCCATACCGAGTTGGGCTAAGGGTATGGTTATCAACGAAGAACCTCAGAATACCAGGTTGCCGAAAGTTTACCGCCAAGTACATCGGGCCCTTCCGAGTTCTACAGCAGGTGAGACCTGTCACGGTCTGGATACAATTACCACGTGTGTACCGCATATCTCCCATCTTCCACGTGTCCCGATTAAAGCCAGTGAAATACAGCCAGCTGCGACCGTCAGTTCAGCCCGTGGAGGAGAGACCACCAATACCACCCGCGGCCCCTGGCTGTGTGATCAGCTGCATCCTGGTTTCCCGTCGCAGAAGAGGCCGCCTGCAGTACCTAGTGGAATGGGAAGGTGCCGGTCCGGAGGAACGCAGCTGGGTACCCACACCCGAGGTTGAAGATTCTGCCCTGATGACTGCCTTCCATCAAGCACACCCCTCCAAGCCAGCGCCCCAAGCGAGGGGACGTCCCCGCAAACGGTGAAGGCCTCCTGGAGGCTCTGTCACGCCCATGCCTGCAGGAGGCGTGACTGACCAGGTGTAGCTCCTCCAGCCCCAATAACCTTTCAGTCAAAAGGGAGGAACTCCCATCAAACTAATGGGAAGTATTCAGCCGATGATCTGAAGCCGTACTGAGCGTTCTCGCGTCTACTGTCTCCCTGACCTCCTGTACCCCTCTTGCTTACCTGTGTTTGGACCTTCACCGTGTGTACTCTACTTCCACAGCCCCATTCCTGTCCTTGATCTGCCTGTCCCGCTGAGCCCGGCTCCTGGTGTCCTGCTTCCCATCTGTTCATCCGTCTTGTGTCTTTTCTACAGACTGATCCCCTGGCTTCTGACCTTCCAGCCTGCCCCACAACCTCAATTCTTGCTCAGTGTTTTGGACACCGTTTACCTCCGATCTTCTCCAAGTGAAGCTCTTCGGCTCCTCGCCTACACTCCCCAGCCAGGGACAGCAGCGCGTCTCAGGACCGGGATCGCAGGAGACTAAAACTCCTCTTTCTCTCTTCGCTTCAATAAATCCACCCTTCCTTGCATATCTGGGTCCGTGCCTGTTTCCCTGCACGTTAAACATGGCATATAAATCCAATCCTGGAAGAATTACTTCCATACACCTAATATAAAAATACACTTGTACTGCAATTTATCATGGAAAGATAAATTATTACATAAATCTGATTCATTGGTTGGTTGGTTGGTTGGTTCATTGGTTGGTTGGTTGACTGCACTCTATCACTTTATCAAGTTCCGTGCACACGGGCAAAAGCATGGTCACAGGTGAGCACCTATACAATTTTATCAAAAACCAGAAATCTCACAGCAAACAAAAAATATTTGGAAGCAGGGAGTCAGGAGGTGAGGGGGAAAAAAACAGAAGTAACATCAGTTAACAGAGCAATGGTCATTTCTTCCCCATTGTTCAGTCAAGATGCCCCTTTCTTCTTCACAAAACACTTTAGGAAATGGAGCAATCAGTGTTCTGCATCATACTTAGGTTTGGCATGCTTGGGTGCAGTGTGCTTGGGCTTAACATGCTTGAGTCTGGCATGCTTGGGTTTGGCATGCTTGGGTACAACGTGCTTGGGCTTGACATGCTTGAGTATGGCATGCTTGGGTGCAATGTGCTTAGATGTAGCATACTTGGGTGCAACGTGCTTGGGCTTGGCATGCTTGGGTGCAGCATGCTTGGATGCAGCATACTGGGGTACAGCGTGTTTGGGTATAGTGTGCTTAGGCTTAGCATGCTTGGGTGCAGCGTGCTTGAGTCTGACATGCATGGATGCAGCTTGTTTGGATGTAGCATGCTTAGGTGTAGCGTGCTTAGGCTTGAGATGCTTGTGTGCAGCATGCTTGGGCTTGGCATGCTTGAATACAGCATGCTTGGGTACGGCATACTTGGGTGTGGCATAAATGTACCCGGCAAGCGTGGTTTTTGAGTTTCCTGAAGCAATCAGTGTTCTGCATCAGTGTGACACCTAGGTGTGGCATGTTTAGGCCTGGCACATTTGGCATTGAAATCCAAGGCATCCGTATAATTGTTGTCTAAATCCTAACCCTAACCCTAAATTTATAAGAAAAGTATACAAAGGCATATGGAGAACTACTGAAATTGACAAAATGCAAAACTCAACATTATGTCATCTCATTAATCCATCAGACTGAAACAAAACTGGCACTCAGATATGATGACAGAAAAAGTTCCATATAACAATTCTAGATTGTCTAATAGAATACAATTTTGTTCAGGTGTCTTTGGTTGGGTGTTTTCTCAGCTCAGTCCATGAAATAGTATTAGTTTATCATAAGCCATCTCATGTTTTTCCTATCTCAAATCACCTGAAGCTGCTCAGCATTTGTGACAATGAACTCAGTTTCATTGTTTTGTATATTTTCAGAATGTTACCAGAAAGATGAATCTATATAACAAGTGTTTATTTGGAGCAATTTTTGGAAAACAAATTATCATTACTGGTTTAGAAGTCTGTACAAGTATTCTTGAGCTTGTATGCAATTATTGTGCTTATTGTTGCAGTGTGAATATTAATTAATAATTGATCGATTCAATAATCAATCGATTCTTTCTTAAAACATTATTTAAAAAAATATAAGGATATCACATTTTTTTTGTTTTTCATATGATGCTAACTATAGTCCGTGTTCCTTGTAACTTCTGATACCGAATTATATCACTAAATCAGCAGAATAAAGCATTGCTTGTCAAAAAATCCAAACCTGTGGATTGAAAAGTCTCCCATCCATGAAGATTTAACAATACTTGGATTAATTATGTTTAACAGACCCAAGATATGCTAAGCGGCGTCTTTAAATTACACTATGTGTGTGCCCTTTCATGGACATTTCTACTCCAGGCTTTTCTACTCTGTGCTTCTGAACTCTCCCATGACGTTAACCTTCTGGGGTGAAGTGTATCGTCGGCGATGCAGCGTACTTTTCTCGTCTATTTCAGTTTATATCTCGCTGAAATCTTAATGTTGAATAAATGAAAAAAAACGCTGGCTAAATCCGTAATCAGTCTTCCTTTCAAAACGTCCATTGTCAGAAGTATTAAAGTTTTTTAAATTAGGTTAAATTGGCAAAAAAGCAAACCATGTCATCTTACTTTCTTTTACCTGCATCGGGGGCGTGTAGTACCGCTCTCACCCGAAGATCGCTTTTCAATTCTAAATAGAGGGATTAGCGCATATTCAAATCGAATTCGCATGATAATTTGATTAACAACGCAACTGTGAAACACGATCCAGAAATCTGTTAGAATCTTATAGACCCGGATCTTGTCCCCCCTTAGTCTCCTTTGCTTGAGGATGAACAGATTTAGTTCAATTAAGCTTTCCTCGTATGACATTCCTCTAAGAAATAATTTATTTGCCATGAATTAAGTTTATGATACTTGAAGAAATGTATGATCATGCCCCAGTCAGTGAAAGTGTGTTTCCTACCCCTAGACCCGAGAGGGTTAACTAGGATATTCAGCTGGAAGACAGATGGATAATAACATAGACACTTTGAGGCCCCTTCTAAATATGTTTTTGATAGAACAGTTTTACTGCTTTAAATGAGGTTCTGTGGCCTCATTTGGGATTTATTTAATTTAAAGTGCAAAAATAACCTTAAACAAACAAAAGTGGGCCTTACTGGCAAAAGTTACAGTAGGGAGCAGAAACCTCAGTATGAATAATTTAAGAAACATGTTATAATAAACCCATCTATCACGTTCTTTCTAAACACAGGATACTTACTGTCACAGATACTAAGGGAAGCAAGGATCTACATGCTCAGTTTAAATCTCTTCTGGGTCCTTTTTACGGCATACAGCATAATTCTCCAAAGAATCACAACATGAGCTGCATCCCAGTTATCTCTGCAGAGGATAACCACAAAACTTCATTCACTAATTTGGTTTGCACAATATGCATGCCACTGATTTTATTTCATATTTGCACAAAATAAACTGAACAGGTGAATAGGAGTGTAACTGACAACCAGTCATCAATTCAATTGTATCACTGTGGCCTCAGGCTTCTGCTATAGCAGTGATTTTTAGTTTAGCACAAGTTTTAGTTTAATTTATTTTATGACACAGACAACCACATGGTTTTGAAAAAATTGAGTATATCTTCATAGCAGTATCACACAGATTTAAGTTAAAGAGTTCATTTGTGTATTAAAAATGAGAAATAAAGATTTTCTATCAAATTATAGCAGTAGGAAATCGCAAACCTCCTGATTACAGAATGCTGACCTAGAACTGCATATGGCATGTTTATGGGGACAAGTCACATAGCATATGTAACAACCAGCTGATAATTAAAAATCTGAAAAGTGTTTTTCATAGGGGCTGAATTGCTTGGGAACTTTACCCTTCATATATCATAATTCTTCAAATTCAGTCCACATCCACAAAATAAGGGTTACTGAGGATTCAACAAGGGCAATGAAAAAACAGGATGATGAAGTGAAACATCAGGGTGTGAATAACAACAATACAGACTGATCCAGTGCTGTGGGATCTTAAACTTGATCTTAAACTTTTTTCTTCTGTTAAGGTCAAGTAAATGGCCACATGGGTCTAATAAGGTGTTTGAATCTGTGACACTCACTTCTCGTCAACTTACAGGTGTACCTTAATACCTGTCGCTGGGGTTCGTTCTGGCTTCATGGTTATAAAGGAGGCAGGCTGTGACGGTCTGGGAGAGCGTGCAGGGCGGACATAGAGACGACCAGGCAAGCGGATGAAACTAACTGGGGTTTATTGCTCTCACGAACAAAGACACGTTTATGCCGCGTCTGCCAGAACAGACGCTGGCGCAGACTTAAATACAGACAAGACAAATCACAGGACCGGCGTGCGGCAGCGCCACACGGGTGGAAACAATAGGTAATCACGAGGTAACGAGGAGGGCGTGGCACACGAGGGGCTGGAACGGGACGGACGGCGCTGATCGTTACACAGGCGGTGTTTATTGGGATACAATCATATATTTTCTCTCCTTCTTCAAAGTACAAACATCCCGGCTTGGCACTACACTTTTTCCACCCTGCTTCCCCGCTCCTGCGCCAACTCTCTCCCTCTTCCTCCACCTCTCATCACACCCTTGCGCTCCCTCCGCACGCTCATAGAAGTAGACACACTTCCCCATCAACATAACATAGCCAAATTAAACTCTTACAAATCTATTGTCATGCATTTTAAGTTTATATTGTATTTTAATGGCTGACAGATGGGGCTGTGACAGGTCCTGAAAGACAAAACCAAAATATCAAACCGGGCACGGGCACAAAACAGAGAGACAGACCCTAAACAAAGACAGAACCCAAGACAAGATCCCACACAGAACGGGGAACGCGGACAGACAGACGAGGACTGGGGAGACTGGGGGAACAAAAGGGCCCAAACCAGAAGGAGGGACAAAAGGGCCGGGAGTGACAGGGGGAACGAGAGGACCAGGAGTGAACGAGGGAACACAAGGAGACGGGACAAACAATTGAGGGGCGAATGGCGCCCAGGGCGCCCGAAGGCCCCTAGGCCGAGGACGGGCGGCGACCGGAGGGGCCGCAGGCCTGGGGGAGCCATGAGCAGGAGGGGGCCCCACAGGGGCCACAGGGACGGGTCGAGGGACCCCCGGAGGGGTCCTGGATGGAGCCGGAGGGAACACCGGCGGAGGCGGGCCAAAGGGGGGAGCCGGAGATGGCGAGGGCACCGCTGGAGCCCGGAATGACGACGCCCAGGCGGAGCGGGGGGATCCGGAGGCGGTTGTGGAGGATCAGGAGGGGGGCCCGGAGACGGCGAGGGCACCGCTGGAGCCCGGAACGACGACGTCCGACGCCCAGGCGGAGCGGGGGGATCCGGAGGCGGTTGAGGAGGATCAGGAGGGGGGCCCGAGAACTGGCTTTGAGGCACCGATGGGGGACCCGGTGGCGACTGGCAAGTAAGGGCCAGAGGACCTGTAGGCAGCCACCGGGCGACGGCCAAGGGCCGCACGGGTGCAGCTGAGGGCGGGACCGGAGGGACCCAGACCCTCCTCTTGTGTCCCCTTCCCTTCCGGGACACGGAGAGGCGAGAGCCTCGTGGAACTCCACCCCTCACGGGCCCTGTCGGGGCCGCGGGAGGAGCCGGGACTGGCGGGGCCACGGACGGAGCCGGGACTGGCGGGGCCACGGAACGAGCGGGGACCGAGAGGGACGCGGACGGGGCCGCGGGACGAGCCGGGACCGAGAGGGACGCGGGATGAGCCGCGGGGACCAAGAGGGCCGCGGGATGAGCTGCGGGGACCGAGAGGGCCGCGGACGGGGCCGCGGGGACCGAGAGGGCCGCGGGGACCGACGGGGCTGCGGGATGTGCCATGGGGACCGAAAGGGCCGCGGACAGAGCTGCGGGCGGGGCCGCGGGGACAGCGAGAGCCGCGGGCGGGGCTGCGGGACTAGCCGGGGCTACAGAGCAAGCAGGGGCCATGGGACTAGCTGGGGCCACGGGTCTAGCCGGGGCTACGGAACAGGCAGGAGCTACGGAACTGGCAGGAGCTACTGGGACCGTGGGCGGGGCCGCGGGACCGGCCGGAGCTAAGGGGACCGCGAGTGGGGCCGTGGGACTGGCAGGGACTACGAAGCAAGCAGGGGCTATGGAGCAGGCCGGGGGCCAGGCAAGAGCTATGGGGGCCGCGGGACAGGCAAGAGCTACGGGGGCCGCGGGCGGGGCCACGGGACAGGCAAGAGCTACGGGGGCCGCGGGACAGGTAAGAGCTACAGGGGCCGTGGGACCAGCAGGGGCGTTGAAGGCCGCGGGCGGGGCCGCGGGACCAGCTGGGGCGTCGAAGGCCGTGGGGAACCCCCCCCCAGGAAGGGCTCGATGCGGTCGAGGCGGCCTCAGGAGCGGCAGCTGCGGACGAGGGCGCAGGCGTGGCGGCCTCCGGAGCAGCAGCTGTGGGCGAAGCTATGAGGGGCGCAGCCTCCGGAGCGGCAGCTGCGGGCGAAGCTGCGTGGGGCGCAGCCTCAGGAACGGCTGCGGCAGCTGCATGGGCTGCAGCCTCTGGAACGGCTGCGGTGGGGGGGCGCAGCCTCTGGAATGGCAGCTGCGTGGGGTGCAGCCTCTGGAATGGCTGCGGCAGCTGCGTGGGCCACAGCCTCCGGAGCGGCAGCTGCGGGCAAAGCTGCATGGGGCGCAGCCTCAGGAACGGCTGCGGCAGCTGCGTGCGAAGCGGCGAGGGGTGCAGCCTCAGGAACGGCTGGAGCGGCAGCTGCGGGCGAAGCTGCGAGGGGCGCAGCCTCAGGAACGGCTGCGGCAGCTGCGTGCGAAGCGGCGAGGGGCGCAGCCTCAGGAACGGCTGGAGCGGCAGCTGCGGGCGAAGCCTCTGGAACGGCTGCAGCAGCTGCGGGGGGCGCAGCCTCAAACGGCAGCGGCAGCTGCGTGGGGCGCAGCCTCTGGAGCGACTGCGGGTTCGAGGGCAGCGGGCTCGGCTGCGCGGTGGGCAGCGGGCTCGGCTGCGCGGTGGGCAGCGGGCTCAGCTGCTTGAGTGGCTGCACGTTTGGCCGCGCGTTTGGCTGCGCGCTTGACTGTGCGCTTGGCAGCCGGCAGGGCAGTGGTAGTTGCCTGCTTGGCAGCAGGCGGTTGGGCAGCAGCGGCTGAGGGCGGGGCGACCTCCCCGCCAGGTTCTGACAGCTCCCGCAGCGGCAGGTCCAGTGGTGGGCGCGTTGGTACTGCCCCTTTAAGAGTCCTTGGGAGCCGAGGGATTGGGTCGTGCACAGGGCTGACCCACCCCTCGGCGAGGCGCTCTGAACGGAAGGGGTATGTCTCCCATGGCAGCCTCCGCTCCTCACAGAAGCAGTACCAGACGGCGTAAGCCGGTGTCCAGGCAGCTGGGGAGTCCCCCTCCTCTCTCTTGCTCTCCTCGGTAGGGATAAGCGAGCAGGCGCCTAGAGCGAGCGAGGGAGCCGCAGACTCCCGCTCGCCAGCTCTCCCCTGCTCTCTCAACTGCCGGAGCAGGCTCCGGAGGTAGCGACGCACCCGGGACAGCGGGTACTGCTGTCCCGGGGGACGCTCCTCCTCCAGGAGCTCCCGGCCCCGGGTGGCCAGCTCCAGGGCCAGGGGGTCCTCCCGCACCTCCGGTTCGGAAAGTAACGACACGCAGGTGTGCAGCAGCTCGCACCGATGACGGTCGTGCTGCTGCTGCGTGTCTTCTAGGAGATGCGGCATACTGTGACGGTCCGGGAGAGCGTGCAGAGCGGACATAGAGACGACCAGGCAAGCGGATGAAACTAACCGGGGTTTATTGCTCTCACGAACAAAGACACGTTTATGCCACGTCTGCCGGAACAGATGCTGGCGCAGACTTAAATACAGACAAGACAAATCACGGGACCGGCGTGTGGCGGTGCCACACGAGTGGAAACAATAGGTAATCACAAGAGGTAACGAGGAGGGCGTGGCACACGAAGGGCTGGAACAGGACGGACGGCGCTGATCGTTACACAGGCGGTGTTTATTGGGATACAATCATATATTTTCTCTCCTTCTTCAAAGTACAAACATCCCGGCTTGGCACTACACTTTTTCCACCCTGCTTCCCCGCTCCTGCGCCAACTCTCTCCCTCTTCCTCCACCTCTCATCACACCCTTGCGCTCCCTCCGCACGCTCATAGAAGTAGACACACTTCCCCATCAACATAACATAGCCAAATTAAACTCTTACAAATCTATTGTCATGCATTTTAAGTTTATATTGTATTTTAATGGCTGACAATATGTAAAGAGCTAAATCTTAAATAATAGCACATTATAAGCCTTAATGAAATAATAATGCGTTATGATTTTAAAATTAATACAATGCACAATGTGATAAATTTCCCAGCTCTAAATATAACAATGCTGATATAAACTTGACATTTGTATTAGGCAGTACTGAATTAGTTGACATCTCCACAAATTTGTGTGCCGCCCCTGTTGGGGGGAGGGTAACTTTTTCAGTGGGGCCCCAGGGTATTCCATAAAAGTAGCTAAAGAAAGCCAGACTTTCCCGAAAAAGTCAGGCCCAAGTCAGATTCAGACGTAACCTCATGTCCTCATGGACAAGAATATAATATGGATGGTTGCACGTTGTTCCGTAAAGAGGTGGCATTGCAGTATATGTAAAGGAAAACTTGCAGGCAAGGGAGCTTACTGATATAAGTAAAACTACGGAAGCTATATGGGTA
>JABFEA020000119.1:14092946-14115871 GCA_019775915.2 Cyphomyrus plagiostoma | reverse complement strand
TCAATGTCTTTACTATATTTTCTATTAATTTTCCAACTCATGTGGTAAATAAAAGTGTGACTTTTCATGGAAAACACAAAATTGTCTGGGTGACCCCAAACTTTTGAATGGTACTGTATACAGATACATTCTTTATGGGAGAATATGCTGCCCAGTGCACCATACTTGCACTGTCTTGGCAGTTTATGTGGAGCCCATGTCGGGTTTAGCAGTGCCAAGTTACGGGTAGGTGTCATCGAACTCCTTGTGGTTTCTGTCTGTATGAGTTTGGCAACAATTTGTCTGCTGGCATCCATTTTGCCCCCCCAATTTAACAGCAATGCTGCTATTTAAAGCACATAGTGTGTCTCTACGTGGAGACTGAGTGAGTGAGAGAGCGAGAGCATGCACTCATTTTAACAAGGATTACCCAGCGTTATTCCTTGATTCTTGTTGTCTAATATGCTTAGGGCACTTTATTATTCACATTGGCAGAAAAGTTCTTCATGTGCCTTTCCTTTCCTACCGGACTGAATTAAAACACACACTTAAACACAGGGGAAACTCATGGTAGACTATGACACAGATGAGAACAATCCAGGAAAAACATGGGGTAATGAAGTGGGCGTGGCACACACGAGGAGCGTTCGGAGTGGGACGTCACATAACCCCCCCCCAAAGGCGCACCCGACCTGGAAGACAAAACACAACCATTAACAGAAACCAGGGAACAAGACCAAGACACAAAACAGGCCCAAGGACAAAACCCAGGACAGGACCCGACAGAGAACTGGGAACGCGGACAGGCAAACAAAGAAGGGAGAGACAGCGAGAACACCAGGAAACGAACAAATGGGCCAGGAGTGAATGGGGGAACAAAAGGACCACAACGACACAGGTGGGACAAAGGGAGGAGGAACAGACGAGACCGAAACAGGAGGACACCAGGGTGCCCGAAGGCACCCAGGCAGGAGACGGGCAGCGGCCGGAGGAGCCGCAGGCAAGGGGGAGGCAGGAGCAGGAGGGGGCCCTGTAGGACCCAAGGAGATGGGCCTTGGGACGGCCAGAGGGGACCCAGAGAGATCACTGGCGTAGGCAGGCAAGAGGGGGAAGCCGCCGCTGACGACGGCAGAACCAGAGCCCGTGAAGGCGCTGTCCGACGCCCAGCAGGAGCAGGGGGGCCTGGAGGCGGCCGACGCGGAGCCGGAGGCGGGACGGAGGACCGGCCCAGAGAAACCAGGGGGGGAACCCGGTGGCGACCGCCGACCCGGAGGACCCGGAGGCAGCCACCGGACGACAGTCAAGGGCCGCACGGGCAATCCAGGGGGCTTGACGGGAAGGACCTGGACCCGACGCTTGTGTCCCCTGCCTTTGCGAGACACGGACAGGCGGGGACCTCGTTGGGCTCCTCTCTGGGGCACTGGTGGTGGTGCTGGATGCCCACCTGGGTCATGGGAACCCAGCAAGTGGAGCCCCGAGGGGTCCCACTCGAGCTCCCCCTCTTCCATCACGAGAGGAGGAGCGACGATGCTACAGTCTGGGACCTCCTCGGGGACAGAGTGTCGGGGGCCGGTGTGACGGCGGCAGCCGTTGCAGACGGAGCCGTGGGCGGAACAGGAACAGGCGGGGCCGCGGGCAGAACAGGAACAGGCAGGGCCGCAGGCTGAACAGGAACGAGTGGAGCTGCGGGCGAGGCCGCGGGCAGAACAGGAAGAAGAGATCTCGGCAATCAATTGCTGGATTTGTATAGATCGGCTTCTGACTTCTCCTTGGAGTTCCGCACGTTGGCAACCAGACTTGATTGGACGACCGACTGCCTAAAGACTATCTCCAAGGTCTACGTTCCATCCCAGCTGCGTCATGAGGTACTCCAATGGGTTTATACGTCTCTAGGTTCAGGACATCCAGCGATCCAAGCGACCATTCGACTGGTGGGAAGACATTACTGGTGGCTAGGATGGCGTAAGGAGGCAGAGAGGTACGTGTTGTCTTGTCCGTTATGTGCCCAAAATAAGGTCTCCCCTGGCTCTCCCTCTGACCTGTTACAGCCGCTCCCGATACCTACCCGCCCATGGTCTCATATAGCTATGGACTTTATAACAGATCTGCCTTATTCCCATGGAAACACTACAATCTTGACTATAGTCGACAGATTCTCAAAGATGTGTTAGCTTGTACCATTACCCAAACTGCCTTCCTCTCTAGAACTGGCCGATCTATTACTTTTGTGGGTTTTCTGGTATTTTGGGTTGCCTGAAGATGTAGTGTCGGATAGAGGACCTCAATTCACCTCCCGAGTTTTCAGAGCCATGTGTAAAAGGCTGAAGATATCCTTAAGTCTCTCCTCAGCTTACCACCCTCAATCCAATAGTCACGCTGAAAGAACTAATCAGGAGGTGGGGAAGATGCTCCATCTGATGTGTGGTACGCAACCTCGGGAATGGTTCCACTTTCTCCCTTAGGCAGAGTATGCCCATAACTCCCTACCCCATCCAGAAACTGGTCTAACACCCTTCCAGTGTGTACTTGGTTATCAACCACCTATGTTTCTGTGGAGTCCTTCTTCCACACACAGAGGTACCTGCCTTGGACGACTGGTATCAGAACAGCAGGCAGACCTGGGTTCAGGCCAAACAGGTGTTGGAGCGTGGAACAACTCGGATGAAAAGGTTTGCAGATCGCAAAAGTATACGAGGACCCCACTTCAAGGTAGGGGACAGAGTATGGTTGTCCACCAAGAATCTCCGCCTCCCTGCAGGACATAAACTGCGCACCAAATATATTGGACCGTTTCAGGTGACTGGACAAGTAAGCCAGGTAACGTATAAATTATTGGATCAATTCCACTTTTCATGTCTCCCTGCTCAACCCTGTACGTTATAGTCTAGCTCAGGGATGTCAAAGTCAAATATATTAGAGGGCCAAAAAAACAAATTTGCTACAAGCTGAGGGCCAGACTGGTTCAATGTTTATTAAAACATATTAAAATGATTGCATGTAACCTATTGAACCAAGACCTAATACAGTGTACTGTATTTTATTTAATGATTAAATGAACAATCCAACATTTTTGTATGGCTCTGTCACTAATTTCAAGTGAAAACATTTTTCAGCAGGTCCACAGACAAAAACAAACTCCCTTCAAAGCAGAGTGAGTTTGTGGGCTACCGTTGCATTGTGGGAGTTTTGGTGTATGGAAAACAGCAGCAGGCGGCTTTGGCCTGCGGGCCGGTTATAATACTAATCAAATATCATCCCGGGGGCCATAGATAGTTCTTTGACACCTCTGGTCTAGGTCATCCCCCAGCTGAGACCCAAGAACCCGCCGGACCTATTCCCCTGCTGGGAGAGGAGGTATACGCTGTACATCATCTGTTGGATGATCAATTGCAGTATCGGCGGGGTCAATTGCAGTATCGAGTGGACTAGGTGGGTTTCGGGCCTGAAGATACAGTTGGGTTCCGGCCAAAGAAATCTTGGACCCCTCGCTTATTGCTCAGTTCCACCGCTTGCACCCTGACCGTCCTGCCCCTAGGCCGCATGGGCGACCCCCTTCCCTTCCTCGGCCTCCAGGAGGCGGCCGTTAGGGGGAGGGCCTTGTCACGCCCACTCGGTCACACGCACTACTGACGCGTGCCATGACACCCCGCAGTTGCGTCACGTTCGTCTGGCCCTTCCTGAACTCCCTGCGTCTCCTTCCTGCCCTCCTCCCGTCCGCCCTCCCCGTGACTCTCGTCGTGGACTCCTGTCCTTTGTGTGTCTTCGTCCTCGGACTGACTCCCCGTCGAATCGACTCTTGGAGTCCCTCACGACCACAGCATCGGATCACGTCTCGGCTCTCGGCGACCCCCTTGGACGGACCCCCGGAACGACCCTGCTTAAACCCCTGACTTCTCTTTGCCTGTTCCCCAATAAACCTGGTAGCTCGAACTCCCCTGTCCTGGTCTTCTGTCCTGGAACAAACGGAGACAAAGGTGCAGAAGGTATCAGGGAATACGAGGTTTAATTACAGGTAAGGTAGACAAAATGCAGATGGACAAAACAATGACTGGACTCGGGAAACAAACTGAAACGCAGATTAAATACAGAGGACTAATGACAACAACCAGAAACAGCTTATTACACAGAGATTCCACACGGGGTTAAAGAGGGGGCGTGGCACACAGAAGAAGCGGACGATTGGGGCAGGACACAGTTTTTTTTTTAACTTTACACATTGTTTGGATACATTTATTTTCTTACTTTACAAATTACTGTTTTGATAGATGCTTAGATGTGATTAGTACAGTACATGCTCTTCTTGTTTTATCCTGTCCATTTTGTGCTTAAATTCAAAAACCATATTTACGTGTAATTTCTTTTATCAGAACTCGAACTTTTTATGACCTGAATGGATTAAGTTTGAGTTCTGAGGTACCACTGTATAATTTGGGAAACATTTTCAATCAGGTTTATTCTCATATGGAAAAGTTTTACAAAAAATTGTATATAACTCTCACACATTCTATCCAAATCTAAAATAATAATAATAATAATAATCACTTTATTAATCCCTGTGGGGAAATTGTCTTTATGTGTCCCACAGCAGAGTAAGTTGTCCACAAAGGGCAGTCACCCGTAGCGTGCCCAGGGTTAAATAGGGTGGTGATCTGTCGGTGATCCCCAGCTGGTGCTTGGTCCCGCCTGCGTGGGCATAACAGTACCCCCCCTCTCGACGGCCGCCTCCTGGAGGCCGAGAGGAGCGACAGGGACATCCCCGCGGCCGTGGGGCAGGCTTAGACGGATGGGCAGCATAGAAGTCGGGCACCAGGTCGGGATCCAGGACATCAGCTGCAGGCACCCAGGACCGTTCTTCAGGGCCGAATCCTTCACAATCGACGAGATAGTGGAGGCATCCAGCATGGCAACGTGAGTCCAGGAGAGCCCGAACACGAAACACAGTGGAACCGTCCTGCAAGGGGCTCAGAGGAGGGGCCATGACATCAGCAGGGAAATGCAATGTGCTATATTTCATGGGTTTTAAAAGGGAAGCATGAAACGTCGGGCAGATCCGGTAAACCCTCGGTAGTTGCAAGCGGAACGACGTCGGACCCACCTGTTGCACTATGCAAATGGTCCTATAAAGCAATTTATGGTAGGATGGGAGCTTGAGGTTCCAGGTGGATAGCTAGACTCGTTGCACTACTTGATAAGATGGGGCAGGGCGACGGTGTTTGTCCGCTTGTACCTTCTGTTTCGAAGAACGGGTAGTGAGGGCCTGTCGCGTTCGATGACATACCTTTTAGGCATTGCGGAACCATTCGACACAAGGTACGTTGCTGGTGGAATAATTCCAGGGGAATATCTGCAGGTGGTAGCCTAAGACACACTGGAAGGGAGACAAGTCAGTAACTGGATTCAAGCGAGTATTTAAGGCATATTCAGCCCAAACTAGGTGGGGCACCCTCTGCTGGTTTGTCCTTACACAATAATCGCAAAGCTTTAGATACTTCCTGATTAATTCTCTCAGCCAGTCCATTAGACTGGGGATGATAGGCAGAAAACAAACTGAGGGAGACATTAAGCGTAGCGCAAAAGGCGGCCCCTGGTCAGACACTATATCCTCGGGGATACCGTAGTAACAGAATACCCAAGTGATCAATACATCGGTTAACTCTGGTGCCGTAGGGAGTTTAGGGAGAGCAAGGAGCCTACACATCTTGGAGAAACGGTTGACTACCGTGAGTATGATCGTGTTACCTTTGGAGAGGGGAAGATCTGTAATAAAGTCCACAATGATATGCGACCAGGGAAGCAAAGGGATTGGTAATGGGTGAAGAAGGCTGGCCGGGGGCAAATGTGGGGACTTCATTTGAGCACACTCGAAACATATTGCTCGACGTCCCATCTCCATCCAGCCCACCAGTATCTTTGGGCCACCAACTGGAGTGTTGCGGAGACTCCAGGATGCCCGGAGCCCCGGGATGTATGGACCCACTTAAGGACAGCAGGTTGAAGGTTCGAGGGGACATACAGTTTACCTGGGGGACAGGCGACAGGTGGAGCGGTACGGTCGTTGACTGCCCCTAAGGGTGTCCTCTAAAGACCATGATATGGTGGAGGCAAAGGAGGATGGATTCAAGACGGGGGTATTTTGATGTCTCACAGTTGGAAGGTCGTATTGACGGGAGAGGGCATCGGCTTTTCCATTCTTCAATCCTGGAACGTAGGAGACTGAAAAATTAAACCGGGTGAAAAACATGGCCCAGCGGGCCTGACGGGGGTTCAACCTTTTAGCAGTTTGTAGATATTGGAGGTTCCTATGATTGGTGAGGACTTGAAAAGGGTGACGAGCCTCCTCCAGCCAGTGCCTCCAATGTTAGTTTCATAGCCAAAAGTTCTCGGTCTCCCATGTCATAATTCTATTCGGCTGGTGAGTGTTTTTTGGAGAAGCAGGCACAAGGGTGACGTCGTCCAGTGTCTAGGTGTCTTTGGAGGAGAACACCCCCTACTCCGGCATTGGATGTGTCCACCTCCACCTAGAATGGTTCTCAGGGCATGGTTGATGTAGGATGGGTGCGAAGCAGAAGGCATCTTTTAGTTTCCGGAAGGCAACATCCGCTTCTGGCATCCACTGCAGTCGAGTTCCCCTTCCCCGGGTAAGGGCGAAGGGTGAAGTTCCTGATAAATCTACGGTAAAAATTGGCAAAGCCAAGAAACTGTTGCAATTCCTTCACAGTACGGGGTGGTAACTACTCGCAAATGGCTGCAACCTTATAGTCATCCATGGCGATATCCCCTGGTCAGATGATGTACCCTAAGAACTGTACCTGTTCTCGGTGGAATTCACATTTCTCTCCCTTCACAAAAAGGCAAAAATCACGGAGCCTTTGGAGCACTTGGCGTACATGATGATCATGTTGGGAGAGGGAAGGGGAGTAGATAATAATATCGTCGATATATACTATGACGAACTGGTTAAGCATGATACGAAAAACAGAGTACATAAAACACTGTAAAATCGAGGGACTATTAGCTAAACCATAAGGCATGACCTGGTACTCATATTGTCCTGTGTGAGTAATAAAGGATGTTTTCCATTCATCTCTGTGCCTGATTCGAATCAAATTATAAATGCTACGGAGATCCAGTTTAGTAAACACAGTGGCTTTACGTAACTGCTCCAAGGAGGGTGGAATCAATGGTAAAGGTTCTGTGTTCAAGGTGTGTCCTGGTTCCCTGAAATAGAAGTGGTGCGCGGCTGAGCTGCATGGGTTCAGTGGGGTCCTCAGCAGAGGTGGCGGGTCGAACAGCAGAACGCGTGCGTTGGCGTTCTCGGAGACTATTATCCAGCGTGACTGACAGCCCTATAAAATCCTCAAAAGATAGAGTAGAGCCCCGGGACATGAGTTCATCCTGTATTTCCAGGTTTAGGGCACGTCTGTAAGTCTGCAAACAATCTTCTGGCCATCGCAAGCCGGCGGCTATAGTTCTCTAGGGAAAACTCAGCCACTGTTCGGGATCCTTGTTGTAGATCCACTAGACGTTACCCCAAGCTGCATCCCACGGCAGGGTGATCGAAGATTTCCTTAAAAGCAGCTTGAAAATCTCGAGCTGAATCCAGGAGTGGTCGTCAGTCCACAATGCTGTTGCCTAATCGCGTGCCCTACCGGTAAGCAGCGAGATGACAGCGAGTTTCCTCAATGAAGCGGTCTGGTGTTCTTCTATATACAGACCACATTGCATCAAAAATGGTCTGGATTGCCATCGTATTTCTCCGGCATCGCTACCGGAATGGGGGCGGAAGTTCGTGACAAGGTATCGGGTAGACTTACTTGGGCGACTTGGCTCTCCTGGAGCTGTGAAACCAGCGTAGTGAGTTGATTCACCTATTAAAAAGTATTTTAAATAGTCAGATAAGAGTGGCCACACCATATGTGATGCGAAGTGAGTATAAGGGAGGCAGACCCCAAAGTGTGGGAGCAAACCGATTCTTTTATTAGATCGGGCGTACACAAATCCAAGGGGTTAATCCAGGTGGATGGTTGAGTCACAGGCAAAGGTCGGAAACTGGGTTGATCAGTCCTACACAGATGGATGAGACGTGAAGACGAGAGGGGGGAAGGATCGAGGTCAGTCGGGCAGCGGGGCGGGGTGAGGCAGGCAGGTAAGCAGGTCACAGGAGGCAAGACAAACCGAGAGAACAAGAGACAGGAATAGCGCTCAGCAAGGCTCATTGAAACAATGGCAACAATACTTCTCGAGGATAAACTGTCTGATAGCTCTTAAATAGGGGGGTGATCTGTCGGTGATCCCCTGCTGGTGCTTGGTCCCGCCTGCGTGGGCGTAACACCATAGTCCATTAATCTAGCAATGATTATTATTATGGTAGTTTCAGCTATCAGTTTCATCATGTCTAATTAAACCGATCGAATGAGGGGAGATCATACATTTCATTACAATAATATGAAAGCAATGTTCATTTCTATTAAGAAACAACAAACAATAATCATGTATTTCAGACTAAAGCCATATGTAATTACACATTGTAAAATGTAAATTTCATGTATAAGTTATATAGTTTTCATGAAGGCTTTTCCACTGAGAGTCAAATTTGTTTCTTGGTATGAATGTGACCATAATCTTACAAGAAAAAACACTGACTTGAAGTGAACATATAAAAAACATTTGTCATTATATATAATAAAAAAATAAAAAATGCTTGATACCGTTATATGACCCATGCTATTTTTTTCATATGGGTTGTCTTGGTAACAAATAAAACATTTGAAACCCCATAAAAAGCAATGTCTGTATTCTGAAATTCAATTTCTTTCTTCTCTCTGTCTGAACAGTGAAATTTCTTCAGAAGTCCCCTAATTGACAGAAACACACACTATAATGGGCATTTGCTCCCCCCAAGCGGTCTCATAAAAAATAGCACACCAAACAAATGAATCCAATGAAGGATGCTAATGAAAAAAAATAAATTAATAAAAAGAAACAGCTATTAAAAGAAAAGAAAACAACTTGCCCAGCTATTTAAAAACATCTGATTGACTGCCAAATATCTTGCAAATAAATGGAAAATGTATTTCTTCCCTGAACATAAAGAAAGGTTCTTCATTTATACATCTGACACTTTTTCTTATAATTGAATAGGAAATGATAAACAATTGTTGCTGGAATACAAGGATTTTCCACTATGACTAAAAATACAGCAGTCAACATATTACTGAACTGACTGAAAAATTAATGACTATTAGGAAGTCATCGTTAATCCTGCATAAGCTAACAGTTCTCATTTGATATGCGATTCCAGTCCTCTTTTTCAGCTTCCGCGATATAGATATATTACATTTCAGACCCATTACTCATTCTTTTTGTTTATTGATCTACTGTTTTTTGTGCTACTGGATCTTTCATCACCTTAAACTTTTCATGCTGTGGCAGGCTAGGAGACATGGAACACATGAGAGCAAGCCAACATCCCCCGAGGCATGGGGTTTATTGCAGTAAATGGGGTAACTTGGGAGTCATAGGTCTCTTCAGGGTTGTTGTCCTCCAATATACACATTTGCAAAGAAGCACGTACAGCTGTCTTGCCTTTTCCTTCTTTACTGACCTTCTACCCAGAATGGCTGAATAATCCATCTTGACCTGCTTAAGCACAGCAAGAGAGCAGCAAGTGCTGGGACATGAGCATCTAAGACAGGGCTATTCAACTCACGGTCCTCAAGGGCCGAGCCCTGCTGATTTTCCAGCCTTCCTTCACTTGTGGGCCAGGTGTGAAGCCTCTGACCAATCAGAATCAGTAATTATTAAATAACTACTTGGGAGGACTGAAAACACGGCCTGGATTTGGAATCGAGGGCCTCAATTGAATAGCCCTGAGCTAAGATTATCTTAGACCAGCTAAAAGCTGTTTTTGACAGTTTTTTTCTGCAGGGTTGGTATGGAAGACAAACCTAGCCCTTGGTGGGGGCAATCATCAATCTCCAGCAGTATCTTGCTGGTGGTCCTTGTACCTGACAGTGGGGAAACTTTGATTACTGTCTATCTGCATGGTGTTGATCACTGCCTACTAGTGTGTGGTGGATTCCTAGTTGACATTTCTGCCAAGTAGTATGCCAAGGATTTGGGCTGCTGTGCACCCACTGTAGTGGACCATAAATTGTGCATGAGGTAAAGATCATCAGCATTCCCATGGGCTATACCAGTATGGTCTACTGTAAAACTGAAGTCTTCGGGATGAAGTACCAAGGGCTCACTTGGGCTTCTGGTTCAGTGGTGAGGGCCTTTTTCAACCCCTGGCAGGTGAGTTTGACACCTTTATTCCACCAGACATCAGGCTGAGATTTGAGAGTGGTGCAGAACATAACTGGTTCTTAGTGATAGTGTCAGGGAAAGTGTATTGGTGAATCCCAGATCAGCTCTTAGCCAGGTTGGCTGAGACTCATCTGCCTAATGGAGTCCAAACCCCTGAAGAGGTGAACAAGCTACTCTGCCCAGATCTCAGCATGGGTGACAACAATGTATAGGTAGACTGTCGCATGCTATTAGTAGGGGTGAAGTACAATGTCTGTCAGCTTCTGGTGGAATGGCTGGTCTGCCCTCTGCTGGTACCATGGTGGTTGCCCAGTGTATCTTTGTGTCACAATGCTCAGATTTTAATCTTTTGTGTTTTTCTAGTCTTTAATGTCATCAACTTACTGCCTTCATATTTAGAACATGAAAATGTATGCATAAAATGTTCTACTTCCTTCTGTATTACTTTTTAATGCTCTGTTTAGTGTTAAAACACATTTATTTGCAACTGACATTGTACTGGCTGCATTTATTGCCTTTTCTGTTTGCAATCTCTGTCTTCATGCATATGACCACTGTAAGCTGTATCACATGATCTGCCCATTTGGTCCATTTGGACTAGTGAGGTGCTGAGGTATCCCCCGCTGCACTCAGGTTCTCACCCCTCCATGTGGTGGGTGTGGCAATGCACTGTAATCAGCGCACGTTCCATACCTCTACATCTCTTATAATCAGAAATTGTGCTTGTCCTAAAGTAACATGAATCTCTTTGAGGTTAATGAAGCACAATTTGAGTTTCTAAAGAACTTTAGACAAGACAGTCCAAATATAGAAGCTAGTGAACTGAACGCAAAGTTTTATGCATGGATGTATTTATTTCACAGTTAATTATGTATCCAAGAAATTGCAAAAAAACCAAAAGGTTATGAACTGAGTACACATTGCTCCACCTTTTTCAATGCACAATGTACAATAAACATATAAATTAGAAATACAGATATAATCACAACTTCAGTTTGACTGGGAAAAAGGACAGAACAGTCCTTACCCTAGAAATTCTGGCTTTACTGCTAAATTTTGTATCATTATGAGTGCTTTTTATTCATGTTTATCACAGCAAACAAAAACACAAACATATGCTGCTAGTTTGCTTTTACTACTTGGTTTGAACAGTGTTGCATGCAAAATTTTCAATGTCACAGCATTCATTATGGTTTCCTAATTTCACCAGCTTTAAGGAGGAGGTATTCTCAGCTTGGCATGACTTTCAGAAAAGCTCCCTTTGAGACAACAGCAATCCTCTGTGTTACGATCAGCGCCGTCCGTCTCGACCCAGCCCCTTGTGTGACACGCCCCCCTCGTTACCTCTTGTGCTTGCCTAGTGTTTTCACCTGTGTGGCGCTGCCGCTCGCCTGTCGTGTGCCTTGTTCTGTGTATTTAAGTCTGCGCCAGCGTCTGTTCCGGCAGACGCGGCATTGAAGTTGTCTATGTGTGCCCGTCTTGTCCCATTAAAACCCCGTTATCCCGTATGCCTGCTTGGACGTCCCTTTGTCCGCCCAGCACGCACGCACGCCCGCACGCTCACTAACCCGGAACACAACACCCCTGCTATTAATACTGTTTCATGCAATATCTTCGCAACCCTACTGCCATATTACCCAGTGGGACCCCCACCATTAGAAAATATAATTCATTCGTAGGTTTACTACTCCTAGATTTCCAAATTGAACATTTTCCAAATTGAACATTTCAGTAATGTTTTATGCATTATTATCTTAGTGACAATAGCACAATAGCTTTTGCATTTATACTGTAATCTTCACCTCTGAGACAGTAGGTAGCTGGCAGTAAATTGAGGATTGATTATTGCAAGCTGTAAGATCCGCCATGCAAAAATATGTAAACTATTAAAAAGTTGCTTAAATGTGATAATAATGACATTTTTGTACTGTTGCACCTTTTTTATTAGTTGAGTCAAATTCTTCTGATGAGTTCTACATTACATTCAAACTGTGGACATTTCTTGTGTGCTTGCTGTTCTTGCATTGTTCCCTAGCCCAAAAGAATATTGTTTTTTTACTTGCCATCTGGTGTCCAGCTGTAAGGTAGCGAAGATAAATCATGACAGCCCAGGTGCCCATAAACTAATCGAGCAGTCACTCACAGCCGATAATGTTTAATGTCGCCCCTTTATTATTAAAACATTTCAATGGAAAGACAACTTTTTTTGGGGGTGGGGGTGGAGAAAATACAAAACAGTGAGAACACCAGCTGGGTGTGGAGTCACTTTTAGGAACGATGCACATGATAAATGAAAAAGGGCCAGGTAGTATGACAGCACGAGATAACTAATGCAAGTGTTTACTAAGAGTACCTATGTGTTTCATGTTTATATTTAAAGGTAGCTATTAGGAATACACGTAAAAACTGTAAGACAGATAATTGTAAGACATATAAAAGATCTAAAAAACCTGAGGTCTGTAGCTTACCTGCAACTTAACCCACAGCACACTGTAACCATGGCCACTGTTGCTGTTGTACATGCCATTTTCATCTACTGTGCTTGTCCAACAATATGTCTGTGCATGATCTGGAAACCGATGCTCTCTGCCATCCTTCCCACGTGTCTGGAGGGTCCTGGTGAGTCCTGGTTCAATCCCATGGAAAGGTGACATTGTGGATTCAACATCTGTTGCATCGTGGGTGCAGCCTTCAATCTACAACAGTACTCAGGCTGGCGTGTGTGAACTGGCTCTTTGATGGAATTTGACCTTAACCACAGTTTACAGCTTTTAGTAAGTAAGCCCATTCTTTCTTTTATCGTAATATTAGCATGCTGGGCAGCCAGTTCACTCTGCACCCCCAGGGGAGTTTGGTTCCTCTCCTATGTTGCCATCTGGCTTTCTTTGTTTAATCTCTTTGTCTGCCTTTTTTCATGTTTTTGAATTATTCTCCATGAATGACCCAGAAATGTATTGCAACACACCTATGTAATGCGCCTTTGGGTGACTGGTGTGAAAGGCACTAAATAAACAAATTGAATTGAAAAAAACTTAATTGATTTGAATATATGTATATGTAAAGTGTCATGCCCGATTGTCTGATCCTCCTGTGTGCCATGCCCCCCTCGTTAACCTCTTGTGAAATCCTGATGTCATCTGCTGTTTGCTGTTATTCCCAGCTAGTCTTGTGTATTTCAATACACGTTCAAGTACATTTCCCCATTTCTGTCATTGACATCTCCACTGTATTGTGCTCCATTTTGCCATTTGCCAAATAAACCCCTTGTCCCTGGATCTCTGTTTCCCCGGCCCTGATTCTCTGCACCCTGTTCGTCCCAACAGTATGACAGAATGACAGGACTCCAAAAGAAGAAGTTGCGCCCCCGACCGAGGATCACTACCTCGTTTTGGTCAATGAGATAATGTACTGGCTCGCCCAGGCCGAAGTCAGGGAAGATCCCGAAGCCTGGGCTTTGGCTAGCCGAAATTGCAACCTTCTGGAGGGGATGCCCCTGGCTGAACCCCCAGAAGTGCTCTGGACTCCAACGCAAGCTGCCAGCTGGAAGAAAAAGAAGCGGAGACAACAGCGACGGGAAGACGGACCAGTAATATACCTTGGGGCTGTCTTAATCTCTGCTTCTTCCCCCATCAGATATCGGGAGGAACCTGACCCGCTGCCTGCCTTCTGGTTGCCTGGCAATTGGAGGGAGCGTTGGCACCGGCTTGACATATCCCCCCTGCTAACCGTTTGTGTCTCAAATTTTACTGTATTTGACTCTCCCTGCTGGCCCCTGGAGGATGAGCTCCTTCTTTGAGTCTGGTCCCTCCCAAGGTTTCTTCCTTTTCATGAGTTTTTCCTTGCCACTGTCGCCTATGGCTTACTCACTGGGGGCTTTGGGTGGGGATGCTGTAAAGTGCTTTGAGACGATGTAATGTTGTGATAATGTGCTATACAAAAATTAATTTGTTTGTTTGTTATCAGTTACTTTCTTCATCTTACCTTTAAAGTGAAAACCCATTACTTAAGCCAGCTTGCATTATTACTTTACATGTATAGTATAATTATTTCAAAGCAGCCTTGTTGGTCACCTGTGGGTTCTCCCTTTTTGACACATCGGTTGCTTGTGGGTCACCCCCCCCCCCCACTCCAGCTCATCGGTCGACTGCACCTTCGCCGGCTGTGGCTTCCCCTCCCTCCACGCCTTTACCTTCCTCCTTACCTCCCCTGAATCCCCCTTCCACTGCCTCCTCAAGTCCTCTGCCTGGCCTTCCGTCTGCCTCCTCACGTCCTCTGCCTGGCCCTCCGTCTGCTTCCTCACTTCCTCTGCCTGGCCCTCCGTCTGCCTCCTCGCCCCCTATGTGGTCCCCTCCTGCTCCAGCCTCACATCCGCTGAGGGTCCCTCCAGCTCCAGCTTTGAGGTGTCCTGCTGCCCCAGTGTGCGAGCCTTTGGGGGGTTGGGGTCCGATCCTCCTGTGTGCCCACTAACCTCTTGTGAAATCCCAATGTCATCAGGTATTTCTTGTTGTTTCCAATTAGTCTTGTGTATTTCAGTACACGTTCAAGTACATTTCCCCAGTCCTGTCATTGACATCTCCATTGTATTATGCTTTGTTTTGCCATTTGCTAAGTAAACCCCTTGTTCCTGGATCTCTGTTTCCCCGACCATGATTCCCTGTGCCCTGCTCGTCCCAAAAGTCTGACAAAAAATGCATCTATACTGAAATCTTTATTTGGATGTGGTTGTGAATGCTCTTTTACATTAATCCTTTGAAGTGTCTCAATATGGTTGTAGAAGGAAGCAATTGCTACCTTAATCAGCTTTATTTAAAACAGGCACTAAAATTTAAGCAAATGGCAGGCAGATCCATTAAAATATTAAACACTCCAAATAAAGAACAATGAAGAAAACTAATTCTTTAATAAAATATAATAATGTTAACAATATTACTCAGAAAATGTATTCACTGAAAAAAAAAATGTAATAAAATCTAGGCTCTGTTTGTCACACACACAGATATTGAGCACAATGTGTAGTTAAATGCTTGGTTGCCTCACCCCAGGATTCTGTTAACAGGAATATAAGTATGTAAAAGATAAAGCATTAAACACAGACAATAATCATAAATAATGTGCAATTAGCATTAATGTGACAGGTGGTAGTGCAATGTGGATGTATGAATTTGGGTGTAACCTACCAAGCATTTTAAGAGTCTTGCCAACAATGTCATGAGAAATGTTTTTGCATGTACTGCCAATAGTCATAGTCTGCACCTACGAAATTTTGTCATTGTCAAATCAGTTATATGAGCTATGAACTACATTTCATCATGGTTAAAATAAATACTTCAATGCTGTTAACTGGTCCTCAGATAATTTATTTTTGTTCCTCACACTGATGTAGAAAGATAAAGGAGTAACTCATATGATCATTTGATAGATATTTTAATGATACTCACTACGTTACATATGTCTAAACTTGTCATATTTGTGACTGAGGAGCTCAGGTTGCTTCTCTAAGTTGCACCTGCCAACAAAGCACTTTAGGGCCAATCTAAAATGAGTTGGACTTACAGTTTACAAGAACCGGTAAATGTGTAAAAAAAAATTTTCAAGTACTGGAAATGCTGTTGTCTGAAATAACAAGCTTTTATTGGAAGCTAAAGTTAAGGCTCATTTATGTCTTTGTCCACAGCAATGTACAACTGAGATAAATAGCACTATGAAAACATACATGTTGTCAGTGACTCAACTAGGCGTATGTGCAGCTAGGCTGAGCTGTCAATGAATGTGTAGCTCTCCTCACGGCAGCACAGGCACAGGTCTGTTCTTTAAAACGGGTGTTTATTGCTTGGACGTGGCTTATTCGGCTGACAAGTCCACTGTTTCACCATCAAGTCAGCACATGGTACGCTAGCACACTTGCACACCATGAGAACTACATTTATGAATAAAACATAACATAAATACATTGATGATATACACGGCGCATGACATTAAGATCAAAAGTCATGCATAGCACAAAATGAAATATAGCAAATACCTTGTTGGCCGTTTGTCATGAAAAGAGGTTAAGTGACTTTAAAGTCCCTTTAAACATTGATGTTACCTTCCATCATCAATATGTACAAAGTTTAAAATAATTTTACAGAGCACCATGCAATACTTCTGCTCCCTGTATCATCCATGAAAAGAAAAAAAAACTTAAGTTACACAGTTCACTGAAAGCAGCAGCGCATTCTCACAAGGTTTGTTGCATTTTAACTCAATTTACTAAACAACACATATCTTATAATGTGATATAAAGTTAATGAATTATTTTATATAAAATCAACCATGAATAAATGATCAATTTGCATTTAAACAAACAGTTACGAAACAACACAGAATGTACAGGTACAAGTGTATGCAGTATTGGAGCAAGAGCTACATAACTTTTAACAAAGCAAGAACCTAATGAGACTATTCAAGACCAGAAGTGCAACATTCAGGGAATGTAAAGAGGCATCTGGCTAGTAGAGGAATTGATGGCATTTCTTGAAGGTGGAGAAGGGACTCTGATGACCAGACATGGTTCAGCAACTCATTCCATCATCAAGGAACCATAACAGAGAACCACCTGGAGTGACACTTCTTGCATGGTGGAGGAAGCTCTAAGAGGTGCTGGTTTGCTGACTGAAAGGGTTGAGAAACCTTTTCATGGACAAGGGTGCCTGTCTATTGATGGATCTGTAAACCAGCACCAGGGACTTGAAGTTGAAGCAAGTGTCAGTAGGGAGTCAGTGATGGGAGATTAGCATGTTTAGACTGAATGAATAACAGATGTGCTGCCACGTATGGAACCATCTGTAGTGGTCTCATAGCACAAGCTGGTAGACCTGCTAGTAGAGTGTTTTAATAGTCCAGTCATGAGTTAACAAGTAGGATGTAAGGATGCATCAATACATCATGATGAACTGATTATTAAGGTGGAAATTTAATGCATTTATGTATAATGTACAAATTGATTCCAAACCTCTTCCTCCTTCCCCACCCAGTGAGACAAATTAATTTGAGTAGAGGTGCTAACTGCTCTTCGTAGAACTAAAACTCATGAATTCCTCTACCATCTTACTCAGATCCCTAGACATAATGCAGGAACAGCTACTAAGAGACACTTACAAAACAGATGAAGACTCCAAACAGTACAGATGCCTTTGTACTTTAATGTAGTAAGTAATGCAAGAAAGATCTTGTTCCAGTGCTCTACATGCCAACTGGCATATTTTTGGCAGGAATGCATCCCAGGGAAAAGAAAGATCTTGTGTTTCAACCAGCAGCCTCAGGCTGGCACCTGTGATGAGTTTCTTATGTGCTCAGCCTACTGTTTACTCTGTTTGGCTACAAGTCTCCTCACATCACCTTGTCAGGCCTTATATAGGTCTGTAATGAGTGTCTGAGTTACTAAAACAAATCTTTCAACACATTTTAGATTCTCTAGTTGTCTCTGGGTTCCTGACATTCACATATATGCAAAGGTCAAATTAGACTAACTCTTGCAGGGAAACAAATTGCTAAATCGATCGGTGACTCTGCAGGGCTAACTAGCTTGGAAGTGAATATTTCTAATATACTATATGTCTTTCAGATACCTTTAAATACCTTTAAGGTAAACACAGAGATAATGTTTTTAGTTATACATAATTAAGGGGGAATCTTCAAGTTTCATAGGGTCTATAGTTGAAATCACAGCAATGTAGTTATGAGGAAACTATGCTAGTGTTAAACCACTGCTTCATCTGTGTTGTTTTGGAAACGATTTATATAAGAAGGATCTGATAGGCATTTTTCATTTAAACTACCTTTTCTGATCCACAACTATATGCTCCCATAAAAAAACACATTCTTAAACTATAACAATGCAGTAGTGTATCGCCCTGAGCCTAAATCTTTTTATACTAGGAGAAATAGCCCATGGGTAGATGGCTCCATGCAGAACAACAGAAGGAAATTAAGAGATTCAAGTACATTATTGCTTACTGAAAGAATTTCTGGCTTAAAGACTGAGTCAGAACTTGTGTATGAAAACAGCAATAACTTTGTAAGTCCATGCTCAACATCATTTGTTGAACTGTCAGTTCCTCATCAGCTGTGCAGATACTGGATTTTCAGAGATTAAAATTTAAAATTATGTCTTAATTCATGCACATGACCCGATCCCACACCTTTATTTGGTAATCTCTTAAATAATAAAACCTGTAGCAAATCAGAGGAAATGATAAAAGAGTACAGACCTATGTCCAAAAAGGAGGACTAAGTTGTTGAGTGGGGAGAGAAAACAACAGTGTATCTATCAGGATGATTATCTTGAGATAATAACGTAACATGAGCAGCCGATTTTGGCTTCTGTAGTATGTATGTGTGGGTACAAGGGTGGGGAAGAGTGGTGCCAGTTGTTGTGAGGGTGGCAGGTACTTGGGAGGGAAACAGGAACACAAGGTGGTTAAAAGGAGAACAGCTAAGGGCAGTGTAGACAGTGGGCTGGAAATCTGGATGAGTGGTCACCCCAGACTTTTATCTAATTTTTGTTAGTATATCCACAAGGATAGCATTGGTAAAGATCCCAGTTCAGTTAGAGCCAGTGCTTAATTTGTGAACTCTACGATAAGATGCTATTAATTACTTTATCATATAACAATGCAAAATGGTCTGTTGATGCCTGTTAGTTACATCAGACGTTTCATCTGCACTGCATTTTTTGCTCTTTTTGTCTTTTATGCATCCACAAACACTGCTCCTCTTTAGTTTCTGCTTTTTTTTCCCTATCAGGTTTTCTGCTTAATTTTTGTGCTTGGATGTCTTTGTTACTTGGCAAAAAAGTGAATTCTTACTCTGACTTTTAGACATTTTCTTTTAAAATATTTTGCTGCAACCTCATCTATTTTAGTGGATTTTTCTGTGGGCAAGTAGTGTGGTTATTTCCCTTTCAAATAAAAAAAAAAACAGACAAATTTAGGTGACCGTATATAAAAAAAACATACAACACAAATTATTTGATAAATAAACATTTCTTTAGTTCGATTTGCACTGGTTCCAAAGATTAACTCAAATTCATTTTACATTTATTTACATTGGGTTTAGTGGTGGGGCACAGACAGCTCCAAACCAGAGTTCTGGCATACTCCCAAACTAAGCACTGGCTAGAGAACTTTGCGCTATGTATTGTATGAATTGTATTCTATCTATTGTCGCACAAACCAAGTCAAGTATAGAAAGATATAAATGTCAATTTTTATGTAGTGTCATACTTATGTTACCATACTATATTTATGGTACAGAGCCTAGAATTCTGGGGAACCAGTCCAGCATTGAGACTGGGGAAAAAAACATGCCTTTGTCAGGACAAAAACTTTCTAGTTATGAATTAATAGTTTTATCATTGCCATGACCGATAGCGGTACACTGAACAGGGAAGCAGGAGAGGGACACATAGGACTGGGGAATATGGGATTTAATGGAGATAGGGAGCAGGGACATCAAGCAGGCAGAAATAGGCAGCACAACACCATGAGACTTCACCGGATTTCAGTGACAGACATAGGGAAATGGACTCAAACGTGGACCAAAATACACAGGATTCAATGGAAAAACAGGAAACAACTGATAATGAGCGGGATTCCACACGAGATTAATGAGGGGGCATGGCCCACAAGAGGATCGGATGAGCAGGGCATGACAAAACCCCCCCAAAAAAGCACACACTCTGGGCACACCTCAAGGGAAATGACGGATGAGACTGGGAACCGACAGGTTCTGGGGAAACAAGAGCAAAACATCAACGGGATACTGGAAACAGGATGGACACACAGAATGGGCACAGGGACAACAAGCTAGACAACCACTGACAGACCACAGGGAGAGTGAGCTGTCACAGGGGCACTAAGCAGGGAGACACAGGGGAAACACCAACAGGAGGAATGAAGGGACCAGGTGTGAACACAGGAATGGAGGGACAAGAAGCAGACACGGGAGGCCGGAAGGCAAATGACAGGGGACAGTGCGGAGCCCAGGGGAACCCCAGCGGGCAAGAGGTGGAAACCATAGGGGCAGTCTCGGTGGATGCGAGGCAGGAGCAGGAGAGGACTCTGAAGGGGGAGAGGAGGCCAACGGAGGGACAGGCGAAGGAGGCAAGGAGGAAGTTAGAGGGGGCATCAAAGGAGGCAAGGAAGAAGATGAAGGGGAAGTGATGGCAGGTGACAGCGTAGCCGCAGCTGGTGAAGGTGCCATCCACCGACAAGCTGGAGTGGGGGGATCTACAGGCGTCTGACGAGTTATCAGAGGGAGACCCACAGGCGTAGTTACTCCCCCGGAGGGGTCCAGTGGGGCCACCAGAGAAGTCCCCAAGGGGAAAGGAGTGGTGGTCGGACAGTCCGGGACCTCCTCGGGGACAGGGATAGGGATGAAGGGAGCCAGTGATGCAGGAGCTGGATCACAAACCGAGGGGACTGGAGCTGGAGGTACAGGAACCGGGGTACTGGAGGCAGAGGGACTGGAATCACGGGCAGAGCAGGAGCCTCAGGGACGGGCAGAGTAGGGACCTCTGTGAGCAGAGCAGGGACAGGCGGTGCAGAAGAATCGGTGGAGTGGGAACCTTTGGGGGCAGGTCATAAACCAGAAACCAGAGCAAGACCCTCTGGGACAGGCAGGTCAGGAACATGAGGCACAGGCAGGTTAAAAACATCAAGCATAGGTGGTGTGGGAACCACGGGGGGCGGAGCATCGAGTGCTGGCACAGGAACATTGGGATCCAGCAGGTCAGGAACAGGCAAAACAGGGTTTTGCGTCTTAGCCATCGGGATAGCCCGTTTAGGGATCTTGGGGACTCGCAGAGTAGCATCCCCAACTGACTTGGCCCATTTAAGAGCCAGGTACCTCCCTAGAAAGGGGTGAGTTGACAACGAATGAGCAGACAGGTGTGCTGTGCGATTTGGCAGTGGATCAGCAGCAGTGCGGGCTTCAAGCACCTGCTTACCTGAAGTGGTGGTGATGACGTCAGGGGTGAAAATTGGAAGGGGCATCTTCCAACATCTGGCAGGGGAAACAGCGAAGATCTGGGTAGCCCCCAGAAGTGGAAATTTCAGGTCCAGAAAGTAAAAATCCTGACCAGGATTTTTTTTCAACCAACCAGTTGAATATAAAGAGTCACAGTCATATATTACTCAACAGGTTAGCTGAAACAAAATCTTGGCCTGGATTTTTACTTTCTGGACCTGAAACTTCCACCTCTGGTAGCCCCCAGGAAGATCCTCGGTACGTCTTCCTGCTTTCCATGATGCTGCTTTTACCTAGCTTTTGGTGAGCTCATGGGTATTCCTGCAAGCCCAGGACGCTCACCGTAGTTTAGCCCACAGTTCACATTCACCTGCTGCATCATCGATTTGGCTGCCCGTTCTTGAAGCCGCTGGAGGTTGTCACGCACCAGTTCTGCTTGGTGCGCATTGCCGGGTAGGGACATCTTCTCCAGGATATCCCGGCTTTGGTACACTAAAGTCCTAGCTGCTGGATCCTTCTGGATTTCGGGCTAGGTTAGCCAGTACATTACCTCTTCGACTAGGGACATGTACTCATCGTTTATTAAGCGAGGTGTATTCTTTAGGAGGTCTGTCATTCTGTTGTGACTGATAGCAATGCACTGAATGGGGAAGCAGGAGAGGGATGCATAGGACTGGGGAATACGGGATTTAATGGAGACAGGGAGCAGGAACATCAAGCAGGGACATCAAGCAGCACAACACCATGAGACTTCACAAGACTTCAGTGACAGACCTAGGGAAACGAACTGAAACATACAGGACTGAAACACACAGGACTCAATGGAAAAACAGGAAACAGCCGATAACAAGGGCGATTCCACACAAGGTTAATGAGGGGACGTGGCACACAGGAGGATCGGATGAGCAGGGCTTGACAATCATAAGTTAAATTTAAGTTCAAATTCAGCACGACAGGCATGCAGTTATGAATACCTGCCTGAACAAGTGCAGGATCACAAAACTGCGCTAATTTTTAAAAATAGTTTTGCCAGATTCGCTACTATCCGGAAGTATATTCAACATATGGTTAGCTCTAAAGGTGAGATGGTTGATCCTACAGTGATTTTGGGCAGTCAACTGAGGGATGGGTTAGTGGCTAAAACAATGGCCAGGGAAAAATCATAGCAGTCATCTGTGATTAATCAATTTGGATTGTGCCAGGAAAAAGAATGCATCATTTTACAATAACATTTCACTTTTCTGTGGATGATGTATTGCAATAAGTCATTCATGTGTGCAAAATATTCTTTAATGTTTGAAAGAGCCTTGAAGTATTTATTTATTCTATTAAAAGTTCTTTTATTACAATCTAAATGAGTCACTTCAATCAACTATCTTTAAAGAAATAACCAAAGGGCTATACAGTACAGGCCAAAAGTTTGGACACACCTTCTCATTCACTGTGTTTTCCTTATTTTTATGACCATTTATATTTGTAGATTCTCACTGAAGGCATTAAAACTATGAATGGACACATGTGGAGTTATATACTCAACAAAAAAGGGTGAATTAACTGAAAACATGTTTTATATTCTAGTTTCTTCAAAATAGCCACCCTTTGCTCTGATTACACACTCAACAACAACA
>JABFEA020000119.1:14057350-14071693 GCA_019775915.2 Cyphomyrus plagiostoma | reverse complement strand
GTGCCTTGTTCGGGCTGTGCCCGACCAGGCCCCATGAGTGTAGGCCTGGCCACCAGGCGCTTGCCATCGAGCCCCACCCCCAGGCCTGGCTCCAGGGGCACACCCTGCATAACTAAAATAAATTGCCAGTACTAGTTAGAGTTCCTGATTGTTTTCTGTGTGATGCCAGCATGATCTTTTTTTTTTATCTAATACTGCTTCTTACTGCTGCTTCTGCCATCACATTTTCCAAAATGTAGCACCTATGCAGCATTTATAGCAATTTCAGATGGATGATTGTAATCCTCTTCACTTCTTAATTCAAAGATTCTACTGTATGGTAATATTTACCAAATAAATACTGCCATTATATATTTTATTCAATGAATTTCCAGATTCCACATCAAGGTTTCGATTATAAGATACAAGTCACATTTCATTCATTTTGAAAAAAATCCTAAATAAAAAGTGAAATCCTGACGTATATAAATCTGATACCCTGCATAGGACAAGCAGGTATAGAAAATGACCGGATAGATGAATGGAAGGATGGACATAGAAAATTTTTTGCACATATAACATAAATTACACGGATAGATACAGTGAAGGAAATAATTATTTGACCCCATGCTGAATTCTTAAGTTGACCCATTAATAAATAAATGACAAGTCTATAATTTCACTGGTATGTTTATTTTAACAGCAAACGATAGATTATCAACAAAACAAGCAAGAAAATATCATCATGTAACAGTTATAAAGCAATCTGTCATTCATCATAGGAAATAAGTATTTAATCCCTTGGAACACATGCTTTAGTACTTGGTGGAATAACCATAGTTTGAAAGCATTGCTGTCAAATGTTTCTTGTAGTTGGTCACCAGGGTTGCATGCAGATCATCAGGAATTTTCATCCACTCCTCTTTGCAGACCTCCTTCAAATATTTAAGGTTTTTAGGCTGTCACTTGGATAGACGAAGCTTGAGTTCCTTCCATAGGTTTTCTATGGTATTAAAGCCCGGAGACTGGCTAGGGCACTCCATGATCTTAATATGCTTTTTCTTGAATCACTCCTTTGTTGCCTTGGCCAGATGCTTAGGGTCGTTGTCTTGCTGGAAGACCCACCTACAATGCATTTTCCGTGCCCTGCCTGAAGGAAGGAGGTTCTCGTACAAGATTTTACGCTATACTGTCCTGTCCATCTTTCCTTCGATATAGTGCAGCCATCCTGTACCCTTGGCAGAAAAACACCCCCAAAGCATAATGCTTCCACCTCCGTGTTGATGGTAGGGATGGTGTTCCTAGGGTTATAGTCAGCATTCTTTTTCCTCCAAACACAAGTGAAGTTGATGCTAAACAGCGCAATTTTGGTCTCATCTCACCACATCACATTCTTTCAAGCCTCATTGGAATTATTCAAGTGTTCACTGGCACACTTCAGACAGGCCTGAACATGGACCCTCTTGAACAGGGGTACTTTGCAAGCAATGCAGGATTTAAAATCGTAACGGCATGATGTGTTACTGATGATTTTCTTGTTGACTGTGGTCCCTGCTGCTTTAATATCATCAGCGAGCTCCTCCCATGTAGTTCTGGGGTTAGCCCTCACCATTCTTAAGATCATTGATGCCATATGAGATGAGATCCTCCTTGGGGCCCCAGACCAAGGTTAATTGACAGTTAGTTTGTCTTTCTTCCATTTGTGAATTATAGCAACAGTTCTCACCAAGCTGTTTGCTGATGGTCATGTAGCCCATTCCATATTTGTGAAGGTCAACAATTTTGTCTTTGATGCCCTTAGACAGCTCTTTGTTATTTCCTATGGTGATAAGGTTGAAGATGTAGACAGTTTAGTGACCCAAGAATACTGTTTAACAAAGTAATGGTATTAAATGACAATGCTGGTTTGGTATCTGTTAATAATTAATTAAGTTACTTGTGTTGTGTTAGTGCACCTGTACCTGACCTAATTTCTTGCTGGTTTGTAATTATTTCCCTAGATAATAATGCTTTTTTTCATGTTTGTTTTGTTGAAAATCTATCTTCTGGTGTTAAAATAAACCTAGCAGTGAAATTACAGACTTCTAATTTTTTTATAAATGGGTCTAGTTAGTAATTCAACAGGGGATCAAATAATTATTTCCCTCACTGTAGATAGATAGATAGATAGATAGATAGATAGATAGGAAAAAATACTCTGAAACACATACCTAGGTAAGTTTGTTATGCCGTAATTTAATATTGTTTAATATGTTTAATAATTTCATTAAAAGGTCAACAGTATTCAATGTTGCCATTAAAAATACAGAGTACAACAAAAACGTGGATCTTTACTTTTGGGTTTAGAAAAGGATAATATATGGTGCTGATAGATTAAGTATCATTAATACTCATGATAATGCCAGCCTGCTCGCTTTTGAAATGTTCTGTAGCGTCCTGGTATTGCAGTGGAGCTTACGCTGACACCATGTGGAGAAAAGTGATATTTTTTTCAAAGAACAATTCAATCTGTCTCAGTGGCAACTTCATTAAAAATACTTAGCAAATACTCCATTGGACCTAATTTTTCCTCCAAAACAGCTTCAAGGGTTCAAGTGTTGTGCATTCAGAATGACATTTCTTCACACAGCAGTTATACCGACATCTATTTTAGCATTTATGGTCTTCCTGTTAGTTTTAACAAGTCTGACCATTTTTTCTGACATCTGTCATTAACAAAGTATTTTACCCACAGAAATGCTGCTGCAGGCTGGATTTTTTTTAATTGCGCCATTTTATGAACATAATGGATGAAAATCTCAAGAAAGTTGCTGTTTCTGAGATTAACTACCAAGTCTGTCAACAACAAATACACCACATTCAAAAGCGCTTAGATTGGGCACCTTATAATGTTGAATTCGAAAAGTAACTGAACCTTTTGTCCAGAAATCTGTTGGTGCCCCCCTAAAAAACCAAAGCTTTGTTATGTTATCAAAAGGCTACATGTAACTATGTGTTTTTTATTCAAATAAGGCCTATGTAGTCATCTGAAAATGTGGCATATATAAATATTTAATACATTAATTTTGCAACACTGAACTTGGTGCCTGATGGGTTAAGAACATAATAAGAAATTTACAAATGAGAGGAGGTCATTTGGTCCATCAAGCTCATTTGGGGAGAACTCAACTAATAGCTTGCTAAAATCTTATCTAGCTTTGATTTATGGAAGTCAAGGTTAGAGCTTGCTACACTAACAGGGAGACTTCCATACTCTAACTACGAGCTGTGTAATGAAGTGCTTTCTCAAATCCAGCCAAACATGTTCTCCTGCTAAGTTCCACCTATGGCCATGTGTCCTTGTAATTGAACTAATATTATCACCAATAATATTGACCTGGGTATGACGTTAGGCTGCATCCAGCACTGAAAACAGTCCTCCAACTTGCAGGGAGCAATTTTTGGGGGCTGGTAACATAGGCATTCCACCTGTGCTCCCTCTTCAGCCATTGTGACCCGTCAACAATTTTTTTCCAGTTCAGAGTGGTCGCGATGTGCTCAGAGATGGGGAAATATGAATGTACTTTGTTTTCCCTAAATATAGATACAAGTCCAATATGGCGACTCACATTGAAGCCAAGATTCTCCCTCTTAGGGGATCGAACCGGCGAAGACTGAGTATTAGGACGCACGTTCTCGTCCGGCGAGCCTACACCGGCACGAGCGGTGGAGCGAGCAGCTTCAAGGGGTGAGCTTACCTTTCGTGGCTGAGGAACAGGCTGTGGCTGGCCTACCCTCGCCCTTTGAATGGCAGCGTCCCGGTCTGCTTCCATCTCCAAAGCCCTGATTCGTAGGAGTTGGGCCTGGCAGTCCTGCCTCTTAATCTCCAGCTCGGTTTCCCTAGATCGAATTGTAAGGAGGATGTCCTCCTTAGACAAGCCGGGATCCCTGGGATCCATGCGAGGTCGAGGCACCGCCGTAGGCGTCAGGGCTGGGCAAGGTGCAATACCCGAGAGATCACCAGGCTCCGGCAGGATTCCCTGCGTGACCAACTCGTCCTGCAGGACTTGCTTAATCTCCTGCTTTGAGGCACCGATAGGGACCACCACATTAAAGAACCCCGCGATGGCTACCAAGTCTGACTTCCTGCATGTATCAAACTGCTCCAGTGTGGGGTTCAGAGAAAATTCAAGCAGATCAAACGTAGCCATGCTAATCCTAAATATACACACCACAGAAAATCCGCCGAGCAAAGCCGAAAAAAAAAACACAGGACAACACAGAGGGTTGGTGCAATTCAACAGTAATATCCCAATCGCTGGGATCCCGGACGAGCCCCCAATTTCTGTTACGATCCCTGGTCTAGGGTCGGGGTGTAACAGAATGGAAGGGAAAGGGGAATATGGGAAACATAGGGTGTAGTGGTGCACAAAGGAACACACATGGACAAAGGGGTATATTTTTATATATTTTCTGATTTTATTTGGACGTGACAGACACAAACCTGGTGCAAAAAGACTTCAGGAGTGATTATGGCCAAAACAATAAACAAAAACCCAACTACCGAATGAACCCCAAATCCAACTAAACTAGAGAAAAACAAAGAACACAGTAACAATTCCTACACCTTACTTCCTACCCAAAACACAGTATAAACAGAGTACTTCAAACGAAAACGGCAATCACTCCCTACGCACCAGACATATACACAGCACATACACAGAGCAAAGCGATAAAGTCCGAGGGGCGCGCGAAGTCGTGAACCAAAAACCGGGCAAAAGATCGAAAACCAAAGAGCAAACAAAACCAGGGCAGAAGTACAGAAGAGAGCAAAGCGAGTAATCGTAAACCAATAAACCAAAAATCATCATACACTATAATCCAAACCAAAGAAATCAAGCCAACAACAAACAAGAAAACTGAGCAGAAAGCTGTTGAAGTTCCTCGTTACCCAGCTTTTCACCTCATGAACAGGAAATGATGTGCGGCGCATTGGGGGAGCTGTGGGCGGGGTCTGGTCGGGGAGGCGGAGACAGGATGCAGTCGGCGAATGATGAGGGAGAGAGGTCCGGAGAACCTGTAGGTTTCCCTTGGAAACTTACGGCACGTAACATCATCCTTTCCTACAATGTATTGTACCATTGATGGGATCTGAATATGGGGTTGTACCGCCTGCAGTGTTCAACAGTCCCGTGAGTACGTTTTTCGCAGAGAAGGGGGCCTGGTTGTAGGAGTATATAGAAGTGGAGTTCCCTGGCTAGGAGGACCCACTGGAAGGGCTACCTGATCCCCCTAAGTTGTGCAAATGGAAGTGTTGGCGACTGGGGGGATCTGACAGCCCCATATATGTTGTGTAGCTCTCGTATGTATTTACTAGTGTAAATACTTGTTCTCCTGACTGTCACATGTGCCATATCCTTGTGTGATATCTGTGATCCTGATGTACCCTAGTGTTGTGTAATTGCCCTACCATGTGTGAGCCTTCTGATTTATTGTGTGACTTCCCTGTGTTTCTGTGCCATGAGTGCTCTGTGTATTGTTGCTTAGTATGTGGGCTTTTGAGGACTGCACATTAAAGACAATGTAATGTGTGTGTATACATACTTACATACATATATGTACGTATGTATGTGTCACGCCCACTGGAGGTGGGACAGGACAGGTGTAGCTCCTTCATCCATGGATGAAGGCTCAGTTAAAAGGGGAGAACTCATGCATTGCAAATGCGAAGTATTGAGCTGATGAAAAGATGCCATACCAAGCAATTACTCGTCTTCCCGATCTCCCATACCTGCCACAGTTACCTGTTGTTGGACCTTCACCTCTTGTGTATTCCTTCCACAGCCCAGAACCCGTCCCTGACCTACCTGCCCCGCTGAGTCCGGAATCCTGTGTCCTGCTCTCCCTGTGTTTTGCCATCCTGTGTTTATCTGTCGGACTGACTGCCTGGCTGCTGACCTCCCTGCCTGTTTCTCGACTCCGATTCTCGCCCCACGTCTTTGGTTCTGTTTGCCTCGGCTCCCCACTGAGAGAAGCTGTTGGGCTCAGCGCCACCGCTCCCCCGCTGCGGACGGCACCGCTTCCCGTAATGGAGAGTGCGGGAAGCTTCGTCACTGTACTTTTGCTTGCCTTATTAAACTTCAGCCTTCCTCGCATTACTGGGTCCTTGCTTCTCTCCTTCCTTTACATGTTACAGTATGCATGTATAGGAGCCATTCGTTACTTTGTTTTGTGGTGGTGGTGGTTAACACTAGGTGGCAGGGTGGCTGAGTATGGAACAGGTCACGGTGGCATGGGGGCGACAGGAAAACCATACAAAGGGTAGCGGGAGAGGAGGCCAGATGGCGAGGAGATCGTACAGTTTTTACCGCTAGCATGCGCTCAAGTTGTTATATGTTTGTAACTTTTTAATTTATTTATTAACAGGATCTAGCCTCCCTATGGGCGAGTGGCTGATTTTCACTACAGTGTGTGTGTATGTGTGTATGCTATAAATATATATAATAATAAACTGTAACATTAAAAAAATCTTTTAAGTGTATTATCAGAATTATGTATTAATGGTACACTATTTGCCCAGTTGACACACATGGCTATTTAAACACACCATGATGAGTAGTGAGCTTCTGTTTTCCCCATCTTCTGACATCATTATATTGCTTTCAGCATTGAGCCGATGATCTGGTAATGCCAGAAAGCAAGGGCAGACTTGCTGATACCTCATCCCATGCTTGTTTTACCTTGAAAGGATTAGGGGGAACAGTGGTGCTCCCATAAGTGATATGCTTGTGCCTTTTCACCTTGCACATAAGCAGGTCCGTTTCCTTGGCAGTAAACCAATCTAGTTTGCAAGGTAAGCACACCATTATAATAGCCATTATAACATCACACACATGCACATAACAAATAAAGCAGGTCCTAAAATACTCCCAGCTATTTATTCAGAATGATCTCTAACAAGGATTGTGCAAAATTCTGCACGAAAAAATAGAGATAAACTTCACTTATTTGAAGAAAATGATCTAATAATAAGATCAATTAAAGAACATGCTGTCACTGTGGGACAATATGATGTGTCACCAGGTGAAGATCACAGCTATCTGATGCCTGGCTAATTCTCACTTCATAATCAATCATAAGCTTGGTGTTTAGATCACCTCCTTGGTAATAAAGGATATTCCCAGCAGCTATGTGAACAACCCACTCTGTTCCGAGTCATCTGAAGATGATCTAGAGGAACCGTCAAAAGAATGGGAGCCCCTCCAAATGAAGATAGGGTCTGCTTATGTCAGTGTGGCTCTGGTAGCAGATGATCGGGGAAGATGAGGACACACCGGACTCGTCAGCCCACGCCTGCAAAAGTGAAGCTTCCCAACCTGGCGCTTGCTGGTCAAGTGAAGTTGCCCAGCCTGCTGCTTGCTGTTCCATCACCACGATACAGAGCCACTCCTTGCTCTGTTCGCCACTCCCTTGTGAAGCGAAACCACGCCACCTGTCTTTTCCTTGCCGCACCAAGCTGCTCCTGCCTTGGGTGTCCAGGCAGAGGCACACTTTGCACTCCTAGGATGACAGTCGAGGCTGTTTGTGGACCAACAAACGCAGGCGTTACCCGAGGCCATCGCATTGCTGAAATGGATGGACCAGGGATTGGCAACCATATCCCCAGCCTCCCTTCCTCAGGAATTGGAGAAAATTGTGGAGGATCTGAGAAAGGTGCTTTTCCTAGGAAGAATCCCAGACACGCTTACCCCCCAGATAAGGAAAGGCTCACCACGGCTGCCTCAAGACCAAGGAGTCAGAGTTGGAAAGAGCAGACCCAGGCTCCAGTGGAGGCGACTTCCTCTGATCTGGGGATATCTTATGTGGATCATAGTGAGACCATTGCTTCTCTTTGCATGTCCTGGGCCCAGCATAGTTGAGGCTCCCATCGCTCCATTAATGTCCAACATAGAAGTCCCGGTTCCACCTTATCTGTCTCCAGGTGTCCCCGTGGTCTTCTGCTCACTGCCTTAGGTCCCTACTGTGTCCAACTCACCGTCAGAAGGTCCCCACTGCCAGTGAGTATCGCCTCAGTTGCCTAGTAGGGCTGTTCTGCCCTTGTCCCAGCTCCTGCCACAAAGTTGCCCACAGTCACACCTGCTCCTGCCACACAGTCGCCAGCAGTCATGCCTGCTCCTGTCTGCCTCACCGGCTTCTGTCCACTTGGCCCTGGTCTGGGACCCTGACTCTAAGGAGTCAGTGTCATATCCCCATAGCCCTCGTAGGTATTTCCGGGACCACCCAGCACGGGGTTGTCGAGGGAGGGGTACGTCACGGTCCTGCAAGGTAAGGTCTACTTTGCCGCCAGGCCCTTGCCAGCATATGTCTCGCCTCAGCCGAACTCCAAACTGGTGTTCCCCAAGGCGAATCTCCATAGACATCCCCCCAGTCTGACCTCTTCCCCTCTCCTGCCTAAGAATTTGCCCTCCTACCCTGTCTTGTCTTGGTTCCCCCTGGTTTGCACCAGGTCTGTCCTGTCTCTGTCTTCTTAGCCCTTCTTAGCACCCTAGTGGTGTCCTGTCTGGTCCCATTTGGTACATTTCTCTTGTCTGTGCTGTTTGGGGGTTCTGTCTTGTCCTATGGTTTCGCCTGTTGGGTGTTCCCTGTGGTGTCTGCTGTTATCCCTTTGGTGCAGTGTTTCCCCATTCAGTCTGCCTGGTCTTGTTCCAAGTTCTGTTTTGTCTCTAGGTCCTTGGTCCCAATAGTCTGGCCGTCTGGTGTTCGACCCTGTCTGGTGTACCTGGTGCTACCCTCTGTCCTGGCCCCTTATGCCCATCCTCTCATCTAGTTCTATGAGTCTCCTCCCCAGCCTGCTCTGTGCACCTGGAATGTGTGCCTGTTGGGGTGGGGTACTGTCACATCCAGTCCACTCCGCCTGTCTGATCCATGGATTTCCCCTTGGGTATGGCTCTAAACTAATCTTGTCTCTTGTTCCTGCCCTGCTGTTAATCCCTCATAGCTGCCTTGTGTCTGCTCGTTTCTTAGTCCTGCATATTAGTATCTCTCGGTCCTGTGCTCCCTCTTCAGCCATTGTGACCTGTCAGCATTTGTTAACCTCTTCTGCTTGTCATAATAAACACTGTTTATTTGAGTTTGTTTGTTTAAAAACAGCCTGTATTTGGGTCACACCTTATTTGACATCTAGACATCTTATTTGGCTCTAGTTTCCGGTAATAACGAACCTTCCAGTAACACCGAAAAGGCTTCCGGGCGCACTGAAAATTCACTCTCTCCCCTGTTTCATCTACTCTCCTCATCCATTCATATCTTTCTTCCCCCTGAATTCAGCTCGTAATTCAAGAGGCTGTGTTAACATGACAGCAGTTTAAAAGTATTATACACCTCGCAAATGGTGACAGTGTATGGGTGTTTTGAGAAATGTGATGCAAGTAGCGACAGTATGTGTATTGAGTGTTAACAAGATATAGTGCACCTCATCAGTGTATGTGTGTAAGTGTGTTCAGTGGTGGGGGACCTATATATTAAATGTGTACAGTATGTGCACATCTTTCAGTGGGTCCTATAGATTAAATGTGTATGTGCACATCTTTCAGTGGGTCCTATAGATTAAATGTGTATGTGCACATCTTTCAGTGGGTCCTATAGATTAAATGTGTGTGCGCGCACGTTTTCCAGTGTTTTAAGTCCCACACGGCTTCCCATATACTACCCTATGGTCCACTATCAGAGCTACCAGAAGTGCTCCAGACTCCGCCGAAAGCTGCAGGGAAGAGAAATGCGAAGAAAAACTGAAGACGGGAGGAAATGCCTGGAGGTACTCCTGGGCTCCATCTCAGTTTCCGCTGCCTCCCTTCCCAATTCTCAACCCAGCGGTCTTCACCTCCCCGGGATTCCCTGAAGCTCGTCTGCTCGCCTCTTTGCAGCAGCCTCCGCCGCTTCGTTGATGCCAGAGTGTGTGCCTGAATCCCGTACCTTTCACAGTGAGTGCTTAGCACTGAAAGGTGCCAGGGGTCTTGGGGATGCCATCCCGCGGATCTTCGAATCCCTGAAAACAGCGGTTCCTGTCCCGACGTCTCCTTCTGCATCTTCTACAAATGGGACCTCAAGACAAACCATAAGAAAACTTAATATTTATGATTAAACCCCTACTGCAGGCCAGTGGCCACACATACAGGGTGGGCTCTTTAAGGGGAGAAACCCCTTATAGGGGCCCACAGCATGTCGTCCAACACACCGCTGCGCTGTGATATCCTGTGGAGACTGGTGTGGAGACAAGGCATATCAATGGGGCCGCAACAAGTGTATGATCAAGCACAGTTTAGCAGGTGGTGGTTGCAGCCAGAAATTCATGCTATGCATGATGCAGTGGCCTCCAGCTGTAACAGTTCAATGGGCATAGAATCACTTTACCCGAAAAACCACTCTTGCTGATGGTGGGACTGATTTAATAAACATACATAATTTGGGTATGTTGTAAACACCAGCCTAAAGAAAAAAAATCAGTCCAATTTTCAGTAAGCCACAAAAATTAAGCTCTACTCCCAACTTCCTGTGTCACAAGTTAATTTTCAAGCCACATATTAATTATGCATCACTGTGAGAATTGTCAGTTTATTACGGTCATGTTCTACACAATATACCTGTTTAGTCTTCATATGCCATCAGCGGTGTCATGGGTTGTGCTTTTCTTTCTCCCTAACAAGAAATTTACAAAACTAGGATATTCATTTTTTTATCCAAAACATATTTTTAACTAGATCAGATTTTTTAAAGCATTTTTTAAAGTTTTAAAAAAGCAATGATACATCATAATAATACATTGAGTAATAAATCAATGGTTTTTAGTCACAATACAATAATAACATGCCATATTAAGTGTTACAATGTGCCAAAATATGTAAGAAATATGTTTGTTTCTGGTCAGTCATTATAAGATTAGTCTCAGAGCACTTGGACCAAAGTTGACTCTTTACCAGCTCCATCCTTGATATGTATTACCTGCAATAATTTTACATTTCTTTAAATAAAAGGATCTGGCAAATCAATAAAAGTGAATTTATGTAAATGAATGCCATACCATTCAATAGTAATTAGCAATGCTCAAAGCAGAAGTAACTGTAAAATATAATGTGAAGGAAATAATAGCACAAAAGACACCTTATTTTTGTTAATCATCTAATTTTGAGCAACACATTCTCTATTTAAGTTATCTAATAATATCATGATTATTGCCATATGGTTATCTTTAGCAATATGCAGTATATGACTTGGCTTATCACTAAACTCTATGTTCTGGTGATGTCCACGCTGTGCTGAAATGTTAGTTGATCCCCAGAGTTCAGTGGCAATGGCACACTGCTTATGATTGGCTGGCGATTTTGCCTGTGGCCCAGTGCATAACTGTGCTGCTTAGAGAATCTGTCATGTTGGTTCCTCTGGGTCACTCCTGGGGAGAGACTCGTTGAATCCAAAATCATTAGTGATGAGGAGGGTATGAAATGCTGGGGTTGGTTTGTTTCCTTATCCAGACTACTGCTGGAAGGGTGATTCAGGCCTCCATTCAATGGGCTCTTCCTCAGAGTGGGGAAGGAGTCACCATTGTACCTTGCAGGTCTGCGTATAACCAGGTTCTCTGTTGCTGAGCGATCCTTTACCTTCTGTGAATGTGGCAGCGAAGCATTTAAGCTCAGCACCTCAAACCCAGGCCAGACTGCCCGCCTGCGTGGGTAGTAGGTGTCCAGCTTGGGCAACCTTAAACGTTCAGGTGAACATTTAGCCATTCGTTGGTTTTTAAGGTGACCCAGGCCTTCTTTTTGATTGCTCAAGTCTGCAACAAGTTGCACTGACTGTGGAGCATTGGGACTTGGATGCGCCACTTTGAGGTGCTGTGGTTTCTTCCTCCTTTGCTCTCTTTTCAGTGGTGATGCTGCTTTTGGTGTTTTCGGGTGTAGCGCTACAGGCTTGCTAGCTCTGGTTGTGCTATTCTGTGATTTTGTTGATTTTTTATGGTTTTGGTGCTCCTTATGAAGAATTTCATAAGGCAAGCATTCCTGAAACTCCTTCTGGGGCAGTGCATCCGCAGTTACCTATGAAGAAGAGACACAGACTGGTGAAGTCCAATAATAACAGTAATAATCAGCAGAACGAGACATGCATAAGATTTAATCCACTCAACTGTTCATCCAATGGTGGATTAGTTAATGTCAACTAAAATGACAAAAATCATCCTGAATATACCATGCAAACATTTTTACATTTTTCCATAATTTATGCTACATAATTTATTAAAATAAAAATATAGAGACAGTTATAACCACTATTATTCCTAACTCCCAAGATACTGTACCTTGCATGAACTATGGGTGTGACTTCCAATTTGTTGAAGTGTTTTGACATGCATATGAACTTTTTTTAGGTAATAATTTGATAAATCTTGATGCTATGAAAGTCGATAGCAGGCTTGCATTCAGGGCTTAGAATTCCTCCCTTATGTATAGCACATGGGGAGCAATTTTATACTTTTGGTGGTATAGATGCAATAAAAAAATTAGTCAATTAGCTATGGTAGTTTATGTAGAATCTGCTTCCCTCTTTCTCTTGACAAATGCTGTTTGCATGTCTAATTACAACTTTTGTGTTCTTGAGAAACAACTTTCGATATTTTCTGATCTCAAGAAAATAATTTATCTAGAGAAAACAACTACGGCTATGTTGCGATCACGACATAAGACAAAAAATAATGATGTCCTCTATGGGCTTCCATACATTGCAAAGTTGCAATGAAAAGATAGACAAAGCAGTTGTGGGTTCATGCAAATGGGCAATGTTAAAAGTTCCTTGGTTTAAATGTTCTTTAAGTTAATTAGTAAATGAAAAACAAAGGTTTTAGTTAGACGTGTTTATTAAAGAAGGTGGGAAACAATCTTGTTATTCAGGCAATTTTTTCTAGATTTGGTGCATAATCAAAACATTGATGTTTAAGCCACACATCTAACTCAGTTATTATTACAACCATGCAATGTACCTAAACTCCGCAATGTCATTTCAAGCAATGCTACAGAAAGAAATATATTCCCCTGAAAAAGTAATATATGCAACCTTATATGTTAGACACATTCAAACAGACTGTTGTGGATGACTAGCCACTTGAAAGCACAAGTTATTGTTCCTTTTGGCTACTTACTGTGCTTCAGCAGAAGTGACACCAATAATAATTGCCACATTAGTGCCCCCAAGTGTAAGGTGGATATATATTGCCAAAAGTATTGGGACACCTGCCTTTACACACACATGAACTTTAATGACATCCCATTCTCAATATATAGGCTTTAATGTGCCGTTGGCCCACCCTTTGTAGCTATAACAGCTTCAACTCTTCTGGGAAGGCTGTCCACAAGGATTAGTAGTGCTTATGGGAATTTTTGGCCATTCTTACAGGAAAGCATTTGTGAGGTCAGGCACTGATATTGGATGAGAAGGCCTGGCTCACAGTCTCTGCTCTAATTCATCTCAAAGGTCTTCTGTCAGGTTGAGGTCAAGGCTTTGTGCAGGCCAGTCAAGTTCCTCCACATCAGACTCACTCATCCATGCCTTTATGGACTTTGCTTTGTGCACTGGTGCGCATTAATGTTGGAAGAGGAAGGGGACATCCCCAAAATTTTCCCACAAGTTGTGAGCATGAAAATATCCAAAATAGCTTTGAATGCTGCAGCCTTAACAGTTCCTTTCACTGGAACTAAGGGGCCAAGCCCAACCCCTGAAAAACAACCCAACGCCATAATCCTCCCTCCACAAAACTGTACACATAGCACAATGCATTCAGGCAAGTACCATTCTCCTGGCAACCGCCAAATCCCGATTGGTCCATCAGATTGTCAGCGAGAGAAGCATGATTTCTCATTCCACAGAACATGTCTCTATAGCTATAGAGTCCAGTGGTGGTGTGCTTTACACCACTGCATCCCATGTTTTGCATTGCACTTGGTGATGTAAGGCTTACAGGTGCTGGTCATATAATTAGAATAATTTCAAAAAGTTGATTTATTTCACTAATACCATTCAAGAAGTGAAACTTGTATAATGTGTACATTCATTCCACACAGACTGATATATTTCAAGTATTTATCTCTTTTAATCCTCTCCTAGAGCCGACACCTTATCGTGGTGGAGGGGATTGTGTGTTCCAATGATCCCAGGAGCTAAGTTGCCCGGGGCTTTATGCCCCTGGTAGGGTCACCCAAAGCAAACAGGCCCTGGGTGAGGAACCAGACAAAGTGCGGCTCATCAGACCTTTATGATGAACAAAAATAGAGATTCACGGTTTCCCTTGCCCGGACGCGGGTCACCGGGGCCCCCCCCTGGAGCCAGGCCTGGGGGTGGGGCTCG
>JABFEA020000119.1:13996184-14007725 GCA_019775915.2 Cyphomyrus plagiostoma | reverse complement strand
GCAGTTCTGAAGGCGAAAGGGGGTCAAACACCGTATTAGTATGGTGTTCCTAATAATCCTTTAGGTGAGTGTACATATCCATGTAAATTCTAGTGTTGAGCACAAAGTTTAAATTGTTTCCTCTCTGTGGTTCTAGTTGAAAATACACTTAGTAACAAAAAAGTTAAGCACCTAGAAGTCATGGACTGATTTGGATGTAAATGGATATGTAAATACAGTGGTACCTCAGTTCTCTAACTTAATCTGTTCCGGACTCCAGATCGAATCCTAAAAATTTCAAATTCTGATCGAATTTTCCCTATAAGAAATAATGGAAAACCAATTAATTGGTTCCCGGCCCCCCAAAATTACACCAAAATATGGTTTTTTAGCATTTAAACACAAAATGAATAGGATAAAACAAGTTTTTTAAAAATTCTTTTAAATCTATTTTTTTCTTTATGGGTTCCAAGACAGTAAGGATCTTATCCCAACATTACCCCTGTCCAGCCTCATTCAAGTAAGAATTGCATTGTAGTGTGACTCATTTCCTGTTGCGTACAATTTATATTGGGTCAGTGTTCACGGTTCGACTTCTGATATTCAGATCCAGTTCTAGGTCAAACTGGTTTGTTCAACTTTCAAGAAATTTGAATTCTAGTGAGTTTGAGAACTGAGGTACCACTGTAATTCGATTTGCAAGGAGCTGGCGCATCTAGTCACCAGACACAGAGGATGCCTCGTAGATGCATTAGACAGCATTATCAGCACTTGACAGAGTTTGATAGAGGTCGCATTGTGGGTTTGCATGAGACCGGGTGGTCATATAATGCAATTGCCCGGCATATGGGGCATGCAGATGTCACAGTTGCCTGATATTGGAAAAAATGGCCATGTGAGGGCACCCACACACATCGTGAAGGTTCTATTCGTCCAAGACAGACCACACCAAGGGAGGATCATCATATTGGGTACCAAGCATTATAGAACTCCATGACATCTGCGTCTGCCATCCAGACAAAGGTATTGGACTCTCTTCTACACCCCGTGTCATCTTGATGCCTGGCATCATCCGAACTATGGGTTCACCATCCCATGCGTAGGCTGCCGTTAATACCAGTGCAGAGACGGCTGTGTTTGGAGTGGTGCTGTAACCAGGAGGCATGGACTGATGAAGAGTGGCATTGTACCATGTTCAGAGATGAATCTCAGTTCTGCGGTGCCGAGGGGAGAGAACCAATCCTGCCAGTGTTCTGGAGAGACACACCGGTGTTACTCCTGGAATCATGGTGTGGGGAACAATAGGGTATGACATCATGGTGTGGGGAACAATAGGGTATGACATCATCTCTGGCAGTGATTCGGGGGACCTTGACGGCACAGCGCTACATCAGTAACATCCTGTGTCTGTATGTCTTACCCCTCCTGAAACAGCCCCCTGGTCTTTCAACAAGACAACGCCTGTCCACACATGGCACGTGTGTCTATGGATTGCCTTCATCATGTTGAGGTCCTCTTGTGGCCAGCCAGGTCCCCTGATCTTTTCCCAATTATAGTCATTGTGATACTGTCACATGACCTTTTACCATGTGCAGATTTCATTTCCACCACTCCGTCTGGGTGCTTCATAATCTGTCTACTTTGCCACCATCTCCTGAGGTCTGAAACATTGCCAGACACATGAAATGGGCAGCAGTGCCTAGAGCCAAACTAGGTGGCCTAGAGTGAGCTCGTGCTACATCAGGAGGCTCCCTCCCCGATGCATACACACCTCACCCCCCCCAGGCCGTACAACTTTCTCTCCTGTACTCCCCTCTGACTGCCAGCTTGCACCAGCTGTCTGCAAACAGCAGCATATCATGTAGGGTGGAAGTGGCTCAGACAATACCTCTAACATGGTGTAGAGAGCAATTGCCATGTGAAATGTTTATACCAAGAGAGTGGCCAATTCAATTCATAAGGTATAAGGAATATCTGCAGATAAACAGTATTTACTTCCAGCAGCAGTACTCTGTGGGCTTTAGGTTGGAATTTTTAGAATTATTTCTTTCCCTCTGTCTTTTTTTTTTTTTTGATGGTCCACCAGGGAAGTGACCTACATGTGTCACGAATTAGGCAGATGTGGCTGGACGAAGTGGCTTCTAGTGCAGACAGTAGCAGAATAAGGGCGGGAAGCATGCAGATGGAGTCGTAGGTGGGTGGCTGTGGCATACGCAGCTACCAGGCTGTGCCACAATGCCATGTAAGCTGGCGTTCCGTGCCAGCCCCTCTGCTTTATTTAGCAGTGACGGACTTGCTGTCAGACTGGCTTCCTGTTGCTTGTTTGTACCAACCATTCTGGAGCTTTGGTGCTCAGTGTTATATTAGGATACCAAGATCTGATGACCAAGTAACATTTATAGCATGGATGACAGACCACTGCAGTAGGCAACTGCACATTTGCGTCCAGTTCTACTCCTTATACATCTGCAGTTAAATTTACTGTGCTTCACAAATGATACCTGATGTCGAAGTATCACCTTGTAATAACTTGTTTTTCTGCTTGGTATTATGCGACTACTATTGCCCTTATTTCATTTTTGCTATTGTTGGCACTGAACCTGGATTTTCCTATATTTTGGCAAAACAACAAGTAATAAAAGGAACTAGAGTGTCCCTGCCCTTGACTGATCATGGACCAGTATTCCACTTACTGAAATATAAGTGGCCATCTTTTTTTTGTTGGGGGGGGGATCATGATTAGGGCCTCTATGTGGAGCATGCGCCTTCAATGAGGTCAGCACGGGAGAATCTCCAAGCACCATGGCTGGTCTCCAAGGGTCCCTTTTCACCCGGATACCGTTGCCATAGTACACCCACTGCCCTTATTTAAGCCGTGCCAAAAGGACCAAAGGGCTTAGCTTTCTCATGGTGAGCATTCGTGAATGCCATTGAAATTCTGATTCCTCTTCAGCACACAAGGAAGGAGACATCACAGAGTGCTCAAGCACTGGCAAAAATAAAAAATAAAAAAAACGTGAGAACACTTGTGTTTACTCATGAAGTATTTTGATTCTGATCACTTCATCTAAACTTTTATTTAAACTTATATAACTGCATGTATAACCATTTATTATGTTGCTGAAATTTGCAAAACTGTAAATGGTCAAGGATGAAGACATATGACATGGTACTTGTTTTACCCCATATGGTACCCAGCTGTTATCTCAGGTAGCATCGGGCACAAGGCTGGGGTACACCCTGGATGGGATGCCAGTCATTCCATAAGGCACATGCACACACTCTCACGCCATGAGCAATTTGGGAAATCCAATTCACCCAACTGTATGTCTTTGAACTGCAAAACCAGACAACCCAGGGGAAACCCACACATGTCTGGAAGAACCACCACACAGCCATAGCAGGGACAGGCTTAAAACCACGAACCGTGGATGTGTGACACAGACGTGCTGCCCACTGTGCCACCATGCCATCAGATGAATTCACTTAGAAAATAAAAATATACACAGTATTTCAGGATGTGTGGAAAACATTTCTTGATGTCTTTTCTCCTAAGAATTTACATAGGTGCCTTTATGCCTTTCTTACAACATTATAACATTTAAAAACCTTATTTTTGGAGTAAAAAGGATGGTAGGAAAGTTCATTCTGAAGCTTTAATGATATACCAGTTACATTTTCTACAATATTATGTATACTGTAGCATACTTCAAAGAGGATACTGCTGCATTAGTGTGATTTCAACCAAGACACACATAAGTAAACCCGAATATGAAATGGTTTGCCATACAAGGACAAGTATGACATAAATACAAAACTCTGAGGAGTGGCAGGGTATACCCCATGGGCATTTTTCAACACAGTATTAATGTAGGGACAAATGATATAACAGAAGACAAATTTGGGGAGGTAGTTTATGTGAAAACAAAGAAGTGGTATTGAAAAAACCTAGTACTGTAAATAAGGCACTACATTAATTCAACATAATACAATATAGGTAGGTGGGGCTTCTTTATAGCGCTTCACAAATGTTTATAAAATATGTCACTTTATACAAATAGTAAATTCAGATCCTTAATTTAATTTTAAATTCGTATTATACTTTTTAATTTCTCCACTCTGCTACTAATGCTTGAAAACATAATTTTCTGTCCTAACCTTTTTTTTCTAGAGAAGAACATCAAAACCCACCAGTAGAGGTCACTTAAACCATTTGTCCGTGTTCAGACTATGTCCCGGAGTGTAGGCGACCTCCAATGTGGATTTAAGAGCCTTTAAACATTTATCAACCCTGACATTAAAAGAGAACGCAGAATTACTCGGAGATATATTAAGCAATTAGTACAGCTGCAATACAGCATAAAGAACGGCGCCAATTTGGACATTTCTAGCGCAGCATAAAGCAGTGCAAAGTAAAGGCTACAGAACTGATCAATAGGATCTGCGTGGAGATTTTTTTTAACATGACATTTTAATTACATCCAGGAAGTAAAACACCATTCCAGCTGTTTATTGTGGGAAAACTGTGCTTTGTAAAGCTGCATGGCTCGAACTGTACATCACGTTCAATGTTACTCCAGCTGTCAGCCGTTCCAGTTCACTAGAACCTCGAGGTGTGCTGTAGTTTGGTCTTCTCTTGTACTTTATTTGCTAAAGAAGTTATGTGTCTAATAATTTACTTAAGGTGCCCCCTCTTTTTCGCTACGATTAGCAATTGTTTCTTATTTCAAGAAGATTAGCACGTTTTTAATTGCCTCATACATGTAAACACAAAAGACTTTTGAATAGATCGCTTTACTGACTAGTAAGAAATAACATACGTAGCATATATGGATCGGTGGTGAATTTGTGGGGAGTACTGCCTGCAGACGAAGAGTTATGTTTTGTTTAGTACTTGATTTACATCTTAAACATAAGCTGTTGATGTAATTTATGTTTTTCAAATGTTTTAAACAACAGGTGTAGTGCTGGAAGTACTATACTGCAGGTCTATAGTGGGTCCGCGTCTGATGAAATGTTAAAATATAGCAAGGAAGAGAAATACACTGGATCCCGGGTGTGATATGTGGCATGTATCTCACTGTAGCATCTAAATGACCTAGTATTGTCAGCGTAAGATCAAAACACAATACTATACCAGTTGCAAACGTTTAAGATCGCGGCAGCGATCGGGTGTAGGGACATGAGACTATCAGAAGGAATAAAGAAATTTTAATTTTATACAACTAATCAAGTTCGTAACGCTGTTGCCTTAGATAAGCTTCCCTTGCGTGCAGCTCCAGTTATACCCAGTATGATTCAATTATTTAGCGAGATCATTGGATCTCAGGAAAGTGGGTTGGGTTGGAATAGTGACGCAAAAGCAATAGGAGGGGGGGGCGGGTTTCTGGGAGTGTAAACTGTGACAACGGGAAAAACAGGAGCAAAGCCCGTTGGGTGCCCGATCTGCGGGAGCAGTTCTGCATCTGACCAGAATAAAACGCTGCCCGGGTAGATTTAGGACAGGAAGTGGAGAGCGTCCGTTCACATGCATGGCGGAGAATGCGAGTTGCAAGCGGTCTGCGATCTCAAACTAGACGCCAGGCGCGCATGTCGCAGATGTGTAAAAGAGTGGCAAGATGCTATGTCTGTGAGCACAGTTAGCCCGTGCTTATTTCTTAGGAGGAATTCAAACTTACCTAATCTTGCTTCTCAGCACCTCGCCCTTTTGAAATTCCTTTTCCAGGGCCCGGGTATCAGGAGCCTGGAGTGACAGGCTGTTTAAGTGGCATGTGGGTCAATTCTGGAACAGTCGGAAGGTAGGAATGAATTTCAGTATACGAGATACGAGTCAGGTTCTTTTTTTCCGCATACAATTCTGTTCCGTAACTGAAAGCCAATTTTTTTTTGTTATGTTTAGGCGTCTCCTGTATCGACGTTGTGCGATGAGATCTTGCTTAACTGTAAATGGCTGTGCGAAATAACGCCCATGCGAGGCATCTATATCACGTTACTTATGGATTGTGTTTGTAACAATGCAGGCCAGTCAGGAAGAATTTCCCGTCAAAATATCCCCTGTTCGCCACTGCGGTGGCGCTTAGATGGGCTTGGTTCTGTGCAAGAGATGACGCTTTAACGTGACGGTGTTAAGGGTTAAGGTAAGACTTCATTCATAAACATTAATGGCTTTTATGGGAGCCTTGTTGCGGTTCGCATTGTGAAAATGATCCTGGTATTTTCACTTAACAAAGCGCATCATCTGCTTCGTGTGTTATCTTTCCCCAAGCTTGCGATTTAGTTAAGTATTGTTGGTCTGAATGTGATTTCTGATAATAATCGACTGCACGATTACAAACAACGTGTTCGTGATAGTGGATGTATTGATTAAAAGTAGCGTACTATACACCCACAGCCACCCTTATGAACAAACATGTCTACTCATATGAAATCAGAAATATCAGGGTACCTGTACGGATAAAATGCACTTTGACACCCACTGCTTTTAGCTTTTAGCTTTTTTAATATCCGTATATCCCACTATAATACCACGTAATTGGTATTTGTCAATTGGTAATTGGAAACACGCAATACGGTGTTTTGTTGTATAGCTAGAAGTAAGTCCTCTGTTAAACTTTAGTATTGATTCGCGGTTATTAATGATTTAGCATTAGACGAGATTAATCAGCAGAATATGTACAGAAAACTAAAATAATTTTGTGACCATTTTTGAAGGATTATTCGTTACGTATGCCGGCAGAATGATTATATGGGCTGCCGGTTGTAGAGTGATTAAGGGGCAACGCAAGTATATGAATCTTTCAAGACTTTACCCTTTGGTAAGACCGACCCATTGAAACAGTACATCCAGCTGTATAAATAGATGAAACTGTAAGTTACGTAAGTCGTTCAGGATAAGGGTGTGTGCTGTATAATAGGATACTACTGGCCTTCAGATGTTTTGTCTGAAAAGGTTTATGACTGCCCTCTAGCTTACACATGCTAGTATTATGAGAAGATATAATTCCAGTGCGTCCAAAGTGCGCTAAAAATATCTTTTCATGTGAAAGCTGGAGTGGATATTTTACTGAAACTGCTTTTTTCTAACATCCTATAATATTACAATAAAGTTATTTGCAATATTCGCTTGTCACTAGGCCCACTTAAACTGAATTTAGGACCAGAGGCTAGGTTAGAGTCCTTTTAAGTTCTGTGCCCAGTAGTACAGATAATAAAAGTGAAATATGTCATGCTAAATAAATGTATGGTGAATAAATTACTTTGCCAGGTGAATAAATTAATTTAGCATACTAACTACAGGATATTATACAATGATTACTTGTCAATTTCTTTTCAACTAAGTGATTTTTGTCTTGTAATTCATTCTAGAAGATAATGCCTGTAGCTTTTTTGTTTTGTTTGCTTCTGGCACTGATTAAAGGGGGGGGGGGGTCCTGGATAAAGGGCTGTTGCTTGATTGAAGTCCTTATTGCTTCTAAGTTGAAATGTTGAAATTTCAGCCAGTTGTGCGTACACATGCAGAAGAAACAGACTGGTATCCTCTAATTCTTAGCTGGGTGAATGTCCCCACATCACTTTAAAGGGAATACCTCTGTCATATATCAGGTATGTTAGGAATGCATGTGCTTGACATTTGCATGTCAGTGAGGAAGGTTTTGAGGATGTGCCCAGTCTTGCTTTAGGCTGTACTTTGTCAGAGTAGACACAACATATATATATAATATTTATGAAATAATTATAATGTATTTTTCCTACTGAAAGTATAACACAAAGACAAAACAATTTTCCAACCAGACCATAGAAAATAATGCTTATATCAATGAAAACAATGCTTAGATAGGCTTAATACAGAGTTGGTCTGTTGGACCCTTATCGAATTCTAAGTTTTGATTTATGAAAGTCTTCCAAATTCCAAAGTGGCATTGATACTTTTGACATAAGAAAAAGCATTTGATATTAAGATTTTTGTTGAAATATTATAGAAAATAATATATAATCATTGCCAAATTTGATCTGGGCTGGCACAATGGCTCAGTGGGTAGTTTTCCATGTTGTCTTGGTGTTTTGCATATTTTCAGTGGGTACTTTTGTCTACACTGGGGCTGCCTATTGTCACTGGTTGGCCACTTTCTGTGTAAGTGTGTTCTCTGTGATGCAATGGCATCCTATCCAAGGTCTAGTACTCCAGCTATGTGCCCTGTGCTGCCTAGATTAGGTTCCAGCCCCCCGTGACCCTGACCAGGATAAGTCAATGTAATGGATGACATTTTAATGGCTGAGAAGCACGGTGACCTGCTTCAGTTGCAGCAGACCCTTGAGAAACACAATCCAAAAGCATTTTTTGATGTTCCAAATCCGTACAACTACCTATAACTCAACCATTTTACAGAACTGAAACGGATCCCAGAGGCAAAATAGCAGGCCAGAGTTCATTGGTCCAGCTATACAAGTTATGGGCACAACACCCAGGATGATAGAGAAATTAGAGGCAAATTTGACCCATTGGGACCAGGTGACATAAATCAGGCAGTGCCCCAGATTACTAATACTTCAGGAGTATGAGGCTGTTCTTTACTACTGTTCTGGTGGCGTAAGCAGTGAATGTATGCAAGTAAAGTGAGAAATGGGAAGCATTAAGTGGGGTTAGGCTTGCCATTGTATTCCTGGTTACATGAACCCACTTGCAGACTGTAGACACTCCGTTGTGTAAGGGCTTCTGGTTGCTGTGGTATTGGTGGCCTGCTCAGTTGTTCACGTGCTTGAGATGGTGTCATGCTGAATGCAACATAAGAGTCGCTGTGTCAGGATCCCTAGTTAATGAATGAACCTGAGACTAGGCTAGTGTTTTCATTGAGGAAAGATCTCATGATATTTGCCTGCCTATGAGTCAGACTCGGGGTCTCTCTGGGCAAACTATCAAATTCTGCTAATTGTGGCGGGAACAGCTCTCCATCTGTTCAATTAGTCATTTATGTTCTAAAATTTTAATTAATATGAGAATGATTGTTTTCTCTGTTATCTGATGTCCTCAGCCAAATATTTTTCCCATATATCAAACGTAGTAGGACAGTAGTGTTGTGAGTCTAGTTTTGTGTGTATGTGTACGGCATGGAACAGATTTTAGTGCTGTTTGTTTTGGTGAATGGGAAGAAGATTGCCCTTTTATCACCAGAGGATGTATGAACCCAAGTTCCCATTACTGGCAACTAAGACTTTACCACAGTGAACTTCATTGGGTAAAATAAGTAGTTATTGTATCATTAGCTATTTTACTAGCATAGCATCATAATTCCCACAGATAAACTTCAACCCCTAATCTTGATGCAATACAAATTCTGAAATTAAAAGTAGCCTTGCATCACATGTTCCCTGAACTTACTGTGATCAAGAATGATTGTATTTTAATTGCAGAAGTTGCTCATCTTAGTACAGAGGCATACAAATGACTCTGGTGGGTGGGTCACTGTTCCTGATGGTTCTTGACATGGAACAGTACCTCTTCATGGTATCTGATGGGGAAAAAAACAACAGTTTGCAGTAAGTTGTGGTACCTTAATAAATCATTGATCTGAGGAATCCTTTCTCCTTATCCCCAGCACCATCCAAACCAATGGCTTCCTTTTGAGCTTGAAAGCTTTGAAAGTGATTGTTGATCTTCATTGCCCTTTGTGTCTATGGTCTTCAGCTGCTTCAGGTAAACACATGCATGTGTATGACACTCCTATTTCACTTTACCCCCTTTTAGGGCTTTCTCCATGGATATTGACTCAGACTATGAGCGGCCTAATGTCGAGACGATAAAGTGCGTGGTGGTGGGGGACAACGCAGCCGGCAAGACACGGCTGATCTGTGCCCGGGCCTGTAACGCCACCCTCACACAATACCAGCTGCTCGCCACTCATGTGCCGACCGTCTGGGCCATTGACCAGTACCGCGTCTGCCAGGAGGTAAAAGCAGGAGCTGCTCCTCATGTGTAAACCATCAGTCACTGTGAGTGCACCATGTACAGTAACTCCTTTGTTCTCGTTCTTCCCATTGGGCTCTCAGGTCCTGGAGAGGTCCCGGGATGTGGTGGATGAAGTCAGCGTCTCCTTGAGGCTTTGGGACACTTTTGGGGATCATCACAAAGACCGCCGCTTCGCATACGGGAGGTAAGGTGTCGCTGTGTTACACGCTGACAGAAGCCTTTTAGTGAACTAGCACTGTCTCCCAATATCAAAACCTCTTAGAGTCCTGTCCTGCACAGACCATTCCTTACTTAAAATTACTTGCTTATTTGTGCTTTTGTTCTAAAACTTGGTACCGCTAGTTCAGACTGGATGTCCAACCAGAGGTTTATTAACAACTTAGTCCGTTTATGTAAGAACTACTAATATAGCAACCGCTAATGAAATGTTCCTAATTAACATTGCAACATTTTTGTTTTTAATTCAAGGTCGTCTCGTTGCATATATAACTCCTGCCTCTTGCGTAACATGAGGTAATCAGTAAACTGCAGTGTTTGTCCTGAGCAGTAGGGAAGGGCCAGTTAATCAGAGATGAAGTAGTTTGGCATTCTAGGGGCTGACAGGGAGGAGGCTAGCTTTGTTCAGGTAAAGCACTGCTCAAGGGTGTAGACATGTGTCTGGACCCATGATGCGTGTATCTTGTATTCCTGCATTTTGAGTATCACCACATGAAGGTCAGTTTATCCACTGCTTTGCTAATCATTAGCTGGTAATTAAATAGTAATTTTGCTATGTATCAGAAATGTTATTTAATGTATGGTATAATATGCATAAACATTTCAGAATAAAGTTATCTGTAGTACATTTAGTCCAGACAGTTTGATGGGGCAGTTCTGAAGTTTCTCCAGGCAATAAATCTGTGTTAACCTTTTGATCAGCAACAAATATTCCTAGGGAGAAAAATGGGGTGATTTGAAAGATTATTAAATTTAATAATGGATACATTGGAACCCGACCCTGTTTGCGTGGAAAGGAAAATAGATATAATATTTATATAGAGGGAAGAACTTTAGTAACTGAAACTGAAGGAAGATGTTTTTGTTCTGCCATGGGTGTTTCTAAGTTATAATGAATGACTGGAGCTCCCCTGAAACAACTTTTTTCTTACACTATATTGTTAAGCACATGTGCGGCTGAGGTTAAAATCTGCATTGAAATCTATAGAAAAACCAATTGACCAATTTTATACCCATCAGGGTATACATTTTTATTTTTTTTTCAAAGCGTAAATTGAGTGTGCCGTGTGTCTCCACCACTGCATTTCTTAATTACCTTAAAGGCATACGTTAGTGTGAAAACACACACTTTTCCTGCCACAGTATGAGGGTTGCAGTGTTCAGTACGGGTGTCTTCGTCGGCTGGCTGACAGAACGATTTTGGATCACATTGACACAGTGTGGTTGATCTGGGTCAGAGCCATTCCCTGCATGGAGTCTTTATTCCATCTGCTGCCTGGTAGCTGAGGTGTGGTTAAATTTGTCGTGGGGGGGGGGGGGGGGGGGGGGGGGGGGGGGGGGGGGGGGGGGGGGGGGGGGGGGCGGGGGGGGGGGGGGGGGGG
>JABFEA020000119.1:13975539-13996084 GCA_019775915.2 Cyphomyrus plagiostoma | reverse complement strand
AATTACGATTTTGGTTCAAATTGAAACATTGTGGTTTTTCTGGGTCATTGCCATTCCCTTGATTGTTTGTTTTTTCCATCTGTTGCCTGGTTTGTTTGGTGTGGTTAAATTTGTCGTCCCCCCCCCCCCCCCAAAGGAAGCTTACTGTTTATGTCTGCAGCACTAACATGACATCTCCTTGTAGCTGACAGCCAGTGTTATTCTGTCATGGCTGCTATAGCATGACACAGTCCTCCTTTTTCTTTGGTCTTGATCTTCCCACCCTGTTTAATAATGCTATGCTGTATCGTCTAACATGCGGCTGCTGCACAGGCTTCCTCCCTGTTGCTTGTCCAGACAAAATTACCCTCCTGCTTTTTTTCCCCCCTTCACCTGAATATATTATCCACTGCCCCTTTTCTCACTTTACTGCCAAGTCGCAATGATTCCAAATCAGGCTTATTTGTTCTTTCAATTTGAATTAGTGACCTGGACCATGTGAAGTATTTGTTACACGTTGCTCACAGCTGAGGCTGTTTCATTTTAAATCAGTCATAATGAGCCTGAACAATTAAGCCCCTTGTAACCATTTCTGAGCACATGACTTCTCACTAACCATGAACCGAAAACCATTCTGTATTTTAATGTGAAAGTAAAGTAATTATCAATAATAATTAACTATGCAATTACTGAACAGGATGTAGTGCTAATGTCAACAGTGTGGAAATGAAGTTTAAAAATCTCATTCATGCATGCGTAATACAAGTTATTTACAGATTGGAATTCAAGATTGTTTCAAATACGTTAAAATATTTTACCTCCTTCGATCAGGTGTTCTCTGACCAGTGACCCCAATGTTTGGTACCCTACTGTACCAAATGATCAACTCTTGCAAAGGAAAATAGAATGAAAATATGTTCTCTGAAGCCCTGTATGTATGAAGAACATATATCGAAGTACTGTTGGTGTATCGCATATAAGTAATACCACTTATTACATGATTTCAGTTAAATCACCACATTATTTAAATTCAGTTTTTGCACCTTTCTGTTTATTGTGACATATGCCTTTTTTTCTTATCTCCATCTTTCGCAGGTCTGACGTGGTTGTGCTGTGTTTCTCTCTGGCCAACCCAAACTCCCTGCACCATGTCCGCACCATGTGGTTCCCTGAGATCAAACACTTCTGTCCTCGGACCCCCATCATCCTCGTAGGCTGCCAGCTGGACCTTCGCTATGCTGATCTGGATGCTGTTAACCGTGCTAGACGACCCCTGGCCAAGTATGTGTCACGCTCCTCCATCCATCAGATGGCTTGTCTCAATGAATTAAGATCCAGGTGGAAGGGAAGAATCAAAAGAATTGGTATAACTTGGCTACAGTGCATTCAAGCAGTCCTTGTGGCACTTTAAAATATTAAAAGTTGTTCCAGTTGATACTCCAGATGCGATGCAAAATTATGATTATATCCCCATTGCTGATTTCTCTTTTTTTGAGTTTATAGCGCAGGATTATTCCTTTCTTGAAACAGGCTCACTTGCGCCTTCATTACTGAGCACCAGCTAAACCTCTGTCCACAAATCTTGGCCATTTTGGCAAATGAATTAGGACAGGCAGCCAAGTTTCCGGAGCTTTTCCAAACCTCAGTAGGTATGGGAGTGGAGTCTGGAGTGAGATGATCACTAAGATCCTCTGTGTGAGAATGGAAGCTTGTCGGTATGACCTTCTGCTCGTAACCTAGCGCTTTAACCCCCAACAATTTCTGCAATTTAAATATTCTTAGATGATCTGTTAAGGTAATACCAATATAAAAGCACAGAATGCCTGTAGCATACTGACAACACTTAGTTGAATACCTTATGGTATAAATTTACATAAAAAATCTGTCGTTAGCTATAGTTAATACAGTAAACCTAGCTTACTATTCAGTAGCCCCACTGTCAGCTATTGAAGTGATAACAAGAACAGAATTGTATTTTTCTATACTACGAATGGGAATGATTTCTAAATAGGTCAGGGTAAAATAATTGTCTTTTAATAAGCATGCTGTCCAGAATTTTCCATCTAAATAAGCAGAGCAGATCTTTATTTTGTTTATTTTCTTGGACTTGGGAACTTTCCCACAGCTTTTAAGTGGATCTATAGCACTTTCACACATACACCAACAGTTCTTCTGCTCGATTCATGGTAAATAATTGGCCGTTCCTTTTATCTAACTCGTTTCCTCAAAGAGATCTCCTTCTTCCCCTGTTAGACCCATAAAGCCTACAGACATCCTTCACCCAGAAAAGGGCCACGAGGTTGCCAAGGAACTGGGAATACCATACTACGAGACCAGCGTTGTGGCACAGTTTGGGATAAAAGATGTTTTCGACAATGCCATCCGTGCAGCTCTCATCTCGCGTCGCCACCTACAGTTCTGGAAATCCCACTTGAAAAAGGTGCAGCGTCCCCTCCTTCAGGCACCCTTCTTGCCCCCACGCCCCCCTCGCCCAATTGTAAGCAGACCAGACCTGCCTGCTGTTGATGGAGTGCCCAACTCTCTCTTCTGTCAACCTCTCTGTGCTGATGTACTCTTTCTCCTGGAGGGTGGCATCACTCATGTCTTTGCCCATAAGGTTTATCTGGCCAATTCTTGCTCTAAATTCTATGACATCTTCACTTTGGAACTTGGAATGATGGGGGAGGGCAGAAGTAAAGTTGGAGTGGAACGAAAGGAGCAGGAGGCGACAGAGGTGGATCTGGGCAGGGTGGACAATGAGGAGGATGAGCAGGACCGGAGTGGCGCAAAAGAACAGGCAGGACGCGCTAAGAGCCTGGACATTGACAAGGACGAGGAAGACTGTTTCCACGAGCCAAAGCAACACTTCCTGCTTCAGCAGGCTTCACTAAGAACTTCACAGAGTGATAATGCAATCCCTGCTAGGACTCAGTGTTCTGCAGGGGTTTTCAGAGGCAGCCGTATAGTCTCGGGGTGGGGGCGTGGCTTTGTAAGTGTGTCCCTGGAGAATGTAAAGGACCCTGTCACTGGGCGATCTAGAGTCATGACTGTGGTTACTATGGATGAACTCATTCAAAAAGGACCCTTCCAGGTATGCACTCAAACATATCCGCAGTAGTATTTTTGTATGTCTAGACAGAGGTTAATAAACACTAATCCTTGAAGGTCACTGATTATACAAGGTTTCTCTCTGCTTCCAATTTTATTTACTTAAACAGATGCCAACTGATGTCATTATTTGTATAGTAAGTCGCCGTCCCTACTGTGTTGGCTGTAAATATAGCACAAATAGAAATGCTCCTTGAAGCCCCCTTGTGTCACAGTTAAAAAGTTATAAAACCAAGCCTGTGATTTGTGTACGTCTCAGCTGTGGTTTTCATGCTTATTGTTGATGCAGTTTGATACTTTCCCTGGGGCCTCCTCTTTGCTAATTTCACTCTCAGGTGGTGCTGGAGTATCTGTACACAGGAAGCCTGGATGAGAGCCGGGGGGACCTGAAGCAGGTGGCCACCATCGCTGAGCTTCTGGAGGTGTTTGATCTGCGCATGATGGTGGCAAATGTGCTGAACAATGAGAGCTTCATGAACCAGGAGATCACCAAAGCCTTCCATGTGCGGCGAGCTAACCGCATCAAAGAATGCCTGAACAAGGGCACTTTTGCCGGTATGGCCTGTTGTCTAGCCGTGTCTTTTTTTTTGCATGTTCTCTCACTTGTCTGCTCTGCTGTATGAAGTACTGAAGCTACCAGTGTACTTGCACTGTGCAGAACCAGTTAAAAGTCTGGATACACCCGCTTTTAATGCATTTGTCTCTTACTATATGGTGGATAACAGATAAAGGCCTCAGCAATGACATAATAATAATGCAATAATTTTATTGATCCCTGTGGGGAAATTCCCTTTCACCTACCTCATCTTGCTCTCTGACACACAAACACATTTATAGGTGAAAGCAAGCTGGTCAGCGAAGGGCACCTGCAGAGGTGCCCATAAAGCTGGGGGTTCGGGGACTTTCTTAAGGACCCAAGGGCATGTGGATGTTGAGTGAGAGCTGGGCTCGAACTAGCAACCTTCCGACGATAGGCAAAGAGCCACATGATGCCTCCTATTAATACATATATAAAATATTGCACCAACCAAGAGAAATCATCATCTCAATTTTCCCAAATGATAGATTCTTCAAAATAGCCCCCTTTTGCTCAATGAGATCATCAGACTTTTGATGTAGCCACCTGGAATCCTTCTTCATCCGTCCTGTAAGAGTTCTCAGAAGTTCTGGGCTCAAGTTGCCTACCTTGTTTTTACTCTCTAATCCAGTTCATCCCAAACCAGCTGTATAGGGTTTAGGTCAGGGGATTGTGGAGGCCAGATCAGTGTCGCAGCATTCTATCTCTTTTCTTGTTCAAAACGATACTTACTATGTAACCTCAAAGTATGCATGCGGCTGTTACCCTGTTGAAAACAAAATGATTTTTAGTAGGTGTGCACAGACTTTTGATTGTGATTGTATCTACAATGGCTTGATGATGGCCTGTGTTTCCTCAAATCTTCTTCCCTTGACTTTAATTTGACAGGAATTATAGTTCTTAACAAATGCATTTGTGTACTCATGGTACGTCATTTCACTTAAAGGTGGCTAGTTCAGTATTGCTAATGACAGTAGTGCTTCACTATATTGCTCATTCCTGTAAAACTGCATCTGTCAGATTGGGTCTGGAACATGCTGCCTTGGAGTGAAAGTAGTAGTCAAAGAAGCTGGTACATTATAAATTCTGTGGCTATGATCTGGTAGCTGTGTATTAACCTGCTTTAGATATTGCTCTCATGATGTAGAGATTTGTGATTAATTCTTTTTTTCCTTTCCACGTGCCAAATATGATCAGGTTAATATTATTTGAACTCAAGATTTTGACAGGTATATTTTAATAATTATAAATTCATCTTAATTATGTTTATAACATGTTCTGAAACAATTCCTCCTTTTATTAGTGTTCAATGATTTCATAGATTTCAGAAATCTCATGATTATTATCTCAAATCCCTGAAAATAAATTCAATCTTCAGTCATATGAAAGCTACTGGTAAAAAGATTCATTCTGGCTCTTCATTCATTAATGGACATCATTATTAGATGGAATCTTCCATATACAGGGAACAATTTTCATGCTTTGAGTTTTTATAGACTTGAGGTTAGAATCCATGAATACCAGTGGAAAAAGTAAAAAATGTCTAAATAATTAAGGAGTTAACAAGGCCAGATTATCTTGCATAATAAGCCAGTTCTGCATTTAATGTTTTGGACTGGTGACACAGTAGGACGGAGATTAAAAAAAAAAAAACGTCACTTTGCTGATTTCTGTTATTTTAGCTCTGCTTAATTTTTATTAATAAATAGTATAAATGATAAACTCTTAATTTAAAAGTCAATTTCAGACCTTATGTGTGTAGCCAACGTTCGAGAATTGAAAAGGCAAAGAAATGGTGTGATATTTTTGTGTGGACAAAAACATTGCATTTTTCTGCTCAGCTGTCTTGTACTGATTTTTTTCCCTGCCTCTTAGTCTGTGGTTGCCCAAGTATCTCTTTCTATTAGTTTTATGTGTCTATTATATAACTTTTCTGTGTCTATTTATTTTTTTTTTGTCTATCTGTGTCTCTGTGTCTGTTTGTCTTTTTTTCTGTAGCTGCCACTCTGTGACACACATCGAGATGTGTGACTTTCCCCTTCCCCCTCCCCCGGTTGTTTTTAGATGTGGTGTTTCGATTGGATGATGGATACCTGCCTGCCCACAAACCCCTGCTGATCTCCAGCTGTGATTGGATGGCAGCGATGTTCCGTGGGTCTTTCATGGAGAGTTATACTAATGAGGTTAGTGGAGGCTAGAAACTCCCTGTTTTCTCAGTGTCTGCTTGTGACATTTAGGAGGTGTAAGAGAAATTGACAGCCTTCTATAAGTATAACACTGCCTATGTATTGAATTCCGTTAGAAATTCCATTTTATTGCTTTATTTCTTTCCTTTGTTGTTAAATGTGAGTTTTGATCTTTGCTCTTGAGTGACAATCTGCTTTAAGGTACCCTCAGTTCCTGTGCAGTAACTTATATGCAAGTATACAATCTTTCCAGCGTTTTTATAGATCTGCCAACCTTTCATAGCTAATTAGAGGCTGCTATTGGAAACCTGACATTCCCCTAATTGGCAGGTGAAGGGTACCACATGGGGGCTTCTGAAGGACACTTGTATGCCTCTACCCAGGGGCCAGTGCCTTGACTTTTTATTGGTGACCAGTGGCAAGTAGTGGTGGTGGGGGGTGGTTGCCACAGCAAAATTCTGATACCCCAGCGATTTCCATTATATCCTTAAAACCCCCTTAATTCCTTGGCTGGGACTCATGGAACAGAGCACAAGAGTGCCATTGTTTCAGGGCCGTTCAGAGACTGTTTGAGGGGAGGGAGTAAGGATGTTAAGTGACAGCACTACATGACACTCTATTGTGGTCCCTGCATTCCAGCCTAACAGACTGATCATTTGGTATTACTTGATACCCATGGCCATAAGGACTCATTGTATGCCTACATTACTGCCATTGATGAAGCAGGCCAATGTTCTCATTCTGGAGGCTGTAGAGGCTTGTCTGTCCAGGACCTACTTTCTCTCCCCGTCACTTTCCCGCAGTGCTTTTATCGCACACAGATGAAAGACACGTCTTTGAAGAAACTGCCCTTTATTCTGAGCTTCTGTCACTGTTCTTCGCTGTGACATCACCCTCTCATTGCCTTTGCAGTGCCAGCAATGTGTTATTCCCTTTGACCAGGGTGTTTAACCTTTTGTGACATCTTTTTTTGGGGGTGGGGACCTTGACCTAGTTGATTTTGGTCGCAGGAATTTTGAGCTTCATATATAATTGTTGTACTATTTTAAACAAGTACTATTTTGTTTAGAATAAGTAAGATGGGACTGGGGTGGTAATATGGCTGATTTCATACCAAAAGGTAAGTCCAATAAGTGTAATCTTTCTCTTTTGATTCTTTAACATTTTTGCGTATTGCAATTTCTGATAAATGTTAGCATTTTATTGTTGTTGTGACACGCAAGTAAAAGTTGATGCCATTTGTGGTTCCCTTCTTCCCTGCACAGGTATCCATCCCTAACACCAGTAGTGCCTGCATGCGTGCTGTGCTGGAGTACCTGTACTGTGGCCAGCTGACACGCAGCCCTAACCTGCAGCCCATGGAACTCATTGTATTGGCCAACCGTCTCTGCCTGCCCCGCCTTGTGGCCCTAACAGGTTAGAGCCGGTGGGATTGGCCCCAGCCAATGGTTGATTTCTGGAAATGTTCATGACTGGCCTGTGGAAATGAAGCAAGTTTATGATTGGGAAGTATAAACTGTAGCTTTGCAATTGCCCTTCACAGAGCAGCATGCTGTGGATGAGCTGCTGCAGCTTGTAACAAAAGGCGAGGACATTGACGGGCAGGTGTTGACTTACCTGGAGATGGCTCAGGTGGGAAAACGGGCGACAGCAGATGCATCTGGAAGCTTTATTTGCAATTAAAAAACTTGAAGGAAATTTAAAATCGTCACAGTGTTGCATGTGATTTATTTTAGTAAATTACGTCATATTAAGGGAATTACCATTTTTCTAAATTTCTTTTTTTTCCTTCTAGTTCCACAATGCCAAACAACTGTCTGCATGGTGTTTGCATCACATCTGTACAAACTACAATAGTGTGTGCCGCAAATTCCCTAAAGACATGAAAGCAATGTCCCCAGGTACCTCTACTATGTGCTACCACTTTTTTTTAATGTATGAGATATCAGTGTGTGGGTATTTTTAGTGGCTATAATTAATCTGAATGTCAGTGCCTGGATAAAACATCCTGTTCTCAGAAAGGGAATCCTCATGTCTGTTTCCAAACATAGATCCAGAAGGCATCTGATTGTCATTTCTGTCTCTTATTTTGTTTTTTTTTGTTATTTGCATGTCTATATATGTCTCTCCGCACTCCGTGCCCACAGAAAATGACACGTACTTCGAGAAGCACCGTTGGCCACCTGTCTGGTACTTGAAGGAAGAGGACAGGTACCTGCGTTCGCTGAAGGAGCGGGAACGGGAGGAGGAGATCATGCGCAAACAGCACATCAAGCGTGGCTGGTTCTTTTGGAGACACTCATCCTCTTCTGCTCCCCACATCTCCTAAACCTTCAACCTTTTTCCCCAGACCTCCAGTCACCACTGTAGTCCAGCCCCCCTCCCCAAACTGAAGTCTTTAACACCCTCCCCCAATTTTCTTGCAACTTATCTGACCTCTGGTTGCCAGTCGGCATCCTAGCTGTACTCGGGCTGCGCTCATAAGCACCCCCTATCCTGGGCTTCTCTTCAGGACAGTATTATGGAACCGCCAAGCAGGCAGTGGAATTCTGGGGGCATGACATCCTGGGGCTAAAATCAAGAGATGGACTATGATATTGTGATCATGACCCAAAAAAAAAACAACTTAGGGCTCAAGCACATTTTTCCCAGTCATCCTTTTTCTGCCTGTGGGAATCCTGTATAAATGTATTATAGTACATTTATATCCCCCTTTTTCCATTAATCCTGTTCTTCAGCTATACACGTGCAAAGGTCTTAGCTGAGGTCTGTGTGATATGCCGGTAAATGGAGCACCTCATCCAAAGGCTTTTCATAGTTACTATGTCATACCAGATAATCAAATTGTGACTTATTGGAAGGAGAGATTTGCTGTGTCAAATCTGGCGTTCCACACACAGTCTCTCTCTCGGTCCAGTTTTCACACCTTGAAATCCTAGTTCTAATCTTACAATCCACTTCCGAGATGATTTGTTTGCCATTGTTTTCCAAAAAACCCTCCTGATTGTCTCCAGCTGAAACTGAATGATAGTTTTGTTCTTAAACTCCACTCCCCTTTTCTGGGATATTGAAATTAGTCTGCATAATTTTGCTGACTGATGAATAATTGTAACTCAGTTGGGTGGGTTTTCTTTGTTTCATGCTGATTCAATTCTGCGCATCACCCCAACTATTCATACGTAATTCTAGAAACGGTCAATTGGCCAATATAACACTTTTCACTCTATAATTCAGAAGGCGAGTGGGATGAAAATAGGCACAGATGAAAAAGGGGCAGTCGACCTCCTGACTGTGCCATTAGTGATCCTAAAGCTGGAATGGACAGATTTTAAAAACATCCAGAGTAACACAGGTGGTGATACATAGCTTGATAAAGTCCAACACCTTCCCTTGAAATGGTTGAATTGGTATGTCTGGAATACTTAAAGGTGTGTGAGCCAGGCAGATGGATGGTTATTGTCCACAGTCCAAAAGACCAGCTAACATTTTTTATTACAAGGTCCTTAATATGAGGTACTAATCAAGGCAACCTAAATGTCTATTTTTTTGCTCTAACATTTGAGTATATTTTTGTAATTGCAGTAAAATAATTGACTAGTTGTGGGTTTTTGAAGTTTACAGTTGCCAGGTACATGTGACAGGTCTTTCAGGTTACTATTGGTAATCTAAGCTGAAACCTATAATAGTTCAGGAACACATTTCTAATGTTATTCTGCCTTTGTTGTATTTCGTACAAAGGTAGGGTTCCAATATATATGAAATAATCTGATGGATAGAATTGAGTTATATTTACAACTGCAAGAAATGGAACATAAAACGTGTAATACTTTGAGGAAGTTGTATGTTTCAAATGCCTTGATATTAAGTTTTGGTGTCTTATTATGAAATACCCTCAAAAATAGTGAATACAGAAATTGACTTTTTTTCCCTCAGTAATGCTTTGAAAGTTTCTCTGGGGCAATTTATTGGAGAGTGTAACTTTTTTGCAGATCTGCTCTTGGGAATTTACTGTATGAATTAATGGAATTCTGTTGCTGGCTGTGTCAAGTATTTAGGGTCAGACAGATGTGGGTGAGATGGAACAGTGTCTTGGTTTGTCCCAGGGCAGTGCTGCAGGGAAGGGAGACTGGAGTTGTCTAAGAGCATGATGTCTATGTCTTGGCTTTGGTATATGGATGCAGTTTTTAGACTTGACTTCTGTACCCAGTACTGGTCACTTTCATATGCATTGTTATTCCATTTGAGGACCAGTAAGAACCATTAATAACAGCAATGGCAAGTGCATTTTCTAAAGATGATATGTGAAAGTGCAGTTTACATTTTGGAAAATCATATACCTGCTCTCGAACAATTTAATCACATAGTAAGATACTATACATGCTCAATACTGACTTAAGTTTCAGTCTTTGTATACTGTCCTATGGTATTGACTTAATGACCATGATGTGTTTGCTTTGGGATTGCTTTTACAGACTATGTGCATCTGCCTTCAGTACCTATTCTCATGTACAGTGTTATAATTACCACCACTTGTTACAGTAGTTTGTATGCCAAAGTCTTTGAGGGTTTAGTGTTTAGGTGGAATTTTATTTTGAGTTTTGCCCTAGTGGACTTTGGAAAATCCAAAAGCATATGCCAGAACTTCCAGTTAAGTGAAGCCTAGAGTAATACAAATGTATGGAGTAGGCTTTGCTTTCTTTTATATTGCAATGCGTTGTAGGAGTGCAGGGACATTGTAGCAAACCAACTGCAATTCGTGGCTTATGTCAGCCAATTTGTCTTTTCCCTTTGTCTAAATTGGTCTTCCAACGATGGAGCTTCAGTCACTATTCATTTGTTTATTTGATTATTTTCCTCTGGAAAAGCTTTTTTTAAAAGTAGCAATATTAACCTTATACATTAAAGGTATTAACAAAGACTGATTTCAGCTACTGGCCTTCTTTAAAATCAAATTTCATTGATTCTATGAAAGTTCTAAACTTGTGCAATTCTGATGTATTTCAAATATTGTTATTGGTTTTTATCGATGATGAATAGACATTAAATGAAAGGACATTGTTATTTATGAACCTGATTTAAGACTTGGGTGTGGAGGTTGTACAAAAGAGGGCAAGGACATTACCACCTTTCTGTATTTTACCCTTGAAGATTTACAGCCCTTCCAAGTTTTACCAGCAGTGAGCAAGAGCATCCCTCCACTTTTTTCCTGCTCTTTTGTGTTATTTGTTTTTGCTGTTCTTTGTTGTTCCACATAGTTTTTGTGCCTTCTATGGTAAGGAGTATGTCGGGTTTGTGTCCCCCCCAAGCGTCTCCTGTGCCTTGTCATTCACAGCGTTGCCTGTCTCTTTGTGGTGCTTGTGGTCTAGGGGGAAGGAGAAGGCCTATATCTGAATGAGGCTCCCTTTGACACTGAGCTGTGGTTGATATCTGGTGGTTGTCCAATGTTCTTGACACACACAGCTGGTCAGTTGCCCTCACTTACCTTAGGGGCATGTGCCATGTGTAAGTCTTTTTTTTCTTCTGTGTTGTGCTGCCATCTATGGGCCAAAACTTTATCCTACCTTAACACACACCCTGCCTCGCTGCAGTTTCACTTAATCTGCCAAAATATAGACTCACTGTTTTGCAATAACTAGCTGTACAAAGGAGTCGTTAATACACTTGGGGTCCTTTCCACAACTGTCCAAATACAGTCCTTCAACTTTTATAACTTCTGAAATCTGAAGCAAAATAACTTGACAGTCCTACAGCTGTAGTTCCATTGTCCATTACATCCATTCACATCCCCTGCTGATAGGGTTTCCACACCTGTTGATATGAGAGTTCTAATCAACAGCAACTGAAGGCCAAAATAGCTTTAAGGCCCTGACACTAATTGTATTGACCCCAAAACCAAATCTGTGTCATTATCCACCTTAACCATTTGAAACTAATAATGTGATACTGAATTGACTATTCCATTACATCATGGCAATGATTAAAGCACCGAGGCAGTATCAGTGTATTATCTCTAATAGAAAATACATGCTAACCAGACACAAACCAGATCTGGCCAAACTCACTAATCAAATGTTCCTTTTTTATGCTTTTCTTTTAAATGTCAAAATAATTATTTCATCTATTCCCATACTTCATCTTTTTATTTCTTCTGGAGGTTTGTAGTACTGTGAGTGTATTCTTTATTATGTCAGATAAGCTAGTCCCTCTATCGTCACTGTACCACTAGTTTTAACTCCTCATTCCTGTGCAGAAACAGCCTTACTCAGTCCGCAGTTACCTGTCTACTACACTTACAATTGATTCATCACCACTTCTGAAAAAATAACAGTCTAAGCAATGATTTCATTAAACTGTGATATATATACACAGACAGGATACCCTTTGTTTTTTCAATGAAGTTAGGCGATGGATGAGCCTGACCTATGGCAGTGGTTTGAGTAACCTCTGGAGTTTGAGTACTATTGAACTGTTGTATGTGGCCAGCCTCTTGACTGGATGTGCTAACTGATTGGGTGGCTGACGTTGCATTCTTGGCATGATGTCTACACATTTGCACATATTGGGTTAATTGTTCACACTGTCTGTATTGAGCATTATTGTTCAGATACATAAGCTGTAACCACTTCTAAGCTGACTTTAGGTGAGAGAAATCAGCATACTCTAAGGGCTTTTTATAGAGTGTTCTGGTGCTTTTGCAAAAAAAAGTGTTAAAAAAAAACTTGAGCAAAACAATTCCTTTGTGATATTTTTGAACCAGTGTGATTTATAAAAACTGTGGAAAATGTATTGCATTTTCAATAATTTGATGTTTGACTTTTATTAAATTTTTGCTGAAGTCTTTCACTTATGAGTTGTGTGGTTTTTGCTATTTTACATGCAGTTTTGTTGAAAATATCTGGGTGTCTGATAAATGACTAAACCCTAGTTACTAAAATTTTAAGATGTATTATTTTTATGTATTTTTATTTTAAGTTTTCTTTAACTCTATAAATTATTGTTGTACCTTGAAATAATTTGTCAGATTTATTCCATATTCAACCAACAGGTGGAGCCACAGTCTGGTAAAATGAGTTGAATACGTAAAATGAAATAATGCTTAATTTACCATTGCCACAAGTAGGAATTCTTTAGTACTTGCATATACCACCTTACTCTCCTTTGATACATACACCTTTACATATAGAACAATGGTGTCAAACCCCAGGCCCGAGCCCTGTGTAGCTTAGCGTTTTCCACAAGAAATGATTTAGCTTATGACCTGTGTGATCATTAACACAACCAGTTGAATCAAGTGTGTTAAATGAGGGAAAACCCAAAAATATGCAGGGCTCTATCATGCCAGGACTGGAGTTTTATCACCCCTGATATAGAAGGTAGCTTGGAGTCAGGGTACAGGGTCAGACATTTATCTGGCAACCCTGAAGCATTTCGGGGAGATAAGGATCCTTACCCTGGAGGTGTGAGCCAAGAGTGCCAAACCACTAAGTCACCAATATCCCGTTTCAAACCTGATTTTTCAAAATGTTGTTTATGCTTAGAATCAGCATACAAAAATATATTGATAATAAACCTTTGGCCTTGTATGAAAGTTTTAAGTTTCCCTGAGCTAATCCTTCAAATTCTTAAACACAGCCGGGGGTAGATACATTAGTTTTTTACAGCTCCAAAAATAGCTCAAGTAGCCATGCCTGTCTAGGGCCCCCAGAGAAGTAAATCCACCCATGTCTATAGCTACTCTTTAAAAATGGTTTGGAAGATGCTGATTTGTTTTTATTTAAAGCCATTAAATAATTGTGTGTCCATGGCAGCTGACCGTGAAACCAGTGGCAGTACAGGTCTGAAACAGACTGCTGGATCTCAGGCACATATGACATAAGGAATGTGACAATAATGGTGTTGTTACCTAAAAAAATCAATGTCATAGATCTGCAATGAGGCATAAAGCCTGTCCGGTGAGAAGCGACCACGTTTTCAATGCCTGAATGGTATTTCTCACTAAAAGATGCCATCCAGATAACTTTTACTTTTTCCCATTTTACTTTTTCCTAAGCTTTTAAAGAAGCCTTCCTGTATCTATTTATAACTATACTTATAATGACTCAATGATAAAGGCCTGCATCCAGGTGTCTCCACACCATAATTGCATCCAATCCCATCTGGAGTGAAGTTTTCAAGCTTAGTTAGCCACCTGACCCTTCTTATTGGGAAGTTCTCCAGCTCCACATGTTTGCTGTCACTTAACAATCCTGTGACTTCCTGTTATAGTTTGATCATTCCTCATAATAATTATCCCATTTGGGCCAGACTGTGTGGCAGTACTGGATTGGCCATCTGACATACCAAACATTTTCCCAGTGGGCCAATGGGAATGTGGGCCAGCAAAATTGTTTGTGAAGTTAAAAACCTTTCCAGTTTACCTTGTATCCCCTTAGTTTTCATTCTCACATTTGCAGTAGTGTCTGATCTTTCTTCCAGTATTATATTTGATCAAATTATTTTTCTCCCTACAGATTATGAGGTTGGTACCAAGTTTGGTTGTAAGGATACAGTGCCTGTGTAAAAGACATTACATCTCCAATGAGAGCTTAGGTTGTTGAGGCTGATAGCCAACACTGCATAGCTTTACAGTGACCTAAACTGGAATGCCAAATTCCTCAGTACAAGGTGTGTGATTGTACACACACCCACAAATCATCTGGGGTGCCATTTCAAATGTAAATTAGCCAACCATCTATAGTGACATGAATAAGCTGAGCTGGCCTTCAAACGTGGTACTTGGAATACTGGAAAACAGAAGTCTCTGGTCCAAGTTAAGGCTTTAGATGTTATTAGATTTTTTTTCAAAAAGGCTCTAGAGCTTATGGCTGACTGTTGTGATTATGTTGCCCCACCAAATCAACCGAGAGAGTGGATTAGGTGACGAAACTCTGAGCTGAGGTTTTGGTACAATGGATAGTTCAGGGTTGTAGTACGAGGACATGTTGTGCTAGATATACAAGCCTGTCACAGAAGCACTGCCTGCAGCAGCAAAATGTTTTATTGGCTTTTTAAAAATAGAAACATAGATGATCTGCATTCCAAAAAAACAAACAATGGAATAATGACTGTTTTATTTCCTCATGGTATTAAAACCAGTTCTACTGGATTATATTGGTAGTAATTCCTTCAAGAATATATGTTGAAATCATAAATTCTACATGTTTTTTTTTACTTTCAGAAGAATTCATTCACTTATACTGAGAGACGGTTTTCTGTTTTGATTCCTGATGTCTGTGAACCTACGTATTCTATGATAGATAATTTTCGTCACTGTATTTTTATTCTACATTATATACATTAGTCAGGAATGTTGCAGCTTTTGTATGATGAAGACATTGATTATTGCATTGTATTAAAGAGCAATAGAACAACATTTCCTAGTCCTGATTGTGGTAACCAAAAACCAAAGAACTTGAGGGCAAGTGTTGGGAGAGGAAAAAAGGGCTTTATTTAAACATAATGGGAGCAAGTAAACAAACAAGATCCCAAGGGGTCAAAACCAGAAGGCTAGTATGGACACAGCCATGTGCAGACTAGAAGAGTAACATCAATGACCAGGCTGGGGAAGACAGGACTGGTAAGCACATATATATGAGTCTAACAAGAGGCTGAAATAATACAGGTGAGGATAGTGTCCACAAGGGTTGGGGCTCATGAGAAAGACACACCTGGGAAAAATAAAAAATGATATAGAGGACCAGCACTGACCCCTATTGGTCATAGAGGGGGATAGACCAAACAGGTTGTGACATTGATCCTCACCATCCATGTATGCATGTTTCTGGCCCATCTAGGTAGATTTTTTGTTTGTGATTTTATTGAACAAATTGATTCAATTTTACAGTTTTAAGAAGTTGAACTATATTCATTATTTCAACGCTTCACTTTAATTTTCTGTTATGTTCCATCTGCTGTAGTAAGGTGTTTTGTGAGAATCCCCTTGGCCTGGTCCTACCATTTGGGTCCTCAGCAATGAGGATCCTGTGAGCCGGATCACCCTCAGGGAAACGTGCCTCATGGCCGTAGTGCCATAACTGACACTCCCTCACTATGAAGGTAATGTACCTCATTTGGGACTCCTCTACCAACCACTCATTCGACAAAAAGTCAAACCTGGGGTACCGAAGGATTTTCCAAAGAGACACAGTACCAAAGGAGTCCAGTCTTCATCTCAGCTTACTGGATAGTGTCCATGTATCACAGCCATACAGCCAGACAGGGAGCACCAGGACTCTAAAGACTTGGACCTTCGTCCTCTTGCAAAGATATTGGGAGTGCCACACACTCCTTTATAGTGACCTCATGACCCCAATGCTCTTCAAATCCGTCTGCTGACTTCACAGGAAGTCACCAGAGACATGAATGTCGCTGCCGAAGTAGGTAAATCATTCGACAAGGTCGATATTCTCCCTGGTCTTGGTCTTTATCCAGGACACCGGCAGTTCCAGACAGTCAAACTCCTATCTCAGTCTCTTGAGAGCCCCAATCAGAGATTCCATTTACTCTTCTAAGATCACGGCATCATCAGAAGATCAGTAAATCTTTCTTCACCAACCCCACAGCTGCTGGACTCCACCACCCTGCCCAACACCCAGTCTATACAAGCATTGAACAGAGTGGGAGCAAGAACACACCCCAGGTAAACCCCAGAATCAACTGAGAAGAACACAGATGGTTCTCCCTCAACTCTGTACAGCACTCACAGTACCAGTGTATAGGTCGGCCATGATGTCCAGCAACTTCAGGGGATCCTGCAAAGTCTTAGAATGTCCCACAGGGCAACTCTGAGTTGAACACTTTACGGGAATCGACAAAGGCTGCAAAGAACCTCTGCCGATATTCATGCTTGCACTCGATGAGAACCCTCAGTGCAAGGATCGGTTGATGGTAGACTACTTAGGCGTAAAATCAGACTGCTCCGGTCACTGTCAGGCAAACAAGTGATCACGGATATTGTTAGGGGTGGTTCACCATTTTCCACATTTTCACAAGTGTACAAACCGTACGCTTTGGGGGAGGGGGTTCGGGATCAGCGTATGCTTTGGCGTATGTTCACGGCAATAGAAACAGGCGCATTCAGCGTTCCGTGAACAAAAGCACGGAAAAGTCACATGTTGCAGGGTGTGCGGGACATCTTAATAGATTGAGGTCTCCAGGCAGCACCCCCCAGGAGGAGTAGGGGAAATAAAATATGCAATTAGTCAAAGTAGGGGAGACTATAGGCAGTGCTAAAAGTTAGATGGGTGCAATATGAAGTGCAATGTGCAAGCTCCGGCAGATATGGCTATGGCAGCATAAGTATGAGGGAGAGGCAAGTGGGAATGTAGGCAAGGGGAGTCCCTGAAATGTCAGCACTCCAATCCCACAAACGATTCTGCAGCTACAGTGACAGCACTATCAATTCAGTTTATCCAAAGCCAATAGCACCGATCCCCACCCAACGCTACACCTCACACTATCGATCTAACTGGAAGTGAGGAGTTAGCTAAAGCTAGAACTAGTGTCCCTATAAGCTAAACTAAACAGGTGTGTTTTTTACACTTGAATATTGAGAGTGAGCCTGAAACCTGCACATCTGGTGGAAGACCACTCCACAGCTGAGGAGCTCTATAGGAGAAAGCTCTGCAGCCTGCCGTAGCTCTTTCTACCCTAGGTACTAACAGATATCCCGCGCCTTGAGTAAAAAGCAAGTGCGGGGGGTTGTAAGAGGTCAGCAGATCACTAAGGTATTCTGGTGCAAGGCCATTCAGTGCTTTATAGGTTAATAGTAGTATTTTATAGTCAATCCGCGACTTAACTGGTAACCAGTAAAGGGAGAATAAGACTGGTGTAATGTGATCAAATTTTTTAGCGTTTGTGAGAACTCTGCATTCTGTACCAGCTGAAGTTTATGTAAGGATCCAGATGGGCAACCAGAAAGGAGGGCATTACAGTAGTCTAGTCTAGAAGTTACAAAGGCACGTATTAATTTTTCTGCATCACGTAGTGAGAGCAACTTACGAAGCTTGGCTATGTTCCATAGATGATAAGCAGTAGAAGACCAAGATTTCTAACAAAAAAAGAATTTCCCCACAGGGACAATAAAGGATCTATAATACTGGTATACAGTGATTTTGGTGCCAACAATGTCTGAATGGTTTTATATTAAGTTTATGGTGCTGATTAAGAATATGACAGTTTTGCCAGATTGGCTCTAGTTTCTGAGATATTTAATAATAATACTAATAATCAATAAATCTTTATTTGTATAGCATACAAAGGAATGCAGCCCAAAGTGCTTTACATTCAATAAAACAAATCCTGATGTTCAAATCCATGAAATATGTAAAAAATTGGAAAAAGCAAATAAAAACATTAAAAAGCAAATTACAAATTATAATAAGAAGAGTAGACATTTTATACAATAAAACACAAAACTTAAAAATAAAAACAAGCAAAATCGCCAGAACCAGCACAACAACTAAAAACAAAATAAATGTTATGCATTAAAAGCCAATTTGAAAAGATGAGTTTTTAAAAGCTCTTTAAATCTTGGCAATGAATCATCCTCTCTAATTACTGTTGGTAATTTGTTCCACATTCTAGATGCATAATAACTAAAAGCTGCCACACCACTATATCTCCTATTCACTCTAGGTACATACAGGGCCTTAGAGTGGCCGGATCTGAGAGCCCTCGCTGGAGTGTAAAAAGCTAAAAGATCAGAAATGTACGAGTGTGCTAAACCATTTAGTGCATTGTAAGTAAGTAAAAGAATTTTTTAAATCAATTATAAAAGACACAGGTAGCCAGTGGAGTTCATACAGAAGGGGTGTAATGTGATCTGATTTCTTTACTTTCATCAGTGTTCTAGCTGCTGCATTCTGAATGACTTGTAACTTACTGATGGCGTTATTAGGTAGACCAGCAAAAGGGGAATTATAATCATGAAGACAGCTGGTAATGAAAGCATGCATTAACTTCTCAGTGTCTTTAACAGCTAAAAACGTTCTGACTTTAGCAATGTTCCTGAGGTGATAAAACACTGTCTTTGTCACATATTGAATATGACTTTTAAAGTTCAAATCAGAGTAAAAAATTACACCTAGATTACGAACAAATGATTTACTTTGGGTTATGAGGCTACCAAGCTTCGATTTCACCTCCTCTCTCATTCCAGAAGGGCTGAAAAGAATAACCTCGGTCTTTTCTTCATTGACTTTTAAAAAATGAAAAATCCACTCGTTTATTGCTAACATACAAGACCTTAAGTTATTAATTAAATCAGGAGCATTAGGTTCTCCAGAAACATATAGTTGTATGTCATCTGCATAACAGTGAAAGTCAACATTATATTTCCTAAAAATGTCTCCTAGAGGCAGCATATAGAGAGAGAACAGTAAGGGGCCATGAATACTCCCCTGTGGAATTCCACAATCAAGAGAAACAGAGGATGATAAGAAGCCACCTAATTTAACCTGAAAACTTCTTCCTAAAAATAAGATTTAAACCAGTTTAAAACTGAGCCAGTGAGATCTACTGATTCGAGACGATGTAAAGGTATAGCATGGTCAATAGTTAATTAATCAATGCAACACATTTGAAAAGCATGCAGAATTGCAAGAATGTTTTTATTTTAGTTGCAGTACGTAAACAATCATCATACAGAAAAAGAAATTAAAAATATCTAAGTGTTATTAATTGCTATTAATGTCAATGTGAGATGGTGGTGCAGTGGTTAGCGCTGTTGCGTCATACCTCGGGGACCTCGGTTTGAGTCTCCGCTTGTGTTACATGTGTGTGAAGTTTGCATGTTCTCCCTGTGTCGTTGTGGGGTTTCTTCCAGGCACTCTGATTTCCCACCACAGTCCAAAGGCATGCTGAGGCTAACTGGAGTTGCTAAATTGCCCATAGGTGTGGGTTGGAAATGGATGGATGTCAATGCTTCAAAAAATGCTGTTTATGCAATTTCCTTTTATGTGCGTAATCAGGACAATCACATTGGAGACTCCAACAGTAGTCTGCCATCATGTATATGTCCCTTCTGCCTTAGTATTAGTATTTCTCCTCCATCACCTTCATATCCTGGTGGAACCTCTCGCCTTGTTCCTCGCTGAAGTCTCCAAGGTTATCTGGAAAACTGTTTAAATGGCTATGGAGATGTACATCTTTATGCCCATATTAACTTCCAAATTTCTGAAGTTAGCAAGCATATCTTGCACCAATTCTTCATAATTTTCTGCCCCCTGATTACCCAAGTAGTTCTTCAGAACAGAGACAAAACTCTTCCAGGCCGAAGCCTCAGTGTCATTCATGCATTTGATAAAATTGGATTGTTGATGCAGGCTCTTCTTGATGAAGAATTTTTACATGTACCGTATTTTCCGCACTATAAGGTGCACCGGATTATAAGGCGTACCTTCAATGAATTGCCTATTTTAAAACTTTTTTCATATATAAGGCGCACTGCATTATAAGGCGCATAGAATAGAAGCTACAGTAGTGGCTGAGGTTGCGTTATGCATACAGTAGACGGAGCTGCGCTAAAGGGAATGTCAACAAAACAGTCAGATAGGTGAGTCAAACTTTATTAATAGAACACAAACCAACGTTCGGACAACTCCGTTCACTCCCAAAATGAATAAACAGCTGTTTTATTATTTTTCCCGAGGTAATG
>JABFEA020000119.1:13917676-13940080 GCA_019775915.2 Cyphomyrus plagiostoma | reverse complement strand
TACATACACTCCCATCACGTTCCGTGATACATGTGAATCCATGTTGTACATATTCGTCCGACCACTTTCTTCTTTTGTCCGACATAATATTTGAATCCATGCTAACTAACAAAAAAATCACACAAAGTACTACCACGACACTCACATGTTGACTACTGAGCGCGCTAAATTCCCCGCAGCACTGATTGGCCAAGCAGTGTAGCATGATCCTCTGCAGCCAGTGAATTACACGATAATTAGGGTGTGTTCGGACCTCCGCGGCGGAGGCTCTGCTGAACCCCTGAGACCGACTCACCGAACCCCTAGGGTTCGATCGAACCCAGGTTGCTCTAAATGATTAAAATTAGTGCTTGAGCTAAAGATTTTTTAATACAAACCAGATTTGTATTGACACTCATGTTCGGTAGTCCTTTGTATGTCATTTAATTAATCCATCATTTTCATGATTTTTTTGGCTATTCTTGTGTGCAGTGTGTTTCATTACATCACTATCTCCCAAAGGCAAAAACCAGTTAAGCAGCTCCATGTGTAGTCTGTTGCAAAGAAAAAGCTTCTAATCCAATGTTCACAGCAAATGATCAGAACATGTTCTGAAATTACACAAATCACAACAAATTAATTCTGTATAATAAAGTTTGTGACAGCTATTCCCACCTATTCATTCATGTCCCACACATCACACACAGTACGTATGATTACTGAAAGATGAACTGCATTACTAAAATATCTGAACTGTCACGATCATGTTTTAGAGGGTCGTTGGGAGCCATGACAAAGGAGTTATTGTGGTTTCCTATCTTATTCTGGCATGCACCAGCATGTCTGCACTGTTTCCTGCCTGTTGGCATTTCAGGCGGTGGGCCAACTCATGAAGTAAGGCAGGTCAAACAGGGGGATCTCTTGATGCTATACATTGGATTCAACTTTTAAAGCTTTTACAAATACAGTATTGTCCGGATTTTCACCTTGTCTTATGTTGCTGAATTTGTGCTTTTCCTGTAAATATTTCTGGAAAATGCGTGCTAGGTAGCATCATCTGAAACTTCGATCAGAATACATTTTGAACATAATCATACAGCAGCCTACAGTAATAATAATAATTATAATAAAATAAAGCATTATTATTTCAGATTGATGTAATAATGGTAATAATAATGAGAATTGTTGCTAGTTGTTTGAGTAATATATATTTACTCTTTGTAATGCTGCATTATAGAAATTGCAAAGACAAAGATATTTTGGTCTTCTGGTATGCTGAACATGTATTTCCTGCATTGCTTTCTCAAAAGTATTTATGCTGGGTAACAAACAAATAAGGAAATGTTCAAGTAGACTGCAATCAGCAGGCCCAAAAAAAATCACAAACTGATAATTATTAAAAACCAGGAACTAGCGCTGTTTCTTAGTTGAATTGTTCCTTGAGAGATAATTTTTATCTGTACTGTAGCTTAAGTCTTCAGGATGCATGAGTCAAATCATGAACTCATCAGTCCAAGGTTCTGAGGCATTTTGACATCAGTTTTAGATACACAATATGAGTGCTACATGCTAACTGGCTTTCAGGTATTTCCTGTAGCACAGTAACTAGGAAGTTACCAAAATCTGACAACAATCAGAATTACATCAATCTTGAAATAGCAAATGACAAGAACCTGCTACGTGCCATTTGTACTTTTTACTGTTTATCAGCATTGCTGTGGCATCTTCACTATGCACCCTCCCCCAGGTGGCTTTGCTTGTTGCCTGTGTCCCAAGTCCCTCACCATAAGTCACATGTGAAGAGTCATGTCACTTGCAATACTATTTTAAATTAATCCTAGTATGGATAAAACAGGGAGCACAATCACTTTTCCAAATGTGAAATGGTTAATAGTTAGGGAGTATATGAATAATGGAACTAATGGTGTAATTGAGGTTGATTTTTTTAGAATTATCTATCTATCTATCTATCTATCTATCTATCTATCTATCTATCTATCTAACATTTTGTAAATTGGTGAGAATAGTGAGATGTTATTCAAACTTCAATCTTATGTCACTGGAACATCTAAATGATGTCTAAGTTTCCCACTAATAATTTTACACACGTTTTGCTGTTATTGTGTCATACGGTTCTGTGTGACTTTTTTGTTTGCTGTTGTACTGTGTCTAGAGATCTGAAGACGTTATATGTGTGTGTGTGTGACTGATTTTTCTTGCTAGTGCACTTTACATATTGTAGTGTTGAATCTTGCAATGTTGAAACCTGTATCTTTGATATGAATAAGTAACAGTCTGCTAAAGAAAAATGATCAGTCAGTGACAATGAGAAAGTGGGAACTAACTATCATTCATCATGCTCAGCAGCATACACCCTTTTCTTGATTGCATTGGCACATTTCAAGTGCATGTGTATATTCTCATGACAATAAGAGCATTTCTCAAAGCAATTCATGCATATGCCAACATTTGACACATTTCATGAAACCTACTCTGGCGCCAGGCAGACAAAGGCATCACACGGTGCATCTGCGATGAGGAAAGATGGATCACCACAAAGATGCTCTTTATGTTAGTCCTTAAATGGACCTCAGATGATTGTCATTTATTTCATATTTTTCATATTGCTTTTGTATGTGTGCTTTTTCATTATTGTGTATGTGTATTAGTTTCATATTGATTGTTAATGTTTTTATCATTAGTTAGGTAGATAGACAAGTTTAACCAATCATTTGGTGGTCTGGAATGAATTCAATTAATTAGCATAATTTCCTATGGTGAAATTGTACTTGGAACTCGACCAAATTGCATCTTGAGCAGCCTTCTGGAACAAAGTTCCAAGGTACCTCTGTACTCATGTATCAAAAGTAAATTATTCTACCAATGAATTAGCCAATGCCACCAAAATGACAAAAAAGATCAGCAATGTTTTAACCATGAGAGTTAAAAGATATATTTTAAATATGTCAGTGTAAGTACACCGTTGTGCAGATTTAATCAAAATAAGTTTGCAATGGAAAATAAGTATGCAATGGCCCCCCATTCTAGCTTATTTCCATACAATTTTTATCAGTTCACTAGGTCCTAAATCTGGACCCAAGGTGATAAGTATGAATTAATGTGACTGTAATTTCAATTTTAACTGTTGTCAGTCTGTCTCCATATTTCTTTATTGCTTTGGAACTTTTCTCTAATGAAAAATTCACATTATGTAAAATAAATAAAAATACAAAATAAGGCTGCATTATAATAATCACAATGAACTAAATCCCATGTTCCCTGCTACTAAGTATGGTTGTATATCTGTAGTGCTAAATACCCCTATAACCTTAGTTATTTGTTTAGCTGTTTCTGAATTTCCTGGCAAAAGCGCTTTCTACCTTTCTAATTCTACCTTATTCCAGTCATACACACTCTCAGATGATGTCGTCTTAGTTCAGTTAGCATGTCAGATATGTAATAATAGTAATAAGTAATAATAATAATTAAAATAACAGAGTTGACAGTCAGTCTTGGTTTCTCTAGTGTTGGTGTAAATATTTGGGACATGAAAATAATCCATAATTGGCCATTATGACTGACATTAACCAGCATTAGCTATAAACAGCTCACAGCCACACAATTACCATAATATTTCTTAGGTTCCACTCATGCCAAGCAATGTATTCATTTGTGTCACTGTGCATTCCGGACCGAAAAAGACGTAACTGAATGATCAACAAAAAAAAAGAAGGAAAAAAAATATACCTTTCATGATTACCCTTATACCCTTAATTACATATAGATAGATAGATAGATAGATAGATAGATAGATAGATAGATAGATAGATAGATAGATAGATATGCTTACAGCTGTGTCGTATTAAATAATATTGCTATTCTTGATGTACCTGCAATTCAGAGGAACCACCTATTCAAACTCTTTTGTACTCTAATTGCCTCCTTTTGCTATTAAAACTCATACCAGACCTCTTTAATTACTGACACATACTACTAACTGGCATTCAACCTAATATGACTCACCTTTATAGCTGATGAATCACCTTTATAGTGTGATTTAATTACTTGAAAGTACTTTTTCATGTGGTGCTTCTGTTATTTTGTCCACCCCACCCCCACCCCCAAATATATTTTCAATATGTAACTGAATATGTAACTAGATGACTTTACCTAACACAATACCCTAATCTTAAGAATACTTCAAATTCTGCCTAATTATATGAATAACTCTATTGTTCAGTACTGAACTTAGTTTCACAAGCAGGAAAAACCTGATTCAACCACATGTGTGGGTAGTGAGGAAAATACACTCCTCAAACCGCAGAAGTGTCACTGGGTAATCAACACAGGTGTGACCGAACACTCGTCTTATTATCAGTCCTGAGGAAAGAAAGTAAAGTGTTTTATTCATCGCCAGAGACAGGTGTTTAACTCATTTTGAAGTTCTGCTGATAACTCAAGTAAGTATAACAGTATTTGTCAATGTTTTTGTGGCAGAGACACCAAAAACGTTCAATATTGGTGATTGCATTTGCATTGAAATCTGGGATATTTTTGCTGTGGATACGTATGGACATATTTCTTAACCTGACTTGTGTATGTGCTGTCATGAATTTAGATGCATACATTTTTTCTTTAATATTAAACAAGCAAAAAATCATTTCTGTTTTAATTTTGACTTGCTATTTGATAATTCATATTAAGTAGGATTTAGAAATTATAGGTAAGAAATAATGTTGTTTATTTGTATCCAAATAAACTGCCAGTATATTGTAATATTTTAATTTATATTGTTGCAAATTTATGTAATAAGCTATATTTTACACAAATATAATGATAAAAAATAATAGTAAGACTTTTTATTATCATATATCGTTCATTATTTATTAAGTATTATTTATTATTATGCATCACAAGACCAAAATATTATGACATTTACAAGAAGTACCATGTTTATCAGCAAATAATTTCACATACTCACATGAAGAGTTCCCCATTTAATTTTGATTTAAGACCATCCTTCGTTTTTCACTATCTCCTTTTTTGCCATTTGGTAGATTTTTGGTTGAGTATCAGGCATTATTTACAAAATTTCTTTTGGTATTTTTTTTTAACACATATAGTTATGTAACAAATAATACCAACACAATGCAATCACTTTTATTTTATCTGTGTTATCGGCATTTTATGGTGGCTCATTGGGAAGCACTGTTATCTCACACCTCCAGGGTTAGGAGTCCCAATTCTACCTCTGTATAATCTCTCTGTATTGTGTGAATTTTCTATTCGCGTTTCAAAAAACCGGCGGATATGCTTATTTGTGCTTCTGAACTGTCCATAGTGTGTGAATGTGAGTATGTGTCCTATGATGTACTGCCAATTTCTTTATGGTGGATCCCAGCCTTATGTTGCCTGGCAGTGGTCCGATGCCTTACCATGACCCTGACTAGGTGGTTTTAAGACGGATATATTTTATTTTAGCCTTAGGAAAAGGCTACTTTGATTTTAGAATGCAACTGCTGTTGCTTTGTTGACTTAGAGACTTTGGCAATAAAACTGAGGACAACATTGAAATGCTAAAGCCACGTTCTTATAGCACATATCATGTATTAATATACTAATAACGTTATACATTTTTCTGTTCTTAATGTAAGAAAATCAGTAAATGTAATATGTAATGTAAAATGTTATTGGCCAATTATTACAATGCTGAATTTTATTACATGATGAACTGAGAAACCTGTAATATTATTGGCATTTTATTACATTATTGGCTGCTATATATGCTTCAAAGATTTGTGATAGATAGCAACAAGGAAGTGCTTTCTTATTTTTTGTTCTATTTTATTTTATAATAGATGAAAACAATGTGGATATAAGTGATAATTGTCCTATAAAGATACAGTAATAGAAAAAAAAGGCTAAATTTATCATCATAACCCTATTCAGGATAAACAGCTGTACGCTGGATGAATGGACTTGCAATTGCAAACATTTTATTGTGTTTGTATGGATTTTTTCTGCTATCAAAAATGTTGCACTGTCATGATTTCTGGTTAATAACCAGCACTTACCACCCCACCACCACCAAAAAAAACAGGGAAAAGGTACATGTGCTTAGCATTCTGGAAAAGAAATTTGTAACGATGAGTACTGGCTGAGCTGCTTGACTGCTTATGGGATTTTCGCATAAAGGGTGGGCGTGAACTGAACGGTACTCACGGCCAGTTATGGTTCTTCTTGGCACAATGCTCAAAAAATCATGTAATGACTGCCATAATGATATCTTGTTACTTACAGTACATAAATATGACAAGATATCTCTCTGCTAAAGCTTCGAACACCTGCATTGCCTGACACAGGCCTACATAATATACAATCTTCCAAAGAGTCAAGTGAATACAGAAAAACGTTTCTCTTTCGCGAAACAGTATGAACAGGGTGATATAGGGTAAAATAATGCTTTGGCTCCTAGTCAGAGTGGGAACAATGTGACAGGAAGGAGGTGGAAATTTGTGTGACCTTTATATTTATGTGTGATTGTTACAGTTAGTTTTATGGCAGCATTCCCCTAAAATCAGCTTGACATGCCTAGTGTCTCAGCTTGCCAATTCATCTTGCAAACTGTACAACTTGTGAGCTGGGAAGGCACGAATGGAGAAAGACGAACTGCACAGTTTGCCGCAGAATGTTACGTTGAGGATAATATATGCAGTCATTTACTAAACCACATTGGGTCCACATTGCTGATGCTTTTGTATCTTTTTTACTTGCCATGCGTAAGATGCATGCATTTGCAAAATTATTAGATGTGGGTTGTGATCTATATACAGAATTTGTCCTTATTATGTATGTTTAGAAGAAACACATATAGTGGAAATTGCCTGTTCTTGGGTGCATGTGTTTGTTTCCGTCTTCCTCATTCTGTGACACTTGTTATCTAAACCAGGTTTTTCCAGTCATCGTTATAGCAGCCCCTTTGTCTTTTGTTTCTTGTTCTGTTTGTTGTTCTGTTAAATTCAATGAATGAGCCCTTAAAAATGAATTGTGCAATTCAGATTAAGGGCAGTTACACTGGTGGATTTTTCATTTAGCTGAATTCTGTCCAGTCTATGAATATTTGCAGTGCTCACACAAACCTGTTTGTGCCTGTGTAGGCTGCCATGTCGCAGGAGAACTTGCTTGAAGGCCCATCATCAGAACATAAGACAGAACTAAATGAGGAAAATTTTCTTAAAGAGTTGTATCTCTTCATGAAGAGCAGAGATACTCCCATCGAGAGAATACCTCACCTGGGCTTCAAGCAGAGTGAGTGGAGACGTCTGCAAGTAAATATGCTCACACACAGACATAAAAATGAACATACTACCACAACAAAATTCACAAGTATAATCGGCCAAATGTACCACAGAAACACAGCAATGAGTGCATATAGTGCATTTACAGGAACATAATTTGAATTTTTATTTGCATGCTTTTTTTTTTTACAGTTGACCTTTTTCTGATGTACAAGACAGTGCAAAACTTAGGAGGCTACAGTCAGGTAAGGGCAATGCTGCTGTCTTTTCTGTTTTTGAAAATGCAGTTTTATGAAAATCTGTTTCAATGATTCAGTGATACGTTAACATATGAAATAAGATTGAAAGTAATTATTAAGCAAAAAAGCTTAATTCTTCAGGAAATTATTTTACTGGCAAAACAGGTGGGTTTAATTTGTCATTATAGCATGAGAATGTAGTATTAGAGTTCATATTTGCAACAGTAGACTGTGCTCCACTACAATTTGCTCAAAACAACTTTCTAGAACAGCCTATCAGACATCAATACTGCTATCACATTACTCTTATTTGCCTGGCAATAGATTCTAAAGAATGCATCCTCCTCAAAGGCTGGTGTCATGAAACATCATTATAGTTTTTTTTTTTTTTATGGAGCCTCAAGTTAATGATGATCAAAAATAACCATTAAAGACTGGCAGACTCACTAAGATATTGGCAGTACCATCAAAAGGATTAGCACTTGAACATCTTAAAAATAATTTGATACAATGATTCAAATGACTTAGTAATGCAATTTCTCCAAAAATTTCAATTTATATGAACTTAAATGTCATACAGGAGAGTTTCAGGGGACTATTCCAGTATTCAATATGTAACACTACTATCCAAAATAGTAAAGATACATAGTGACTTGTATGTGTGCAAGTATTTCCTTGATTATCCTTTAAAATCAGTCTAAGGAAAGGGGTTTGTGAATCTGTAATCTGTGGCTGCATAGACTTGAATGGAGGTAAAAAAAAGAATTGAGGCACTTCTCTGAATTCATTTTTCTTTTTCCAGGTGACGGCACATCAGCTATGGAAGCAGGTGTATAACGAGTTAGGTGGAAACCCACGTAGTACCAGTGCAGCCACCTGCACACGCCGGCACTATGAAAAGTGAGTGATGATTTTCGTAAATTCTGGAGCGAGCTGCACTTCTGCTCATTTAATCTTATAGCAGCTGAAACCCTGCTACTGTCCTGTGTTTTCTGTATTAGCTGGATGAGGCCTGATAGAAGAGTATTCAGTGTAGGTGTAGAGGTGTGCCTTTGCTCAGGGTGTCTTGTGTATATCCAGGCTTATACTGCCCTTTGAATGGCACATAAGAGGGAAGGACGACAAGGACTTGCCTGTTCTGCGCCAACAGAAACGATCACGCCTCCATAGCTTCCCGCATGAGGAAGAGGAAGTCTTGAGGGGAGCCAAGCGGGGCATGAGTTACGGACTCCGGCATGCATTGGTCTCTCAGGTATCATCAAGTGTGCCAGGACCAAATGAAGACTATTCCTGTTCTGTCTGTATAGTTATCCTGTTCCCCATACTTCAGTTAAGAACATTTACAGTGCCAAATGTATAGATATGCAGTACTCTGCCTACTGTTTTGGGAGACAAAGCTCTAAGGTTATATTTCTTTCTATCCAGGACACTCATGACTTTTTCATGGACAGCCGCATGGGGGTCATTCCTATGCCTGTGCATTTCCAGCAGTACTTCCACAACCACCCTTCATTGCCCCCCTATTACCCAATGACCCCAATGGTCCAGCCACCTCATACTAATCTCTCCCCACCCATATCCCACATACACCCCCCCCAAGAGAAAAGCGACTGGCCGAAGCAACCGCTGGTCTTGCTCCGAAATTTAGCCAAGGAGTACATCTCATCTTCGGGATTTGCTGAGCCACTGAACCTTAGCTGCAAAGATGGAGGTGCAGACTCTCTCAATCAGAAGCCATCTTCTTTCACCCCAACTGGCAGCAACAGCAACAAGATGCCAAGGTTCTTAAACAAAGTATTTCCTTTATACCCAGCCTGGAATTTACCTAAAGATGAGGTATCTGATGGGATGGAAAATGAAAAAGTTCCAAACAGATCCAGCCCACGACATAGTCCAGTTACGATCCAAGAACCAAACGTCATTGATCTTTCCTCTTCCACCTACCAGAATACCTCTCCAGCCACAACTCCCAGTGTGTATATGAAGGCCTATAACAGGATGTCTCCACAGAACTGCAGACCTAGTGATTCAGATAGCACATATCCTGTGATGCAAAAGGATGCTGAGAGACCTTTACAGCCTGCTCTTTCTCCCTTCAATATGAGCAATCCCATACTTACTTCACCTAAGGACTCCACTGGTAAAATGGAGATCCAGATCCCATTGGCAGTGTTGCAGGACTTGCTGAATGCTAAATTTAGAGTGGGATCCAAACTTCTGTCAAGTAACCCAGTATCACAGCCTGACAAAGGCCAGGTCATCATTAATGAAGACACGTTTGAGCACAAAGCAAGTTTGGAGAGCATTCCCCAGGAAAATGGCTCCAGACCACTGACTCTCCAAGTGAAGGAGAAGAAATCTTCAATGGAAGAGGCAGACCATATAAAGAGCAGCCCAAAGAAAAAGACAAATGTGGCCAGTCACCTGAACAGTTACCATGTCTCTTTGGGAATCCAGGCACATGACTGGGAATCTGCATCAGAATGTAAGAAGAATCTGCCCCATCTAAGCATGCCTATAAGTAATGGAGCTGGTAGTGCTCCATACCGCCAGATGTGCTCACAAGACGATGATTATGAAGTTCAGAAGTCCTCCGCCATCAGGAACATCCAGATTAAGGACTTAATGTTGGACAGGAACTCTAGCCAGGCCCAGTTGGCACGCATGTGGTTGAACCCAGGGTCACATGTGGCAGAACACGAGTTAAAGCGCCCACAGACAACAGTTTACGTAAATGATGCTTTACATAGCAGGGACCCTCTGTCCAGGCCTTTTCAAGGCATGCCCTTGGCAATACCTGAAAGACATTCAATGCTCATGGTCAACTCTGCCTCACCATCCCTGATGCCCCTAACCGTAGAGGAATGCCTGAAACTCAGAAGACTTATTTCTAGCTCTCCGTAAATGTACTGTGAGTGGATTTTTTCGGACACATTGGAATTGTGCACTACTCTCTAAGTGAAGTAAAATTTGATTCCACAGCATTGTTATGTCTATTCTGATTTATCGTGAGGACCTACATGCTTCATTTAAAAGCTGTTTGATGCCCTACACACACACGCACACACACATAAAGTCAACAAAAAATACATAAATTAACTTCTGTGACATTTTCTATACTGTTAAATTTTTCTGCTGCTAAAATATCCTTTGTAATTCTGTGAAGTAGCTCTCATGTACATTTTTGTTTAATAGCACTATTAAGCAGTAAGAAGACTTCAAATTATCCTAGATGACTAGATGGTTATGGACATATTCCAAAAAAATGATGTAAAGCAGAAGTCTTTTTTATGACTGGCTGACTTTAGGAATAGGTCCTAACCTATGTTATTTTGTCACAGTAATGAAAGTAGCATTGAAATATATAAAACTTGTTAGATATGTACATATGTACACTCCGATAAACTGACAGGTAAGAATAAAATTCATGTTTGTAAGGTTTTTATACATAATTCAAATTTTATACTTTATTTTATACTAGGTCAAAAATTATGTTCTGCTATCAATTTCAAATGATAATATTGGTTTTCAGTAAGCTAATGATAGAGGCAAAGTTATTTTATTTTCACAATCAATAATATTTTAACAGATATTATACATCCATACAAACAACATGGACTGAATGACCTCTCCTGACCTCTCCTTATTTGTAATATTTCCTTATGTACCCAAATATTTGCTACTTTTGTTGTATATCCCATGTAAAAGAGCAGGCAGTAGTGAAAATGTATAAGTTTGTTTGAAACATTTTTGTATTATTTGTGTTATGCTAAGTCCAATCATATGAAGACTTCTATTCTGTTTTACAAAATTGTTGTTTTACAAAATAAAAATATTTTTTTCATTATTTTAAATAGTGGATTTTTTATACTGAAACATCACTGCAATAAAAGACCTTTGCAATATTTCTCAAGAACATGAAGAAGAGTGGATACTTTGGTGCAGTATTCTGTATGATTTTTTTAAAAAATTCATTAATGATTGCTGTGTAAATGATCAGACCACAGGAGCAATAAAAATGGATTATTCTGTTCTAGGAGCTGCCTTACTGATTACCATAAACTCATAGTATCCATGTATATCCAGTATTTATAGTGTTGCAGTATTGCATTGTTAAATATATTATTCCCTAAGCCTCCAAAGGAAGACTAGAAAATATGTTGATGCAAAATGTGTTGACTGCATTTACAAACTAAATCATCTAGTTATATAGCCAAAAGCACATTGGAAAGGAGCTGGAGAAAAAACAAAAATAATAATTTATAACACATGAATTGCATAAATAGTCAGGCATTTGTTATTTGTGTTTAATAATGGAATATACTTGCAACATACACTCTAGTTTGATATGACAAATATTTATTTCCTGATTGGCTGGCATACACCTTTAGACATGTTGTTAACCAAATAAAATACCTTCACCTTTTTCCTCTTACAGTAGTAAATTTTATAGTTTGATAAAATATCAGGCCTAATACTTCAACCCAAATTTCCAGGCAACCATTTGCAAGGCGCTACACATTGTGTGATTAGAAGCCCCATTTGCAAGATTTATCCATAAAATAAAAGAGCATGTTGAATGCAAACTGACAAAAGAAGGAGTCTAGGTGGTTTCTGGTAGATTGCCAGATTTATTATCAATTATAATCAGCAAACATTTACCATCCATCCAAACTCACTTGTCTTATCCAGTGTCAGGGGCATCTAGAATGCAAACAAGGCAGTGGCAGCCCATGGCAGGGCAAACACAATCATTCAGCCCCAACAATTCAGCAACTTCATGTCAGTTTAGTGGTTTTTGGACTGTAGGAAAATGAGAGAACTCAGGTGAAACCCCATGATAGGGAAAGCATACAAACCATATATAAAAAATCAACAGTAGAAAGTAACCCAAGGCTAAGTGGATAGCATAGTTTTTTGTGTATCCTGATTAGTGGGTTCAAGCTCAGTTGTGCGTATTTGGAGTTCAAATTTCCTCCCTGTGTTTATGAGAGTTTGTTCTGATGTTCTGTCACAAATGAAAGATCTAATGTCTTTTAGATAAATCAGACTACATCTGAATTATCTGTAAGATATTTCTGTGTCATTTCAATGACTCATATCTATAAATTTATAATATAATAGGGGGTGGCATAGTGCTTGAGTGGGGTACACAGTTGCCTCGCACTTCCAAGTGTGTTTTTTTTCTGTTTACTTGTTTGTTACTCAAAAGCTTTTTAATAAGGAGTCTAGCAGGAAGTAAAAAGCAAATTACAGTTATTTTTCAGGGAATACATGTCAGACATCAGGTATGTTCTTTGTTTTCCTTCCTACCACATTCTAGTCGCAGAGAATTTTTGACTTGAGTACAAGATTACCATTTTCTGACACATTTATAGCCTTTCTTTTTTAAATGGTCTGAGCAGAATAAGTAATAATACAAACCATACAAGATGCCAGTCAAATAAAACAGTAGACAGAGGTGCACATGAGGATAGCTTAAAAAGCCTGTCACTGGATCCAATTACTGTATTTTATACGTATTCACTCCTAATTTTTCTAACTGTGCTTCAACGCATGTATCTAATCATTCATTTCAGAATCTATAGTGCCATCCCAGAAGAGTGAGGCCAGAAAGAACTCTTAAATAAAGTATGTAACATACTTTGCTTATTTATACAAGTAGGTAATCAAACATGAAGGAGAGTGAAGGGTAATTCTTCATTTACTTTGTCTTCCTTATATAAAGACAACAAAGTAAAATGACCAAATGGAACTATGCAAATATATGGCCACACGACAATAATCATGTCAGCATGAATAAGTGTCTCAGCCTACACCGCAGCTGTGTAGCTGGGAAATTTGCTTAGCGCACACACAGCCTTCTAAAATGTATATCTGCATCACAAGGGGGGAACTGGGATGGCTACTTACTCTGATACAGTATTTTTACAATTCCATTGAATAAATTTTAATAGAAATGTGTGCTGCAGCTCAGTGATAAACATTAAGCTTAAACGTTAAAAGCCTACTCTATAAGTGTTTTATGGGCCAAGGTTTCTCATTATGCTACTTCACCGACGCATTTAGGGAAGACAAATTATGTCGTTTTTCTGTGTTAGAACTGTCACTTGGAATGATAAGAACACGTCACCGAATGGATATGTAATTCTGAAGGGATTTGAACAACTTTAGCAAGACACAATGTACTGCAGAATTTCCACCTCAAACAGTTCAGCCACTCAGAGGCTGAATTGGCATTTTCAACACTACTCAGGTACAGATTTTGCTGTTGAAAAGCAGATGATGATGGTGATTCAAAAAAACAGTAGCAGAATCTTCTTACAAAGCTGACTTATATCCTGTATTGTCTGTAAAAAGTGGGATATTGCAAAATATTATGCCCGTTTGTATTTTCCATTTACACATTGATGGTTTAATGTTTTCTAATGTATGTTTAGTTTTTTTTATTGGGTGTATTATTTACTGTTAATTCCCATCAGATTTTTTATGTTCATGGCTTAGAGTATTGTTTAAGAATCCAAGGATCTTTAGCAGGAAGTACAAAGCAAACTATAATTATTTCAGGAAACAATTGTCAACATTCCTGTCCCATGACACTGTCAACATTTCTGTACTCTGAGGCTTTCATTACATGATTAATTTTATTAAAATCTGCCCAAAATGAAATATATAATTGAATTCTATTTTTTGAATTCTGAAGTTAAAGTTTACTTATATTTACACTGATCAGTCATAACATGAAAACCACCAGTCTAATGTTGTGTAGGTCCCCCTCATGCTTCATGCTGGCTAAACAGGTCTTACCCATCAAGGCATTGAGGCATGGATTCCATAAAACCTCTGAACAGGAGGGATTCTACATTTTTTTTTTTTTATAAAGTGGTACAGGAGCCAACCAAGCACCAGTTTGGAGGGGGGGGGGGGGGTCAGAAAATTCTATCAGAAATAAATACAGCATTGGAAATTGGCTTAAAACATTACAATGACAAATGTAATGACATTTTCAATATATGAAAATCATGACCCATCCCTAATGAACGAAAAAACATCATATAGGCGTTAATGTGTACAGTACATTTGCAGTGCTGCCAGCCAATGATGTTGGCCATTGTCAGATTGACTGTAGCCTACCAAAGGTGTAGGAGGGTCACTGCGGGCCAAACATATTCATTGGGGGGCAATCATATATTATGGGTGGCTGGTGTCACCCCTTTAGACATATCTCTGCCTCTGCAGGTGTCCTGTGGTATCTAGCACAAAGATCTTAGAAGCAGATCCTTTTAAGTTGTAAAGTGGGGCCTCCATGGATCAAACTTCTATATCTAGCACACTTCACAGATGTGTAATGGGATTGAGATCTGGGGAATTTGGAGGCCAACTTTTTTCAAGTCTTTTTTCATGTTCTTTCAACCATTCCTGAAAACAGTTTTTGCAGTGTGACAGGGTTCAATATCTTGCTGAAAGAAACCACTATCTTAGGAGAATGCTGCTGCTATGAAGGGGTGTACTTGGTCTGCAACAATGTTTAAGTAGGTGATACGTGACAAAATAACATTCACATGTATGCCAGGACCCAAAGATTCCATTGCCTGAATCATCAAACTGCCTTTACCAGCTTGCCTTCTCATAGGGCATCCTGGTGTGATCTCTTCCTCAGGTGTTCTGACACCTTTCTATCATAGCCAGTATTAATTTTTTCAGCAATTCCTGCTACAGTCACTCTCCTGTGGTATCAGACCAGGTGGGTTGATGCATGCACATCAATGAGTGTCCGGGACTCATGACCTTGTTACCAGTTCACTGGTTGACTTTCCCTGGACCAGTTTTGGTGGATACTGATCACGGCATTCCTGGAACACCCCACAAGACCTGCCATTTTGGAAATATTCTGACCCAGTCTCCTAGCCTTCACAATTTGCCCAATGTAAAAGTCTCTCAGACCCATACGTTTGCCCATTTTCCCTGCTTCCATTATGTCAACTTCAAGAATGGTAATCTGATAATTAATGTCAGTCACCTCATTTGTCAATGGTTTTAATGTTATGGCTGATTGCTGTGTATTGTAATTTATTGTCTACAATCTATGCTGTATTCTGAGTGATAGTTATAGTGTCCATGAGTTCTAAGGAATGGGACCCTGGTCAATATTTTTTGTCATGCCCCATGGTTCAACATAATAAGCGCTATAGCAGGTAAATCCAAAGGCGCCATATGAGCACTATAACGGGTAAATCCAAAGCCGCCATATGAGCGCTATAACAGGTAAATCCAAAGCTGACATATGAGCACTATAACGGGCAAATCCAAAGCCGCCATATGAGCACTATAACTGGTAAATCCAAAGCCGCCATATGAGCGCTATAACGGGTAAATCCAAAGCCGCCATATGAGCGCTATAACGGGTAAATCCAAAGCCGCCATATGAGCACGGGTAAATCATATCGATATATTGCTAGTAACATACCAGGCCTACTTACCTTAGGCTGATCAAAAAACATTCTCATTTTAGTCACAGGTGAAACAGACTGAAATGCTAAATGAGACAATACTTAAGCTTAAGCTCCCAAATGAGTTTATTATGAAACTATGAAAAGGGTGTAAAACGGATCAGTGTTTCCTATTTGTAATTTATAATCATGAGAAAGAAATTTGTAGATGGCACATTTTGGATATTGTGACACAATTTGCACACATGGTATGACAGATTCCTTGTTACTAGTACAGGACATATTTTATGGTTCCGAAACTTGTTTTACCAAATAAATAGTTACCAAACCTGTTGGTATTATGCTGGACTATACAGTGAATGACTGCAGAAAAAGACACTTTTTAAATACGTTCATAGGATTTTATACATTAAGTAGTTTATCTTTTATTACCACAAATTCATTGCTGGGATTTTGGGCCTTGTATTTTATATCATATACATATGGCTGCTACTTTTTTTTATATAGATTCTCCTTTTCTTTTTTACACTTATAATTTTTCTCTTATTTTATACTTATCCTCTGTTAATACTTATTTGTTATCTCTCATTTTTTAATATGTTTACTATGTTTTTAGTATGTTTTGCACAGTTGGGGAGTACTTCTCAGCCAGAAAAAACATTTCACTGTATGTTGTACCAGCTATAACTACATGTGACGAATAAAGAATCTTGAATCTTGAATCTAATTAACTTGCGAGAAATCATTGTCTCCTGTTAATTCTGTCTGTTACAAATGGCTTTGTAACTTGAATTTCCACCACTAAGCAAGGGCTATAATCAGACTGTGGATCAGGCTCACATGGGGAGGCATGGTGGTACAATGGTTAGCACTGGACCTGGGTTCAAGTCCCTGACAGTGTTCCCTGCGTGGAGTTTGCATGCTCTCTCTGAGTCATCATCTGGGTATTCCGATTTCCCTCCACAATCCAAAAACATGGGGAAGTTCATTAGCATTACCAAATTTCCCATAGGTGTGAATGTGCCCTACATTGGGTTGCTGTATCCTGGATTGTTCCCTGCCTTGCACCCATAAACATGTTCTGTATGGATGGATTGGACTCTCCCTGCTTCTTATGGTTGTGCCCATATGTACACCCATGTTGTTCATATTCTCCATTTGTCTTTACTTTATTTTCCATTTTGCTGGTAGTTAATCTTTGTCACCCAGCCTAAAATTTATAATGATTGTGTTCATACTGTAAATGAGCATTGTTATTTTTTTTCCATGATCCTTCCATCATCTAGGCTCTATATATGTAGTTTTCAGCAGTTACAACAATTAATTCTTTCTTTGTTCTTTGTTCACAAGCAAAAAAAATCCAAGGTATTATATAAAGAATATCAACATGTCTAACAAAAGAAAGTATGCAGCCTGGTCCAGTCAATTTGAAATGCATGTTGTTTATTATTACAATGGTGCTGTTGTGTAGTTGAACTATGAGCTATTTGAACATGAATAAATTTAGCAGATTTCCAGGTATCATTGTGAAATATAAATATACACACACAGTAAAAGACAGATGGACCCTCAGATTTGTTCAAAAATAAACGATTCACTGCTTTGTGAAACATTTACTACAATAAAATATTAGTTATTATTAAAGTATTATTAAAATACTTAAAACAAATGTACCGAAATGTTTATAGTATTTTATAGCTTGTAGCAACACATTATTTAGCCACAAAGGCTGAAGCTATTGGTTTTTAAGACATATCAAGTCTGACATTGACATTCTATTAACTAATGTATGGCCTCTTGATTGTGTCTTAATAAACTAAACAATAGCCACTTGTCTGCCTTGTCTCAGGTCAGTTTGTGACAGGTATAATGCATTGTCTGCTCCTTATTTCAATCCTCTACACTGTATCACAACTGATAAGTCAGAATCTTTCATTAATATTTATTATTTTTATGCTTGTAATGGCTAGAAAGGCATGGGTAACAATTGAACAGAGGACTCGAATCGAAATTTTGAGTTAAGAAGGATTCTCTCATTGCCAAATAGGTAGAAAGTAAATGTTTCTAAGCATGGAGTGACTTACTGTTTACAGAGAAAAAGATTGACTGTGTGGACATCATTAGGTAAATGGTAAATGGACTGCATTTATATAGCGCTTTTCTACTCTTCTGAGTACTCAAAGCGCTTTACAGTTCATGCCTCACATTCACCCATCCACACACCGGTGGCAGAGGCTGCCATGCAAAGTGCCAACCTGCACACCGAGAGCAATTTGGGGGTCAGCATCTTGCTCAAGGACACTTTGATGGGGTCAGGAGGAAGCGGGGCTTGAACTGGCAACCCTCTGGTTGCCGAACAATAGCACTTCCTTCTGCACCACCATCTTCCCCACTGATCACTGATCTGATCACTCGAGGCCCAAGTATTTTGGCCCTGATGCTTGAATCTTCATTCAAAAAAAAACAACAATCTTGATGTTGTATATATCAAAATATATCAATATATTAAATATATATTGATATTTGTCAAAGTGTGTTAGCTTAGCCATTTCAAAACCACTGCAAAAATTACCCCAGTACTTGAAGGAACCATTAAATACATTCCTTGACTTAACCACTAGCATACCATATTCGGTTAATAAATCCATCTATTTTCTGTAACCACTTGTCATATTCAGGGTTGTGGGGGTCTGGAGGATCTATTCCAGATGCTATGAGAGGAAGCTAGGCAATAAGGCTGGATGGGGAACTGGGAACCAACTAATAGCAGAGCACACCCACAGGTAATTTGGTAATGCTAATTGTTTTTGAGCACTATGTCACGGAAAATGATGACCTTTTATGTGAATCATAAACACTGTATACAGTTTTAACAAATGTGTATTTTTGACAGATTATTCCATCAGATCATTTGAAGGTTAGGGCCCCCCTTGAAAAAGTTTTTTAAGTATAGGTTCTTTATTGATGTAGAAAACGCATATGAAATTACGAACATATAAGCCCTACATTCAGGTAAAATCAATATATTAAAAGTAAAATCAATATATTAAATGTACCATTAGTGTCATTAATGTCAAATGTGTCATTAAACGTATACATATGTCATTTATTGATGTAAAATACATATTAAATGAATGTTTTGTGAAACGCATGTCCTATATTGATGTACAATACATATTAGATGAATGTTTTGAATGAACATTTTAATTTTATGCATTCTTTGAATGAACTCAATCGAATCATGGACAGTGTTTACACACATCTGAAATGAGTATTTTGAAAAGGAAACATCCTTTTTCAGTTGATGCTTTCACTTTGTGTTCTGAGAACATAGATGAGCTAATCAAACTGAATTTTCTCTAAACAACCAACTGAATCTGGAAAGATCATGCATGTATTCCATTAGAATAGTATAAAAGGAATATTAATTTTTATTAAGAAACAACAAGCAATAAACATTTCCTACTGAAGCCAAACGCTACCACATATGGTAAAATGTGAACTTAAGGTAAAAGTTTAATATTTTTCCTTTAGGCTTTTCTCTTGCGTGCCTTTTATGTCGAGTGTGTTTTTTATGAATAAAGATATATTGGGGACCAGCATGTGGCTCAGTGGGCCGAGCCTCTCTGCCTGTGATTACAAGGTCAGTGGTTCAAGCCTGGTTTCAGCACATCTCTGGGCATTTGAGTAAAGCCCTTGACCCCCAGTTCCTTGAGCGCCACAACAGTCAGCCACCCTGCACAACCAAGCTCATTCTAAAATGGTGGTGGTATAAAGAGAATAACCCAACAGGGATCAATAAAAAGTATCAGTTATTATGTATGTATCCATGTATATGAATACAACGGGAAATGTTTATATATAGGAGTATATCAAAAAGGAAAAAATAAAAATATGAAACATACACGAACTTGCTTGTTGTTTCTTAATATACTCACACTCTATATTTGCTCTATGGAAGAAACCTACCACGTGTGTACGTGCATATGTGTGTGAAATTAAAACCCAGTGTAGCATCCAATCTTGTGAAGCATGCAAAATTGTCAGTTCTCAGAATTATATCTTCGGAACTGTTTCAACATGCTACACTCCCAAATTCTGAGAGGTGAAACACAATCTCTAAAAGTCATGTCTACTTTACTATAAGTATATGATCAAATTACTGTGAACTTTCCAGGTGACTCTAGATTCTGCTCCTGGGGAAAAAAAAACAATTGTCCTTTTATCCTGCATTATTTTGTGTAATAATAGCAAGGCAATAGCAAAGCATTCAATTTGACTTTGTAATATTTAATTTTGCATCATGCAACATGAAAGGAAAATGTAGTTTTTTTCCTCTGACACACTTTGTTATTTATCACTGTGCTTTGTGCCCTGGAATAACATAGTTTGAACAAAAAATATAAATAGTTAGTTTTTTGGCTGAAATATATGCAAAACGGGAATCATACTAAAAGGGTAATTATATGCCTCTATATGAACCTATTTTTTAATACTTTTTAACTGATATGTCATATTACAAGGTCAGCATTTACAGTTATGGCACTAATTTTAGGTTTCCAATAAACTGACAAGAATGAATATGAACAAATATTTAAAATATTTTGTTGACCTCAGTGAAGTACCTAGATTTAAGTTTCATTAAATATTAAACCATACGCTGGATGAGTAATGAATACAGGGACCAGACTGGAAGCACAACCGTAACAAGAAAAAATGTCACATGAGCAGATTGGTGTTTAAATGTTTAATTGATTTATATAGATACACCTACGAATTTTCTTAAAAATTGATATTAATTGATTTTTCATTCTCTCAGCAAATTGTTTTCAGATTCAGGTACTCATTTGAAGAGAAAAATGTGACTTCACATGTTCTGTATTGTTTATTAATTTAATGTCAAAGACAGGGTGTGTACTTGAATCACAAATATATTTCAAATTCCAAGTACTATAACTTAGAACTAATTACTCAGGACTGAGGCAATATTCTATTAAGGTAGGGTAGTGCGTTCATTGTGCGCATTTTATTACATCTTAGTATCTACACCGCATAAATTAACAACAGCTCTGAGCTCTAAAAGGTGGGCAGGACCTTAAGGCTAACCAGTTTATGATTATAACAATTGCATTGACGCCTGGTTTCTGTTTTTTTTTTTTTCTTTTTCCTCTTCTTTATGACAAACATCAATAGGCATTGTTTAGTTTAATTCTTATGCACACATAAAACGTTTAAAAGTCTGAACATATTTAATGCTTGACAGTAACTGATGAATGGCAGTTTATTCTACAAGCAGCCTGTATGGTAATTTCAGGAGACTCATTTTAAACTTTTGAAGCCACAGACAGCAATAAAAGGAAGAGGAAGGTCTGTGGTTCAGTGAGTTAGGATGCTGTGCCTGTGAACAAAGGTCACCAGTTTAAGTCTTGTATTCACAACTGGACCTTTGAGTGAGGCCCAAACATCCAGGTGTTCCAGGGACCGGCTGATCCTGCACTGCCAATGGCACATGGATAAAAGCATCTGCTGGGTAAGTGAAAAGCAAATAATAAAATCTGAACACCGTTCATCCAAGCAGGATTAAAAAGAAAAGTGAATATAATATAGCTACTGTAACACACTGGTGAAGGCTTAGTGATGAAAAGGTTTGGTTAAACTTATAATAAACCTTATAATGAGAAAACAAGCCATCTGAGTTTGGACTTGATCGGACCTGACAAGGAGTTTAAAATATAAATCAGTATAGAATACATCAGTGTCATATACAGTACAGGCCAAAAGTTTGGACACACCTTCTCATTCAATGTGTTTTCTTTATTTTCATGACCATTTCCATTGGTAGATTCTCACTGAAGGCATCAAAACTATGAATGAGCACATGTCGAGTTATGTACTTAACAAAAAAGGTGAAATAACTGAAAACATGTTTTATATTCTAGTTTCTTCAAAATAGCCACCCTTTGTTTCATGAATGGACCTATTGCATGGATGGCATCCTATCATGGTACCATGCTTGAATTCAATGAGCTCCTGAGAATGACCCAATCCTTCGCAAATGTTTGTAGAAGCAGTCTGCATGCCTAGGTGCATTATTTTATACATCTGTGGCTATGAAAGTGATTGCAACACCTGAATTTAATGATTTGGAGGGGTGTCCCAATACTTTTGGTAATATTGTGTGTGTGTGTCTGTGTGTATATATATATATACACACACACAGTACAGGCCAAAAGTTTGGACACACAACATTCAATGTGTCTTCTTTATTTTCATGACCATTGGTAGAACATTGGTAGATTGTCACTGACGGCATCAAAACTATGAATGAACACATGTGGAGTTTTGTACTTAACAAAAAAACGTGAAATAACTGAAAACATGTTTTATATTCTAGTTTCTTCAAAATAGCCACCCTTTGCTCTGATTACACACTCAACA
>JABFEA020000119.1:13901818-13917576 GCA_019775915.2 Cyphomyrus plagiostoma | reverse complement strand
AATCTACCAATGGTCATGAAAATAAAGAAAACACATTGAATGAGAAGGTGTGTCCAAACTTTTGGCCTGTACTGTACTTTGATACTTGAGGTGTGGCAGGGTGGCTCAGTGGGTAACCACAAAAAAAAGAATATTGGTTATCCCCCAATGATTAGTTATGACTTCAAGAAAGAATACTGGCATATCCTGTCTTCAATGATAAATCTTTTAAAATTCTGTCATTAAGTGATTAGTGCAAACGGGGAGGAAAGTGAGAGAACTGCTTAAAATGAACATAAATAGCATCATAGGTTCTTCTCTCCTTGCATACCAGTATACACAGATTTCAGTTTATCTTTTCGATTTCCTCCGGCAATAAGGCCCCAATGAACCATCTGTTTTAAACTATGTTGGTTAGTCAATCAACTGCAACACTCATGAAAGTTAACCTTTTAATTGTGAATAATAATTAAACATTGAAGAAGCACATGATAACACTGACAATTAACATCAAAATGTAACAACATACCAAATTAAATGCTCACATAATCTAAACGGCTTTCTTTGAGTAGGTTGATTATTTAAAATGCTTTGTCAAACTAAGAAAACAAATTACAGTAACTAGGCACAGATGAACAAGCTCCGTGATTAAAAAAGAAAGAATAGTTATAGAAGTGTGGAAACAAACCAATAATATTGTTGCAAGCCTTGATCATGTAATTTACATGGTCTAAGTCATACTTCATCACATAACTTAACACTACTTTAAATGCTTTTGAATACTCTCTTGAACAGAGCATAAAGTCTACTAAATGGCTTTTAGAATATCTGTAACTGATTGTCCTTGCAAAAGAAACAAAATTTGTCTTTGAAGATTTGTCATTGACAATGGATATTTAAAGTTATTTACATATCTTCATTTATTTAAAGTTCTTAGGTTTTGTTTACAGTGCAAGTCTACAATAAGTAACTCTTGTGATGTTAACTTGATGTAATCATTTTTCACCCACTTCATCCGCAAGGTTGCTGAAAACAGAAACGCACAAATAAATGCCTCAAATACCCTATAAGGCTTCCATCACTTTCAGCTGTTCACGAAGTGGCTATCTATCCTTTGTGTGCTCCCATGAAAAATAGCAAATTATGAAGAATGAATCTGTCAGTCTTTCACCATTGGGACTTCAGTGTATTTACTGTAAGTGTTAGATAAGAATAACTGGATTCTTCTGCAGAAGTACCGTTTATTGTTTCTGTAACTGTATAATTAGTTCTGTGTTTGCACTGATTATTAAATGATCATGGAAAATAAGATGAAAAGAGGGACACTTTAAGGGAAATACTAAAATGAAGCAAGATGTAATTTATAATAACAGGATCAGGTAGGAAAATCCATAATCTATGTACATACAGTGTTGTTTAAAAGATGCATAACTACTGTACCATTTAGACAATATACGTCAATATACACCCCTGCTTCAGCAAATGAGAAGCCAAAACAATATTTAACCAACAATATGCCTGATTTTGTCTTGTTTCAAAATGCTGACTATAGAACAGACTAGCATTGTCCTTATTGAATTAGAAAAAAAAACATTTGGCAAGACACACATTTGACAAACATTTCAGTTATTTTTCTGTTTGCAGATTAAGAAGCTTCACATTATGGAAACATTTCAGTGATGGTACTCAAAGGTTTTGGGCACCAGGGTCTTTGCATGACATAATTTCATCCCTGAAATTCACTTTCTGTCCCACAATTTGTATTTTCAGAGATGAATGAGCTCCATCTTGTTCCAGGTGTATCTGAACAAGAATGCAAGCTGAAATTTCAGGGGAACTGATGTGCTGTCCAAAAACAGTCAGGAAAATAAATTTACAGTCACAAACATTTAGTATTTGTTGTACGTTTCTTTTTTATTTGTTCATTTCATTTTCAATTTGGCATTGAGGATGCGGTTTGGTTTAAAAAGGATTTGATGCGTTCATTAAGTAGTGGGAATCAATGCAGTTGTGCCGGTTCTGAGGTCCAAATATACAGAAGGTCCATGACTTGTGGGGTTTTTACCCAACTCCTTTCAAAATTATGCAGGGGAGTGAACATACTTATCTTCATTCCCTATATAGCAGGCAAAGTCGTTTTTTTTATCTGTGTTTATACGTACTCATATAAAGAGTGTGTATTTGATTTTTTTTTTCAAAGGGGGAAAAATGTTAGTTATTTAAAAAGCACCACTGGAATCTTGAAATGTACTGATTCTGTTTCTATTTTTTTCTGTTTGAATCAGGTTTTTTGAAATATAGAGCAGATGAAGGGAGGCATAATGGTCAGGTGACCACAAATTTTATGTACATGATGGAGCCGCCATTCAGTTCATCTTCCGGTATACAAACACCACATGGTTTTTGGGAGGGGGGAGCATTATACCTGACTCTGCAGCCAGTTACGAGGGTCAAGCTTTGCCCGCAGGTTTCTCAGGCTGCTGCGTGCTGTGGTACTGCGAGGGAAGGGGGCGCTGTCAGTCTCCGAAGCAGTGCTGCCCTCACTGGAGCTGTGACTGGAGGTCGAGCTAGAGCAGGAAGGGATCGGCTGAGGGGCCTGAGCCGGCGAGCTCCCATAGCCATGGCCCCTAAGGGTACTGAGCTTGGCATCCAGAGAGAGGGTACGAGGGCGTGAGCGGGGGAACAGCGGGGATCCAGGGCTGTCTGATAGCTGGCCACGCTGATGGCGGCCCAGGTCACGAGGGCTGCGACAGCAGAGACGAGGACTAAGACCAGCTCCCTGGAGAGAATGGGAAGGGGGTGGAGACGCCCCAAACAAGGACATCCAATGAAGGGGTCCTTCAGGGTGGCTCAGAAATGACTCCTCCTTCACGCGCCTCGCCAGAATGTCTGTCACCGTCCCAATGTCATCTGACGTGTCAATAACTAGAAAGAAGAAAGGCTTGTTTTTAACAACTGTATTTCTTCCAGGGATGGCAATGAAAGTACAATGCATAACCAAGCCTATCATTCACAAGCCTGAAAGTACATTATGTACTAAATTAGACAAAATTATCTGCACACTCATCCTCTTATTGACGGTCTGGTTTGGTTACATAACCTGTCTAAAGATATTTATCATACAATACATTCCATCGGCCACACGTTCATAAAACAGCAAATATCTGCTAGTGATAATTGCAGGATAAGCAATGTGTCCCAAAATCAACTCAACACTGGTTTGCATCTGCCAAATAAAAAGCATTAAAAAAAAAAAACAATATTCCTTCCGACAACTTGACAAATGTGAATGGCAGCTGTAAAAAGCTATCTTAAACAAAACGTGAAGTTGCAGAACATTCCAGGCCCCGCAAAACATAAATGCTTAGCACTGTTACAGGTTGTGATGACAGTAGGATGGGGACTAGGGGTCCATTGGCAATACAGGCCCCTGTGTACCATCTCTGACGTTAAAGGAGTTCACCGAGATGGGTAGAAAAGCATATTGCACAACTTAGTCAACCATAGAGAATATCGTAGCATTGATGACAGAAGTGTCGGCGTCTGTTGCATTACAGCACTCCGTCACAATGCTTCTATGGGAAATGTGATCATGATTACTGACCAGTGGCCTTTCACCGTTGCATCTTCTTGACAATTTACTCTATAGAGGAAACCCATCATGAATTTGCATACAGTTTGGTTCATTTTTCTGCAGTTTTATGTGTCGAAAGAAAGGTAAAGAACATATGGGCAGAATGAACTGGCCAGGGGCATTCTACAAGGAGTTTAACACATAAAATTAACCACAAACAACAACTGCAATTGCACATTTTGCTGCCTGTTTTCAAGTTTGTTGACATCTTTCATGATTTTAATGAGATTCTAATGAACAAGAGAGAAAGACAAGGATGCAGGCCTTAAAAACATACTTAAAATTTTAGGCAGAGTCAGCATGTACTACATTCATACAGGTGATGATTAAACAACACTTTTGATTTGTTTGGTTTTTCTGTTTTCATCATGTTTCATAGTGGCTCTACACCTGTAAAACAGTTCATCACACAACCAAATTTCAGCATTTGAACCCATTTTTAATATAAAATGTAAAATTTATGTAACTGTATTAAAAAATTAATTTTCCCTATATAGATTATTAGCATTGTACTACATTCAAAAATATATCATTTTGTAAATCAGACCACTTAAAAAGCTAATTAAAAATAAAAATACATCTTTATACATATTTGTCACGTTCAGCGACGTCCGCTCCGTACCAGCCCCTCGTGTGTGCCACGCCCTCCTCGTTACCTCCTGTGATTTCCTATTGTGTCCACCCGTGTGGCGCCGCCGCACGCCGGTCCCGTGATTTGTATTGTCTGTATTTAGGTCTGCGTCTGCGTCTCTCCGGCAGACGCGGCATAAAACGTGTCATGTCTACGTGTTGTTGGAATAAACCCCGTTTGTCTCGCAATCCTGCCTGGCTTGCCCGTTTGTCCTCCCGGAACGCACCCGGATCGTCACAATATTCTGTCTGTGAAAATGTTCTATTTTGCAAAATAAAATTTAAATAAAATCTTTTGTTCCTTTACTGATGTTACATGGTGTAACTGGCATTATAGTCCTGTTTGATAAGGTTTTTGTTCTTCTTAAGGATATATTGTTGTTCAGTTGTTGAAATTGCATGCTTGTTCTGCAAGGATTTTTTTTGTGGAATATACCGGTAATTATACCTTTAAAATGTATAACAAACTTCTATATTTTTGTATTTTTTTTAAATGCGTCTACAAGTAATCATTGGTGACAATTATTTAAAATAAATTCCTTTATTAAATACAGACACGTTAAAATTCAAAATTAACTAATTTATAGGAAAATGAATGCCTGATGTGATGATACCAGTGACAGGTCGACCAAACGTTGCATTGTACATTAAGTGATGGTTAATGCACAACGAGCCATCCAGTACACATTTTAAAAACACAAACAAACAAATTTATTATTGTATAGCGCATTATCACAACATTACATTGGTAAATGGACTGTATTTATATAGCACTTTTCTACTCCTATGAGTACTCAAAGCGCTTTACAATACATGCCACACATTTTCAACCATTCATTCACCATTGGCGGAGGCTGCCAGGCAAGGCACCAACCTGCACACCAGGAGCAATCTGGGGTTCAGTGTCTTACTCAAGGACACTTTGATGAGGTCAGGAGGAACCAGGGCTCGAACCTGCAATCCAGCCGAACGATAGCACTAGCTCCTGCGCCACCATCTCCAGGGCATTTTGCGTCAAAGAGCTTTACAGCATCCCCACCTAAAGCCGCCAGTGAGTAAGCTATAGGCGACAGTGGCAAGGAAAAACCCCTAAGGAGGAAGAAACCTTGGGAGGGACCAGACTCAAAGGGGGAGCCCATCCTCCAGGGGCTGGCAGGGAGAGTCAAATTGCATACATTTACATTTTGATATTCAGCTGCGTTATAAGTAAAACCAAACTTATTTAGTGTTTTCCGATTATTGAAACCAGACTTACATACCATCTCACCTAGGCAGGTTAAACAGGACTGTAAAGTATGACAACAAATACATTACATCAGTAATTCATTTTGATATTTAATCACTGACAGGTCCTGGTTCTCAGCCTGAAGCATTGTTGTTGTCTAAGTTATTTGCAGCAATATCTTGCCTTTTACGTTACTGTAAAGTAACATTAGTTAGAATTAAATATTATAATCAAATATTGATTTACTACTGTGATATGTGTCAAGTCATAGAAAATTTATCGACGCCCTTCAGGTCTGAAAATTCAGCAGTGCCGTGGTATAAAATATACTGAAGTATATCTGAAATTGTACTCTTAACATTGGGACAGAGGGTCTACAGATTTTCCCAGAGACTATAGACACAAAACAGGGAACAACCCATGATGGGGCACCATCCATCGCAAGGCACATTCACACACCACTCACTGACATGTACCCACCAACGGGCAATCTGGCAACACCAACTAACCCCATGATAACACAGGGAAAACATGCAAACTCCACACACATGGAGCCAGGCCACAGACTCAGACCCTGGTCCCAGAATGTGAGGCAATGGTGCTAACCTCTGCATTACCATGCCACTCTACATGTTTAACTTAATCATTCGATTTCAATTCAATTCCATTAATGTCACGGTACCTAAATTGATAATAGTCACAATATTTTTTCAGAAATTTCAGTTTCACTAACCACAACCACAAAGATTTTTCTATCACTGAACTTGATCTGGTCTGTGAGTATCTTCTGCTACTGGTCTCTCTGCTTTGTTATGGTTTGGGTTGTAACATCCTTTCTCTGCATTAACCTACCATTTGTGTATAACCTTAGACAGAATGCCTGTCTGTTTGACAAAACCCTTTACCAACTTTTGTCATAAAATACCTGAGAAATAGACTCACCCAAACAAATAACAAGTTTATGATCTTGTCTTCCCTTGTTTACATAGCAAATAGTTCTCACACATATCCACATGGTGAGATGCAAATTCAAAACTATTTGAAGTATTCCGGGGTTTGTTGAGTATAGTCAATAAATAACATAAATGTGACAGAAATAAAACCTGTTCAGGTTTCCCTGCCTACAGCATGTCACCAGTAACTTGACAGACTGCTGTGATGCTGAGCTCTCTGATATCACCAGAAAGACAGAAACAAAAAATAGGACAGTACAGCCCTTCAGCTTTGCAAAGGGTGTAACCATCCTGGTTAAAACTAATGCCCTACAGGACAAAACTCCTCTCGGGGTGCAACACTGTTTAACGGCTCGTGAAAACAGAAACATGTCTTAGCTAGTGAACATGCAACTATGTGGGCATAAAAAAATTCTGGGAAAAAAAAACACGTTGCAGTCACAAAAAAAGCTAGAGGGAGGAGAGTTTAATGAAATATAGCTACAGATAAGCATCTGTAATATGAAACTGTTGACAGCAATATGAATCTCATAGTGTCATGGTACATGGGGGGAGGGTGTCCCTAGCTGACGACCCTTGCTTTATTTAACGTTGTGTGTGTGTGTGTGTGTGTGTATATATATATATATATATAGTGATATAACAACGGGTATTTCTGAAAAACATTCCACTCTCTATACACTCTATTTGACTTTAAATTGACTGATTGGTATTCAAATTCCCTTCATATACAGCAAAACAAGACAGAATTGTTTTCATTTACATTATTCAGAGTCACTGAGGAGAGGTGAACCATTATTAATCTTGGAAGTGCTGTTGGAAGTGCTGTCTCAGACAGTTAATTGTGATTTTAAAATAAAATTTTATACTATTACTTCAGGGGATAACTAATTAGCTCACTAAAAGTATAATACAGTAATGACACATTCATCCTAAAAAAAAAAAAAGGATTGGGAAGCTTGTTGTCATAACTGTTACTTCACCTGTCACTGTAGTAGGAGGAGAGGAGAGCGCGTATCTCTGTGGACACTGTATTATCCTGAAGCAGGAGTCCCTGGCACGACTGAGTAGACATGGGGTTCACTTGGGCAGGCACAGTGCAATGCAAATGTGGATGGGTGAATTGGTACACAAAACAGGCAGGGAAACAAACAAAGGTGACAAATGGAATGGGAGTTTATTGTAATGAAGGCAAGAGGAAAGAAAACATGAATGGTAATTAATTTTAAAAAGCGCAATGAGTTAGTGATATATATGCAAATAAGCGGGGGGAGTGCATAATGTAGAGCAATAAACATTAAAAAAATAAAACAATAAGTAAAATATCGAGGAAGCAAAATTAAAAATAGATGGGATACAGTAAACAGGACAGATGGTCACAGGTAAGAATGTGGAGAAAAGAGAAAGGAGAGAAGCCGAGAGATCAATCAGTATCATCCCCAAATCAGCCACAATAAGTAACCAAGCCAGAGCTGACATGCTTAAAGTGTTACTGCACAAGAAAGGCCCATGCATTTAACAGAGAAGGAAAATTTTAATCAATAGAGAAGGAAAAGTGATCAGTCGGTTTGTTACTATACACATGAATTTAGAGCAGGTATTTACTGTATGTTCCTGTTGCTGAATCAAAGATTTCAAACTTGTAGCCTGTGGGCCATGTATCACCTGTAACAGTTTCATATGGCTCGGCATATGTTCATAATATATATGTAAATTTGGATCATAAATCAAATGACCTTAAACATTTTAGTTTTGCTCTTAGTGAAATCAAGTCATCAAATAGTTGCAGAACAGGCACATATAATGAGATGTTTTTTCCCCCTCATAACAAGCCGGCATACAATCTGACTTCAACTGAACTATGTATGGTGCATCCTACAAAAAGAAATTTGTGTTTGCATGTATGCTAGCAAATGTGACCCTGTCCTTGCCAAAATGTTTCTTTTGAAGCATAAAAGTAAAATTGTCTTGAAGGATAGACAGTTTCCAAAAAAGTGGATCAGCGCTTATTTTTATGTTTACTTTAATGCTACCACTACCTGCCAGACCTGGAAGGAAAACGTATTAGTCCATGAGGAATACAATCCCAAGGGTCACTACTCCATTAAACTTGCAGTGGAATAAGGGTAGGTACAAGGGAGAACAGAGGGAGAAATTAGTCATTTGACTTCAAAGACATCTGTCTATGCAGCAGAGATATTTTGGTTAATGCAGCAGCTGAGAGTAGCTATATGGTCAGTGAGTTCAATGCAAAAACAGACAAACCATTTCCAGAAGGACAGTCCAAGAAAAGGCCCTATTTTCCCACCGGCTGAAAAAGCAACATGAAGTGGTTTTGCTAGTCTTGTAAAGGCGCATTTTCAGGCCATACACACACGTTGTCAAAATAGCAAATAATTTTGCGCCCGCGATTTTATGTTTTATAAATGAAGCGTGGCTGGCAGCATTCTCGTGTGTTGCCATTTTAAGGCAACAAAAACCAAATCTAAACTCAGTGTTGCATTGTTAAATGGCATTTAAGCGGAATGTTTTAGAGTCGTACAGGTGCACGACTCTCATTATTGACACGGGTATATGCTGGAGGTTCATTAATTTAACATGATCATACTGTTTAATGAAACTCCAAAAGAAAAACAATATACAAAGAACAAACCGAATCATTAAACAATCATTCGAGTTCATTATCAGAATCAAGCATATACTATAAATGTACTGAAAATGCGTTTCAAATATGTAAGTCAGGTAGAACATTACAATAAAAACTGTGGGTTGTGTTTTGTTTGAACAAAGATTGCACTTTTATTTTCATCTTTTGAGTCTACTCTTAATTTTGCAGACCCAAAATTAAAATAAAAAAGCATAATTACATCCCTGTTCCCAGCCACTGTGCTCCTTCAGCAACGAGCGTCTGTTTTTCCTATCTTCTGACAAAATTATACTGCTTTCGGCACTGCTTTCTGGCATCTAATGATGCTAGAAAATGAGGAAACATTTGCTGATATCTCATCCCATGCTTGCTTCACCTAATAAGGCATATGTGGAACAGTGGTGCTCCCGCAGATGTTGTGCTTGTGCCTTTTCACCTCGCACATGAGCATGTCTGTTCCCTCGAGTGATAAGCAATCTAACTTGTTGGGCAAATGCGGCATGATAATAGCAATCCGCTGTAGCTCACGCACCACTGCGTTTTAAAGGTGAGGTGACTCACCATTCCAATTGCTTCATTGCACGATCCATCCAAAACGTGCCTCTGAATAATTAAGAGAGTTAGGACAACCATTTTGCGCATTGTGCTGGTGCAAAGTCTGTTTTTTCCACAGTCAAAATAACGAAATAGATTTGGTCAGGCCCATAAATGTTCGTCGCGCTTTGTGCTTTAGACTTTGCATTACATCATCAAAATACAGCCCAAAGACTGCATATTGCAAGATGCTAGTATTCTTTTTCCTGACATATCGGTTTTACCTCAAGCACAGTGGCAGGGCGAATAAGTGAATTGTTAAATAACATAGATAATTGGCAGTACATCAAAGTGAGAAAATCCAGGGCTATTAATTGCCACTTGACAAGAGAACTGACTTAAATGATACTAACTATATTTGTCAACGGTATTTATGATGAGTATGAGATGAATTGCAAGTGAGTGCACTGATTTGCCCTGGGATAAACTGAAACAACCACAAATGATGCCCAATGATTTGGAGAAAAAATGGTCCAATCAAGGGAAAGGTGGCGGAATAGAACATAAATCCTTTTCTGCTGGTGTGGTACCTTTGGATTGGAAGCATTGTAATATAACTCCCATATTCAAAAAAGGGGATAATCCAGCAAACTATAGGCCAATCAGTTTAACTTGCATAACTGGAAAAGTAATCCAAGTGAAATTAATCCAAGTGAAAATGGTAAAATAACTGGATTCAAATAACATTCTGAGGAATAGCTGACATGGATTTAGGAGAGGTAGGTCCTGTTTAACTAATATATATTCTTTGAGAAAGCTGCAAGAGAAATTGATCACAAAAAGGCCTTCGATGTGATCTACTTAGATTTCCAGGAGGTCTTTGGTGTTGTCCTCCATGAACGACTCTTGCTTAAGCAAAAAGATGCAGGGACTTTAGGGACTTTAGCAGCTTGGATTTGAAAACTGGTTAACAGACAGGAAACAGCGAGTAGTTATTAGAGGCACAATGTCACAGTGGGCCAGCATTCATAGTGGGGTACCACAGGGTTCAATTTTAGGACCACTATTGTTCCTACTTTATATTAATGCCACATCAGGCATTGCAGATGACACCAAGGTGGGTGGTGAAATAGATCTTGAATTAGCAGCAGATAGGCTACAGTGGGATCTCAATTCAATTAGTGACTGGGCAGATACATGACAGATGAAATTTAACATAGATAAATGTAAGGTAATCCATGCAGGGAGCAGAAATATAAAGTACGGATATTATATGTGTTCTGAAATAAAGACAGCTGATTATGAGAAAGACCTCGGTGTGTATGTTGATGCTTCCATGTCCCACTCTCGCCAGTGTGGTGAAGCAATTAACAAGGCCAATAGGATGTTGGGTTACATCTCTATGTGTGAGGAGTTTATGTCAAGGGAGGTGATGCTATGATTATTCATTCCCATGGTAAGACCCCACCTAGAATACTGTGTGCAGGTTTGGTCACCATACCTTAAAAAGGACATTGCTGCCTTGGAAAGGGTGCAACGTAGGGCTACAAGAATGATTCCTGGTCTTAGAGGAATGTCTTATGAGGAGAGGTTAGCTGACATGAATCTGTTCAGCATCAAGGAAAGGAGACTAAGGGGTGACATAATCCAGGTATATAAGATTCTAACAGGTCTGGATGCTGTTCCGCCAAATGACTACTTCAATATTAGTTTAAATACTAGAACTCGTGGCCATAAATGGAAATTAGCAGGAGAATATTTTAAAATAGATTTGAGAAAGCACTTCTCTACATATCTTACAGTTAGAGTAGGGAATAGTCTTCCTGCTAGTGTAGTGCAAGCTAAAACCCTGGGTTCCTTTAAATCAGAGCTAGATTAACAACTCTTAGCTATTAGTTAAGTTGATGGGCCGAATGGCCTCCTCTCATTTGAAAACTTCTTATGTTCTTAATCCCACTGTTGCAATTATTTATCAACAGACACTATGCAGTGAATGCTTATCATTTGAACGGGTTATATCAGTTAAAGTAAAGTGCAGTAGTTACAGATCCAGGAGGTTGTGTGAGGCAATGGGCTATGACTGAAAGGTCGTCGGTTCGAGCTTGGCCTTGCCAGAATAGTCACATGGTTAACCGCCAGCTGTATGGGAACTACAAAAAAAGAGAATCTCCCCTTGAGGGATCAATATAGTGTCATTCATAATATTGCTACAACACAACGAAGATGGCTATATACAGCTAAAATTCATAGCTGAGGAAAAATGGGACCCTTTTTCTTCTTGCAATCATTCAATCAGCCCTCCTTGGAGAAGTCCACAGGGTTATAGACCCCAATGAAATTTGAGATTGGGACCAGCTCTAAATACTAAACAGGACAAGAGGCAATTTTAACAATAGGATGAGACCAGTTTGTAGAAACCCAGCTATAGTCAACCTGAATGTAGACAAATTGTTTAAGACATTATATCTGTTTTTTATGGCTGTTTGCTTTCAAACCAGATTTTCCCCTTCGTTGTTGACAATCCTTCAGCCGTGACAGTTATCAACCAAGAAACAAATTACTAGCAGGTCCATCCAGGGAAAGAATGTCTTGATATTTGTACATTGGAAGAATAAATAAATTATGTCCTTGACCCAGATAGCCTTATAATTAGGCAATATTTTCTATTGTCTTTTTACCGACAAGAGGGTGAACATAATGCAAGGACTAAAGACAATATAGACCATAGGCATCACTAATTAGTGCAGAACAAGGACTAAATAACAATTATTAATACATATTCATATATGATACATATTCATAGCCAAACTTATCTGCGTAAGACCTATTGTCTAAATTTAATTTCAATATAAATATCAATGGCTAACTGACTCTAAAGAATATAAAGCATGTCTATGTGTCTCTAAGCAGTACTGGGATATGTAAACAATATAAAAAATGGTTGCTCTTACTCATCTCATGGTATAGCGACCCCTGCTTAGTCATGATGGTCGTAGGTTTCCGTGGCAATGGCACATTGATTTTCATCAGGTCATCACAACACTGCTTCCACTGGCCTGGAGGTTAAAGAAAACCATATGCATCAAGCATTATTCTCCATGACGATAAGTACAACAAAACACACAGAGTGAGAAATGGACCATTGTCCCACACATGCATATTTCACTACTTATAGAAAGTGCAGTCAGTTAGTCAACAGGAGGAAATAAAAGATATTCCCTGTAATTATGCAAGAATAAGAAGTAAAAAACTCCCCCAGGCACTATGTACAAATGAATTATAATCTTTTTCTCAAGCATACCTAATGGGATGGACCAATTTTGGGTATAATTTTACCACACTGGGTACAATCACAGAAGAAAAGAAAGCAAAAGGTAAAGAATAACCTTATTCATAATAACAAAAAAACAGACACTCTATTGTATCAGACAAACAGAAAAAATAAGAATGAAATGAAGAGCACAACAAAATGTAAGTGAAGCAGGAAATAACTCTTTTACTGTTTTAAATATGTTTTGTCCATTTGTAGATGTTGATTAAATGACAGTTGCAAAGGATGAAGGATTGCAAAAATGTAAACACTGTGGATTAGACAGTTTATAATCACAATATCACCTAAGACACCATTAATACCATTTTTCAATAGACAATATAGCACCATATATGATATATGATAATGAAAGTGCCCTGGAATGTTAGTAACGGCAGGGAGGGAAGGGAGGGGCTGGAAAGGCGTGTCAAATGGGTATGTTTATCATATTTTAGGTCTACTCCAGGAACTACTGCACATAAATAATAATACTGCCTTCTTAAGCAATGGAAACCGATTTTTAAAGATCTCCTAAATAGCCATTTAATGGGCACTTTCAGCAAACAAAGTTAAAATAAACTGCCATGGCTTTCATCAAGTCTATGTTTAAATTAAGCATCACCTATTCATCTATAATAGATTTTACAATTTTGAGGATAATTTTTTTTTTAAATAGTACTACAGTACTTCGCATTTTATTTAAACATATGCAGCATCTGGATTGTAATGGCAACATTAGTAAACACTAATCTTACAGTAAGCTCCATCTTATTTGAACTACTGCCAAAGCGAAGATAAAGCAGTTGCACCACACTACTACGCATGAATGGAAAGTTCAAAACAAGTTTTAATCTCAGTCCTGAATGACGTCAAAAAAACGTGTTACTTACACAAAAAAATCCACACTGATTAAAAAGGTTGTTAAACCGGACCTGCAACACTTGACTTTCATTGCCATTGTCTTAATGGTTGCATTCATACGTCATCTATATGAACACAGCACATGGATGGACCCTGAATGTCCTAGTATTGCATCATTTTAATTAGAATGTTCATGAATAGCCACAATACAATTAGAAACTGAATAATTCTGTTGTGCAACAAGAAGGGCCAACTCTATTACACATTAAAATAGAGAATATGTATTTGTTATGGTTACAGAGGAAAAAATTAGATTTATTGGCTTATTATAGGTTATTATGAGCTTAATACAAAAATTCTTCCCAGAAGGGCTCAAGCTGCAAAGGGTGGGCCAACTCCATACGAAAGTCTATGTATTAAGAATGGGATGTCAATAAATTGTGAGTAAAGGCAGGTGTCCCAATACTTTTGACAAAATAATGTATAGATATATATATATAGCATAGCAATCCAAAATATCTGCTCCTTCAAAATGGAATACTAAAAAATATATATGAAATTATCCAGTTCTTTCATGGTTTCGTATTCATTCATTTTTATCATCAATATGTAACTCAAGTTGTCACATATCTGCAATTGTACAGTTTTGTGTGTAAATACTGTGGGGCTACCAAATATGCACATGAGTCTTGTCTGAGGACTCTTTCTGAGTGTGTTCTATGTGTAACGAGGTCTGGAAATGCATTATCAGAAACTGAAACTATACAAGTCACCAATTTATATATACAATAAACCTCACTTTATTTTTTTTAATTCCAGCTTATTTACCTTTATGCTTATAATATACCCTGCTTTTATGTAACTTTAGTCAAAGGCATCTGCTAAATATGTAAGTGTAAATGTTATTTATCCTCTTATGATTTTCCTTGACTGGAATGGAAAGGTTGCAATCCCACCCACAAAAGGGTGTGTTTTGCCATTATTTCCCCATGCCAGTAGAATAATTTCAGTTAGAAGTCATTACTGGCAGGAACCCAGTCAGCAGTGCCTTTCTGGTCAAACAGCAAATCATGCACTGGTACCTGAAGTAAAAAAAAGCAAAAATACCAAAAGAAATCAATTAAAAAATCATTTGAGGAAGGTGAGGTTACATAAAAGCAGACTATCGTCATTATGATTTATCAAGACATTAGCTGGTATGGCTTTTTCTTTCCTTGATTTGACGCAGAAACATTTTGTTCCCAAATGCTTTAAAAAGTCCAGTTTCAAATGCAATAAAAATAATTCACTGATAACACAATAGGTGCCCACAGTGCTGCAACATACTGACAACTAACTAATAAAACTAATTTATAAAAATTATATTCAAAGAATTATATATTTCACATATCTTGTTAGGGAAATTTTTTAACGAAAGACTGATGTTTATTATTCTAAATTCAATTCAATCTGTTTTATATAATAACTTTCTCAGCATGGTTGGGCTGAAATGCTATATATATCTACCCACTATTTTATCAAAAGTATTGGGACACCTGCCTTTACTCACAATTTATTGACATCCCATTCTTAATACATAGGCTTTAGTATGGAGTTGGCCCACCCTTTGCAGCTTGAGCCCTTCTGGGAAGGCTGTTCAAAAGCTTTAAGAGGGTGTTTCAGGGAATTTTTGACCATTCTTCCAGGAGAGCATTTGTGAGGTCAGGCACTAATGTTGGACGAGGAGGCCTGGCTCGCAGTCTCTGCTTGAATTTATCTTATAGGTATTCTATTGAGTTGAGGTCAGGGTTCTGTGTAGGCCAGTCAAGTTCCTCCACATCAGACTCGCTCATCTATGCCCTTATGGACTTTGCTTTGTGCACTGGTGTGGAGTGATGTTGGAACAGGAAGGGGCCATCCCCAAAGTGTTCCCACAAAGTTGGGAGCATGAAATTGTCCAAAATGGCTTTGAATGCTGCAGCATTAAGAGTTCCTTTCACTGGAAC
>JABFEA020000119.1:13878408-13890884 GCA_019775915.2 Cyphomyrus plagiostoma | reverse complement strand
CTTAATACAGAGGACTAATGACAACAACCAGAAACAGCTGGTCACATGGGGATCCCACACGAGGTTAACGAGGGGGCATGGCACACGAAAGGAGCGGACAATCGAGGCAGGACAGGGGTAATGTTGGGATAAGATCATTTTCGTTTTGGAAGCCATTAAGAAAAAAATGCTCTTCTTGTTTTATCCTCTTCATTTTGCTGTTAAATGCTAAAAAAAACTAAAAATATTTAGGTGCAATTTTGGGGGCCGGGAACCAATTAATTGATTTTCAATTATTTCTTATGGGAAAAATTCGATCAGAAGTCAAACTTTTTAGGTTTCGATCCGGAGTCCGGAACGGATTAAATTCCACTGTATTTGGCTTACTGTTTTGTGTATGATTATTACTGTGTTATGCATATGGCATACTTCTAATGTATATGGCTTACTTTTTTGTGTAAAGCTCATACTGTATTATGTATATGGTTTATTGCTTTGGTGAAATTTTAAGATACAAATCCTCACACTCTGGGGCTGTTCTTCTGTATTTATGCTCTTTACCTTCATTGGCTCATTAGCGTTTTAGAATGAGATTAAGAACCAAAAAAAGACTGAAATACAAAGGTACATTTGCGTATGGGAAATGACTGCATGTTTTATGTATGGATTTAATTTTTTTGTTAGGTATGTGCATCAATAATATCGTGCTCTCTGCTCTGCGTCAATAAGTATCAAATGAGAACAGATCTTGAAATTTACAAGCTACTGTGCAACTGAATTCTCATTAACATTTCCATAAGAGCTCATGTGATGTGGTCACATGATGTCAAAGGGAAGGAAAGGTGGCTTCAGTTTCTTTGATTCTGATGATTGACTGGAATGCAGATAATGTTTCCTTCAATATTGTACTAAAATACCATATCCAAAACACGCACACAAATGCAAGTCTGTAACAGATTTAGGGTATTAAGGAGACATGATATCTGATGAGGTGAATGCCAGAGAACTTGATGCACCAGAACACCATCCTCTTAACTTACCTCCCTTGTTCTTGAAGTATTCTGTGTCTTTCCACATCAGTGGGATGCGTAGATCTGCATGAAAACCAGACAAGTGTGTTAAAGGCATGGCAGCATGAGTCACTCTGCCTACAACTCAAAGACAGGCAGCCTGTCAGAGCAGCCACATAACATCAGATACCAATCAACCAAAATGACACTGAGGAAGACAATTTGCTTTGCTAAGAACTGTCCAGCTATATTCCGATGTTGATTGATGGTTAGATCAAGATTGGCACTAGGGGGAGGGCATGTGGTGGCCAACACATAAGTGTTCGGCCTCTTTGTGTATACAGCACGCATACAGCATTTATCTGGGAAAAAAAACTGTTGCTATGCAGATAATTAACGTTTAGCCTCATTGATATTCATACCCTGCTTGCAGAGATCCAAACTGAGAAATGCTAAGTGCCTTGCTGTATTTTATAGATATCAAAGTGATTCATTAGTACTAAATAATGGTCTTATTGCAATAATCATATATAGTAAATGTTAGAGATAGATCCATATGTATTTAACAACTGATGTAGGTCACTGAAGTCACATTTGCCAGTTTGGAAAAGAGATTACCCAACATAACTACTTTCCATAATACTTTACAACATTAAGAGGCTTATTCCCTTAGTTGTTTGACATTGTTTCTGAACTTGGTTATTCAGGTAGTGTACCCAAAATATCAATGTCTAATGACCATGTTTGAAGCTTAAGTATGCCATAGATCAGGGTTCCCCAATTCCTGTCCTGGAGGGCCAGAATCTAACACAGTCTCTCTGTTCAAAACTTACTAAACCTAGTAATTAGCTGATTGAGATGTGTTTCAACAGGGAAAACTGCTAACTGTTTTGAATTCTGGTCCTGATGGATCACAATTGGGGAACCCTGCCATAGATGGTCTAGAGCATACCTGAGATGGCCACTTTTCCCTTGCAGGGGAGGCGTTCATCTGGTGGTGCTGAGTCCGATGGTCTGTGGAAGAAGCATGGCAATTTTTACTTCCCTATGTGACACTCCACATTAACACACCTAGCAGTGCATCTTCATTTATGAGTCTATACCATCGTGCATCGTGCCGAACGTCTCCCTCTACAGACTTCCCCTTGACATCAACAAAGTATTTCTTATCTTATCGTGGACCATCTGCTCCCATAGTGCATAGACCAACACCCTACAGTGACCTACAGAGCAGCCTGCCCGGGCCTCTGACCTGCATGTTGCCCTCTGTAAGATCTGAGCCTCCTTCATGCGCTGCAGTTCTGACATGTAGGCTAGGATGCGTGTGTTGCAGGTCAGCAGACTCTTGGAGGCCTCCAGCGCCTGGTCCTTCTGGGAACAGGCTCCCAGCAGCTTGCAGGTCCCCTCTCGCATCCGTATCTCATGGTCTATCTTCTTCTGGATGTCACTGTCCTGCAAAAGTTGTAACACAACTCTGAGTATCGTCACAGGGAAAGTGCGCAGGAGATTTCATAGAGCAATAAGCACCTCAACTAAGTTTCAGTTTAGTATTTATAAAACGGTGGTTTTGCTGCCGACACAAATTCACAAGGGCAGATGCTGGCAACAAAAAGCAGCCCAGGAACTTGCCACAGACCAAAAGGGGGATGGCAGGGGCTTGGTATTTTTTGCTGCCTTCTGGTTGTGCTCAACTGGTTGGCCAGTAATGCTCTTGAAATCTACCTGGAAACTCACCGATATTGACTTATGTATTGCCAACCCCGGTATACAGACTATACAATGTCGAAAGAAAGAAAGAAAATTCCCAAACTTCCCAAGGGCCCATCCAGGCTTGAAATTCAAAGTTTGCTCTTAACATACAAATAATTGACATTCAATCAAATGGAATAATAATTAAAAATAAGAAATAGCCATGTTTTAAGGTAAAATTGATCCGTCACTGAAAATAAATTCTTCTGTTGCTATTCAGGTATACAGCAGTGCTATTAAAAGCGTCACGCCCCGCATGCCTTTTCTGCTGGGTTCCCTGTGGTGTGGCGCTAATGAGCCACACCTGTTCCTCCTTTAACCCTGCCTCTCGTTTCAGCCCTCATGTGGATGATCCCCGGTGCCTCTCGTTTCAGCCCTCATGTGGATGATCCCCGGTGCCTCTCGTTTCAGCCCTCATGTGGATGATCCCCGGTCCCTCTTGTTTCAGCCCTCATGTGGATGATCCCCGGTGCCTCTCGTTTCAGCCCTCATGTGGACGATCCCCAGTGCTTCTCGTCTGCTGCCTCATCTGTGGTGTACATAGTGCCTCCTCGTCCTGAGCTCTCCTGTCCGGTCATTGTATTGTTACGTTGTAATGTTCTGCTGCTGACTGCATGTGCCCCGCTGTTTACCCTGCATTTCCCCCCTGCTCTCCCTGCCTTGTTTTAACCCCTCGCAGTCCATTTCCTTTTGCCTTTTGTATTGTGCTTTTGTTTGAATAAAGCCCTTTTACTTTGTGCCGACGCCGGCCTTCAGCTCCGCACCATGACAACATGTGGGAGTTGGTGTTGCTTTCATAGTGAAAAAGCGAGGTGCTTAGTCTAATTTTTTATAAGGTTGCATGAATATAATTTCTGCTATATTTACGGTGACCTATGCACCTATATTTGCAGTGACTCATGGAGAGACTATGCACATGTCAAGCCTCTATTCAAAATTCCCATGGTGTGTACTATTATAGATACAAAGTTCTAAAATATATACCAATGTTGTTATAATAATAGATATTAGGGTTTCACTAATACCATTTTTTTTCATACAAAGTACATATACAAGTGCATATATTTGTGTATTTGCCGATGCTGAGTACTGATATTGTCATGCCTACTCGGTCACGCCCACTGCTGACGTGGACCATGATGACCGGACCCGGCAGATGGGATGCCCTATATAACCTCGCACCGGCAACAGGTCGGTGTGAGGTATTGCTGCCATGCCACTACCAAGCATTATAACTCTTTGTCTTCCTCGCAGTTGCGTTCCGTTCGTCTGGCCCTTCCTGAACTTCCCGCACCTCCTTCCAGCCCTCCTTCCCATCCGCCCTCACCGTGACTCTCCTCGTGGACTCCCCTTCGTGGGTCTTCGTCCTCAGACTGACTCCCCGGCAACCCGACTATTGGACTCCCTCACGACCCCGGCTTCGGATCACTTTTCGGCAATCGCCGAACCCCTCGGACGGAACCCCGGCACGACCCTGCAACAGACCCTGACTTCTCTCTGACTGTCCCCTAATAAACTTGGTCGCTCAAACTCCCCTGTCCTGGTCTTCTGTCCCAGAACAGATATGAGTACATTAGGCATTGAAACAACAATGACCTAACCTGGTATAACCAGACCAATGCTCAAATAAAAAATTGTAAATGAACTAATGGGGTCCAGACAAATTTTCATATAAAAAATTCTTTGTATTAATAAAAATAAAGTGCATAACATGAGGCCATTTCCAACCAAATATAAACTATTTCAGAATGCCACAGGCCTGAAGCATATCGTCAAATGCGGCTGCTACAGCTTGGCACAGGAACGGCTTTGCTTGCAATGTGACTTTCTAATCTATCCACTGTAGATTAAACTGCAAACGAGTTGAACGGTAAGTGGTATCAGTTCTTGACGAGTATGAGTACATGAACTTAGGATCGGCCAGATACTCAATGCTGGTGTCGATATTAGTGCATCTCTAAAAAATATAAATGGAAAGTGGAAAAAAACAAATTTAACAAGCCATTAAATATACAATAATATTAACTCCAACAACAAAATATATTGCCTAATTTAAACACACGTATACTTATATGCATATACAAAAGCAACAGGATTTCGCCAAGATGGTTCAAATTAAGAATGGTAATACAAATTGTGATCGCTGCACCAGAAAAATTAACATTCTGTGTCCTTTTGTGCTAGACACTGAAATTCCATCTGCATTCACTGGGGGTTACATGCATAACATATTAAAGAGGAAAAAATCTAAAACAGCTGTCCTGCTTCTCCCCCTTTCACACATGCTGTACACATACCACAGCAGTAAATACGAGGGCCACAAATGTCTTCTTATTACACGAGTATGTTTCCAGACACATGCTCTACCGTAAAACCCAACATGATTCGAAGCATTGGATATAATTTAACTGGCATTCCCATCCAGGGTGCACAGTAGCCTTGTGCCCTATGCTTTCTGGGATAGGTTCCAGGCCCCCAGTGACCCTGATCATGATAAACAGCTCACAGATGGATGGATACAATTTATATCAAATGAACATGAATTGAGGTGTCCTACTTTTGAATAGCACTCTTAACGACCTAAATGTTTAATGACCACATGGGCTTACAACATATTCTACAACCAGTCGGTATTGTACACTGTAGGAGAACTTTGGTCATGGATTTAGCAGTACAGCATATCAGCATCAAGCATCTCATCTCACATCACCCTTTCTCAGTCTCAGCCTCGTTCCAGCAGTTTCATTGCTATCTACCCATTTAGGTTGTTCTGCTGGGAGTTGCTGAGTTTTGGATATTTGAGGCATGTCGGGCTTCTCTCGAATATAATGGTAGTAAATGGTATCCTATCTGTAGTGATTATAACATAAGAAAAATATATGTTAAAAATGCAACAGCAATGTCTCTGACCAGAAATCATGACATAGTTAGTTGAGATAATCTAGATTTAGTTGTGATCTGTTTAATATACAAACTATTTTCTTCTACCGAACTCCACACAACACTGTGTAGATATTATTATCTTTAAAATAATATCAGACATGGTTGACAAAAACCCAGTACCAGTACAGTATGCTTGAAATGTCAGTAAGGGGTGGCATCTCATTTATCGACCAAATTGCTTAACAACCTAGTAATAGGAATGGAAGTCGATTGTTAAGTGAGGAGTGTATTCAAAATGCTTCTTTCTTTAAAAAAAAGTCATTGTATTCAATTTATCCTTCCAATATTATCTGAGCCTCTAGGTAACTGAAGCTGATCAACCATCCATTTTCTGTAACTGCTTACCCTCTTCAAGGTCACAAGGGGTTTGAAGCCTTTGGGTGCAAGGCAGAGAACAACCTAGGATGGGGTACCAAACCATCACAGGGCACACCTACAAGCATTTTATTAACTCCAAATAACCACAGCATGTTTTTTGGGTGTGGGACAGAAACTGGAATACCCAAAGAAAACCCCAGGGCAACACAGGGAGAACATGCCATCTCTACACACAGAGCTATGGCATGGGCTTGAACCTTGATTCCAGAGGTGTGAGGGAACAGTGCTAACCGGTGTACCACTATGCCATCCCAAAGCTGATCGTGAGATAGAAAAACATCACAGTACATGCAGTAATAGTGACTGTGTCTGTTTGCGACAGCTTTATCAGTTTCTGGAAAATATTCTTCTAAATTGGAGCTGGATTGGGGTTTTGAAAGGTGAATCCAAATCGTTATATCTGTAGCAAATGCAAACAGAAAATTATTAACAGTACAGTAAATGTTTGTTTAGCGTCACCATGAGGCTTCAGTAAATATAGCCATAGAAAACAAAGCCTGGAAAGTAAGACAAAGGCTCGTCTGACAAGTTTGGCAAGAACTGAATCCAACAGTTAAGATGTTCTGACCATGTTTTCAAAATAATAATAGTAATAAATAACAATTGATACTTTGTTTGTTGATCCCCATGGGGAAATTCTCTTTAAAATGAGAAATCCTCATACACACACCAACTGAATATGAAAAAATGTTCCATGTGTGTCTCTCCTATGAGTATACACGTTCATATTCATCCAGAGGACATGGCTGCTTTCCAACCAAGGAAAGGTCAAAGGTCATCAGGACACACAGCACTGATTCTTCACACCATTTGCAGTTCGCATGACAATTCAGTGTAGTAATATTTCATACATGCCATGTAAAAAGAAAAAAAGCCAAGATGCATTATTATTAAGCAGAAGTGGCGAACATCTGTGGTACTACATATCAGTATATGCACACAGACACACAAACACAATGAGAGCTTTAAACAGACCACTACTGTATCTGTGGCATTTCATATAACCCCTAGTTAGGGTTCCCAGCTGAAATACCACTACAAAATGTTTGGGGGTATAAGGGATAGGTGCTACTAATCAGAAAGAAAAGCTGCAGCACCAAGCTCTCCCTACCAGGAAGGCCACCACCCCCTTCCTACACCACCACATTAACCAACAACAGTCCCTCATTACCCATAGACAAGCTATAACCTCTTCAATAAGGTACATGTATATGTCAAATTGCAAGAGGTTAGAAGCTGAAAGACCTCAATATTTAAGAAGCTTTGGTTTCAATAGACAGTAGCTAACTCAATGCATATGGCTTTATGTGAATTCAAATATCTCTCCTTTCAACAAGCCCAGTAGTCAGAGTGACTCTCTATTTGTGAACAAAGGGCACTGGGGTGGCGGGCCAAGGTTTCCATTTGTGCAGTGCATGACTCTGTATGACAGTGGCTCCATAGAGTGTGTCTCCAGAGGCTCCACAGCCAGCTGTTCCCACACACACAAAGGAAGTGAGTGTACATGTTGGGGGTGGGGGGCTGGGGAATGCAGATTAAGCCCCATTTGCTGAGCGCCACACATTGGAGTCCAATTCAGATGCCACAGGTCTGCACATAACATCTTTATATAGTGGATTCATTTAGTTTGTATATGTTAGTGATGTCTGTCTATGTTCAAGTACCACCCAGGTCTTACCAGATACACTCATATCAACAAAAACTGAGATAAACATATGAATAGAAGAGACCAACTTTACTCAACCTCATGGGGAAATTGTCTTTCGACTATCTCTCTTGTCATGAGGCATGCAGTGAGCATCAATAATCTGAGATTAGTGAAAATGCTCCAATTTTCTTAATACAAAGAAAATACAACTTAATTTAAAATGTTACACAGCCTTGCACTTTGAGTGAAAAGTTTAATTTTTGAGAAAAAACAGTTACAGTACCGTGAAAAAGTCTTAGGCAGTCAAAGAAAAAAAATATGGCTATTAATCTTGGTAGCATGTGAATATTTGCTCAGAAAACAAAACAATTTAACATCATAACATATCCAAATTAGTGGTAACACAATAAAAATTAATAAGAATTTTGTCTACTCTACAAAAGTTACTTGTGAATGGCTGGATAAACTCCCAAACCACTCCTTAGGGGCACCTCCGTGTTCGTTAAATTTCTCCACCAGCTCAATTAATCGATTAAGTTGATTTATTAAGTAACTCAATGGAATATTGATTTGCCAAACAATGTGCAGTAGTGGTTGAGTCCAAAAATACATGGGTGTATTGAACAGTTCCTGCCAATAATGTGGTAGTTTGAGGAGATGTTTTGAAATGGCTAAGCTGATAGACAGACATGATGTCTTAGTTTTACACCAACACGAAGATCATACATACATCCATCTGTCCATCCATCCATTTTTTAAAAACACTTGTCCTATTTAGGATCGCGGGGGGTCCGGAGCATGACAAGATCATAATTTCCTGCAACTGCCTAAGACTTTCATAATTTCTTAGTATTTGATATGACTTGAAAATGTTCCAAAGATCATCTTGTGTCACTGAATGCTTGGTTCTCATCGTCATCAGGTGCCCCCATAAATGTTCCACATCTTTGAGGTTAGGTGACTCTGGAGGAGAGTCCATATGAGTCAGTTCTTAGTTCTTGAGAAGCTTCAATGTATGCTTGGGGTTATTATCCTCCGGTACAAACCATTCTTCACAAAGATCCAAAACAGATGGTACAGCATGTCTCTGAAGTGTGGTACTTTTCTTTTTTGATGATGTAGTCAATTCAGTGCAAGTGTCTTCAGAGTAGGCAACACACCCCCACATTTAAAAATTTCCACCACCATGTCTCACTGTTGTTTTGATACACTGTGGTATCAATCTTCCTTCTATTCATCTCCTTACATAAACTGTTGCGTTACTGCCAAAAATTTAAAACTTGGATTCAACCTTAAACAGGATTTTTTTAGTGATCCACTGTGAAACACTGGTATTCCTTTTCCCATGCCAATTTTTGAAAAAAAATTTGTACCTCACTGTTTATACAGGTGAGAGCAAATTTGGAGGTTACAGTTCAGGGCCGGCTAACACCCGGCACCCCTCCAGCTATTGGGGTTAAGGGTCTTGCCCAGGTGCACGATGGTGACATCACTCAGCCAGCCATGAGATTTGAACCAGTGACCTTCCAATCACAGAGTCCTAACCTACAGCGCCACACACCACCCCAACTATATACTGACCCAATACCAAGCCTCTAATCTGGAGTCACATATGCTACCATTGTGCCATGAGACCAGCATATCTGTCACTTAGGTGGAATATGAGAACATCAGCGTTAATTTTATTGATGAAAACACTGACAAAAAAAATGTTCATCAATGACCTTTTTTCCATGACTAAGATGGGATATTGACGAGCTAAAAATAGATCTTTGATGATAAAGCTGTGACGAAATGTATAACATCGGTTAACAAGACGAGACTAAAATGTTAACTCGTGGACATTCAAAAGGCATCAAAACAAAATTTGTCTGTCTACATATTTAAGCAATGTATCCCTGTCACTGGCTGGATTGGCAGAGGGACGTGTGCAGATCAAGTCAGAGGCATAAACAACCAGGCGAGTGGATGGATAACCATTCTTTGATGCAAACAGGGTCGCTTGAGAGAAAAAGACAAGATTTATGGGCACTTTATAACTAATTCAGCTTGAACAGAACACAGAACGTGGTACCTAATTTCAAAGCTTAAGTGAAACATGCTAGGCTTCGCAACGTTAACATTTTTTCCAGCCAGAACACATAAAACGTCTGCCTTAAATTATTCTTATACTTTGCCATATAATGTCCTGTTTGAGTAAAATGTAAGGGGGGTAACCGTGTTGGCTTTTCAAACATGGTCTGTTCCCCAATATGTGTGAATGTGCATCATGCTGTTAACATTAATTCTGAGAGTTTATTCATGTGTACTTTGATTTAATATATTATGCTAGATCACTTGCATGCTTACCTGAGCTTCTGTTGCAATTATTATCTAGTCAAATGGCATTTTATTTCTAAGCTCACACAGCAATTTATTTTGAAGATTTTTATGTATGATTTCTTAGTTCCAGGGACAATACAATAGGCAAGTTGTATTGTGTTATTACTTAAATTTGAATCTTCAAACTTTTGATGTTATATATTTTAATGATAATACTATTAGCAAAGTGATATCTTGAATTTAGTTGGAATTCATCTGTATGACTTGTGTAAAATTTTATACAGAGAGCAATTGTATCAATTCATTTTTTTCTCTAACCTAGATCCCAGAGAGAATTCCTCAAAAAACAGCAACCTAATTCAGAAAATAAACAAATCCAGGCAACTATCCCAGCACCATAATTCATAATCCTCAGCATCTAAATACAAAGCTACCTCACCAGAACAAGATGCTAAATACACATATTTGTTTCATACCATTTCCAAATATGTATAATTTCATGTATGAAATTTCACCTCATTGCTTTTCTGAAGTCATTAATTATTTGCATCTTTTCCATTGCAGTGGCAGAAAAGGTCAAGTGAGCATACCTGTTCATACCTGTTCATCAATCATTGCTCTATTTTGAGCTTATATGTGTTCAGTGTACTTTTACTTGAAATTTCAGAAAATAAATGTAACCACAATGGCCTAAGAAATAATGTTGTGTTTCTTCACACGGAGATAAGAACATTCCACTATGTTACCACTTTACATTACACCACTTATCTGTGTGTAATGTACTAATCTTACCTTAATACTGGAAAGGACAGCACAACAGCATCACATAGCTGGGAGAGCAGACTTGAGATATCCAACTAAAGTAAGGAATCCGGTTATTACACAAGCAAAAGTGGTAAGGCTGAAGTGTCGCTTTATGAATTTCAACACTTCATACAAATTTCACCTTAATTTCAACTTCTAATATATGTAGTAGCCTAATTGAATAAATTTAAAAAGAGGAAACATTTTGAGTAAAACTAATGACTAAAATATAACAAATTTTTGTTGACTAAAACTAGACTGAAACTATGAAGGATAGAAATGACTAAAATGTTACAAAGACTAATAATGCGGTTTTGTCTTGTGGACAAAAATGCATTAAGACTAAATGTAAAGTAACTGCCATAATAAACACTTACTGTATGTACACAGCACCTTATTAAGCTGATTTGAGTTAGGCACTCCTCCTACCCATAATTAAACAAGACTTTTGGACCACAGCTCACACTCTTCTGATCACCATTCAGGTTCCTGCTGAAATGAGATCTGCCCCAAACCGGTCCAAGTCAACGAATATCGTCACAAAAAGTAGCACAAACTGATGGAATTTTGAGCAACCTGCTTTCAACCTGCCCTACTTTCATCACACTGATGCACTAATTTCATTAGATTAATATTGGGTGGTATTAATGTCCCTGATCACCAGACCACTGACAAACTGCTAGCTCTGGGGAGCCAGTAGCACATATTCACTCCGTTCCAAAGACACAGATGCTGTCCAAAGTGCCACATGACAAACATAGTGGGATATGGTAGAATCTGAAGATAGTTAAATTACTGTAATATAATAATGTAGTGTCTAAAATAGTTCTTTGTACTTGCCAACTTTTCATGTAATTTCTGAAGTTCAAAAGAAAGGAAAGAAAATCAGTTAATATGTAGCTTGTCAACAGGTACACAATGTAGTATAATAAAATGTTTATAGATAACTAATAAAACTCGATGCATCACAGTTTTAAAGAAACTGCAACTGCAAGAAATATTAATATCATTAATTATCCAATGCAGGTGGAGAAATAGAAGATGTAAAGAATAAACGTTATGCTATGGCAATCATCTTATCAGCCAATTCGCATAGAGCAAGTAGAGAAATTAGGATGTGGTAAGATAAATGAAACTGAAGCTGAAGAGTTGCTTCTGACCTACTACACACACACACATACGCACACACACACACACACACACACACACACACACACAAAAGAGTTTCCCATAACCAGCCTCCTGTGATACAAATACTTATGTTGTTTATGGGTCTTTGATGCCAGAGTTTGGACTGCTAAACTGAAGCTGGTTTCCTAGTAAAATAATATAATGTATATCTTTTGATTATCCATCCATTTTCCAAACTGCTTATCCTACTGGGTCGCAGGGGGTCCGGAGCATATCCCGGAAGCAACGGGCACGAGACAACCCTGGATGGGGGGCCAGCCCATCACAGGGCACACTCACACACCAGTCACTCACACATGCACACCTATGGACAATTTGGCAACTCCAATCAGCCTCAGCATGTGTTTGAACTGTGGGGGGAAACCAGGGTACCCGGAGGAAACCCCACGACGACACGGGGAGAACATGCAAACGCCACACACATGAAACCCAGGTCCCAGAGGTGTGAGGCA
>JABFEA020000119.1:13854286-13869118 GCA_019775915.2 Cyphomyrus plagiostoma | reverse complement strand
TGCAAGATGCTATCCTATCAATATGGGCCAACGTTTCTAAAGAATGCTTTGAGCACCTTGTTGAATCAATGCCACGTAGAATTAAGGCAGTTCTGAAGGCGAAAGGTGTCAAACACCGTATTAGTATGGTGTTCCTAATAATCCTTTAGGTGAGTGTATAAGCTGACATGAGAGTGTGTGCCAGTGATCTGTTTAGCAAATTTAGCAGAAAGAAAGTTTACAGTTAAGACAAGAAAGCACCTGAACAGTCCTGCAACAATGCCGAAAGAGGTGATATAGTTCATGGAGATGAAACCTTGAACTTGCTTTTCTAAAGACTCAATGTTACATTTGCCATAAACCCTGCGCAATGCCCTAGACACCTCAGCCTGTGGTGACACTAGTGGAATGATTTATAATGCTGAAGGAAAAAATGTATATACAGAAATCATAAAGGATAACCTGCTTAAAACTTGAAAAAATTGGTGTCTGTGTAAAAAAAAAAAAAAGTTGGAATCTTGGCTTCAGTCATATAAAAGACTTCTGGGTGTTTTTCTCATAAATGATCCAGAATCAAATTTATTGGTAATCAGCAAATATGATGAGAGAAATAGGACACAACACAAGCTGTGTTTGAAGTTACTATACTTCTTAAAAGTAACGATAGCTATTACAATAAACCTGACATATTTTCTAGCTCCTTTACCACAGTTTAATTAGGGCCAAACTGCAGTTATTTTTTAACCCCTATCATTTCTCCAAAAGCAATTTCCTAAATTACCGGTACTTTCATCTTATTTTTACCATCTTAAAAGGTATAATGAGTAAAGTGTTAAATGTTTCATAGAAATTGATGCTGCTATGTTTCATTATTCATTTGTATGCTAATAGTTATGTAATACCTAAAGTATGGTGATCTCAACAGTCTTCTTTTACAACGGAAAAACATGGATGTCCTGGAGTTATGCAATCATTTTACAAATGCAAGTGAATTTTAATCTTCTGTCTTTTAAAGTAAGATCCTACCCCTGTAATATCAAGACATCAAACAATGCCTCACTGAGCAAGCCAATGATTTTTTTTCTGAGGCCTGCTGAAAACATTCCTAGACTGTCTTTCCTGAGGAGACATGGGTATTCTATGTCTTTCACTTCCCTCACACCAATGTTATAAACACTGTAATCCAATGCTTATCTGATTTGTATGGCGGTATGTTTAATTAGTGTAATGACTACTGTTAGCCAAGTGGTTCAGGTGCCATAAAAGGATATATAGATGAACTTTGAACTAAAGCATATAGCTAACTATAATATTCTGTGCCTGTGTCAGGAAACTAGAGCTGTCATGTTTAGTCAATTAAACCTGGTTACTCAGTTTTTTAAACGCATTGATTAAAAATGGTCTATTCAATTACTTGGCAACATGGTGAAAGGACAATAGAGCGTAGCAGGTGAGGGTCCAAAGGAAGAGCGAAAGCATCAGTTTTGAGGAGCACTTCTTGTTAAAAGTGAAAGAAAATGCAGACATTCAAGAGGTTTTAAGATCTGAAGGATTCACCAAATAATGAGAGGATTACCAAAGATAATTAAGAGCTACATGTGATTCAGCCTTACGGAGCAGCATAGCCTGTCTTCACGGTCTATGATTCCTGTATCTCAAATCGGCAGTAAATTAAGGCTAGCCCCATTAGTTGCAGCGTTTTACTAAACAATCAGTGTTTTTACTTGAGTGTAAAAGGTATACTAACAGTCGCAAAGTATATTTGGCAAAACATTATAGTATATTTTAGGCATGTTTTTATTAGAACGTGGAAATGTATCATATTAATGCCTTGCTTTAAATTTGAAGTTATAACGCTTCAACTAAGTTGATGAATGCAACATTTCTATTCCCAAATGAGAGAATATTATGAGCAAAGATTTTTCTTCTTGGTTGCAAACAAAGTGAGAGTTTAGGTCCCAGAATTCAAAGCTAAAAGCAAAATGTTCTCACAGGAAAGCTCATTGTCACGTCCAGCTCCATCCGATCCTCGTGTGTGCTACGCCCACCTCGTTACCTCGTGTCTATGCCTGATTGTTCTCACCTGTTTCCTGTTTCTGCCAGATTGTCCTGTGTATTTAGTCCGCGTCTGAGTTAAGTCTGGTAGATCTGTTGTTGATGTTTCCTAGTGTTGGTCCTTTGTCTGCCCTGTCCTTCCAAATAAACCCCGTTTACCTGGCTCCTCTCCCCTGCTTGACCATTCGCCGACCGACACAGCGAGTGTGACACTCGTGTTTAGCAGGTATATTTAATAAAAATGCCATATAGAGGCGAACATAGGGAAAAATATTGTAATGTGCAGTACTTTTTTTTTACTTAATGCTTATACCTTAAATGTAAAATTCATAATGTTATTAAGTGCACTTTTTCTGGTTGTCAGGCTTCTGGTTTTAGAGCCTTTATTTATTTATTGATTGATCGATTGATGCTTTATTGATCTCCGTGGGGAATTTGTCCTTATGTCTCCCCCAACTTGTTCTTTGTTGATGAGAGCTAGCTGGCTGCAAAGGGCAGCTACCTGTTGTGGCAATTATAATTTGTTTCTCTTCAGGCTATGGCACTTAGAATGACACAGACTAACTTTAGCTAAAGTTATACAACTAATGCATTTACCCAGCAGACTGAATATTTAATAATATTCTACAACAGCGGTGGCCAATCTTATCTGCAAAGGGCTGGTGTGTATGCTGGTTTTTGGGATAACCTTTAGGTCAGCTGTTCAGACCCAGGTGTGAGGACTCTTTCAGCCAATCAGTCCTCTAATTAGTAATATAATTAGGGAGTTACAGCGAAAACCCGCACACACAGCGGCCCTTTGCGGATAAGATTGGCTACCCCTGTTCTAAAAGAAAACAGCATGGGGATGAGGAAGAGAGACACTTAGCACCATAGTGAAGTGGCAATAAATAAATGCAGAAGCCTCAAGAATTACATGGCTGTATGTCTGAGAATATCAATGAATGGAACAGCACCAGAAGTCCGCCCATATGCACAGGCCTTGGGGTTCTTTGAAAAGCCCAGATAGATTGAAGTGCTCTGACAAACAGTGCCATCTTTGTACACACTAAAGAGTTACTTTTTTTTACTTTGTATTCCCATGTGGTAAAACAGAGTGGAGGGTTCAGGGTAAATTAGATTTTTTTTACCCAATGCAAGCCCATCTAGCCATCCATTACCATCTGCTTGTCCGAGATCCGGGTCACTCCCTGTAGGACATGCACAGAAAACCTCTCCAGGTAACCGCACAGGAGGCATCCACGCAAGGTGTCCAAACCACCTCAACTGGCTCCTTTCGATGTGGAGGAGTAGCAGTTCTATTCTGAGACTATATCCGAACTTCTCACCCTATCTCAGTCTAAGGGAGAGCCCAGACACCCTGCGGAGGCCACCTGTATTCGCAATCTCATTCTTTCGGTCTGTAACCCACACCTCATGACCATAGGTGAGGGTAGGAACAAAGATACACCAATAGATAGAGAGATTTGCTTTCAGGCTCAGTTCTTTTTAAGGTTAAACACCTGCAAAACTGCAAACTCCGATCCATCTGTCCAGCTCTCGATCTCTTCTACCATCACTCGTGAACGAGACCCCAAGACACTTCTCCACTTGAGGCAATACCTCCTCCCTGAGAGCAATCCACCCGATTCCGGTTGAGAACCATTGTCTCGGACTTGGAGGTGCTAATCATCATCCCTGCTGCTTCACACACAGCTGTGAACCACCCCAGAACTTACTCGAGGTCCCTAGCAGATAACGGAAAGAGGACCACGTCATCTGCAAAAAACAGCGACGAAATACTGAGGCCATCAAACTGGACACCCTCAATATCGCGAGTGCGCCTAGAAATCCTGTCCATAGATATTATAAACAGGATCAGTGACAAAGGGCAGCCCCGGCAGAACCTAACACGCACTGGGAACATGTCTGACTTATCACCGGCAATGCGGACCAAGCTTCTGCTCCATTCATATAAGGATTGATTCGTCCGCACTAACAGGCCCGGAACCCCAAACTCCCGAAGCACCCCCCACAGAGCACCTCGGGAAACCCAGTCGTAAGCCTTCTCCAAGTCCATAAAACACATGTAGACTGGATAAGCAAACTCCCAGTACCCCGTTATAGACTTTCCCAGGAAGGCTGAGAAGTGTGATCCTCCTGCAGTTGGAACACACTCTCCTTTCTTAAATAAGGGGACCACCCCGTTCTGCCAATCCAGCGGTACTGTCCCTGAACTCCATGCACTGTTGAGAAGGCGTGCTAACCATGACAGCCCCACAACATCCAGATCCTTCAGGTACCCTGGATGAATCTTGTCCACCCCCGGGGCTCAGCCACTAAGGAGCTATTTAACCACCCTGCCAAGTCTGCCCCAGCCCCATCTGGCCCCGTGCCCTCTGATGTCTCAGTGGTGTGCATAGATGTATCTGAGGCAGGGTTGAGGAGGTCCTCAATGTATTCCTTCCACCTCTGGGTGATATCCCCAGGTGAGGTCAACAACATCCCTTCCCTACTGTAAACACTAGTAACCAGGAACTGCTTCCCCCTCCTGATATTCCGGATGGTTTGCCAGAACCTTTTTGAAATGGACCGAAAGTCACTTTCTATGGCCGCTGAACTCCTCCCATGCGCAGGTTTTTGCTTCCGCAACTGCCCGAGCTGCATTCCGCCTGTCAGCAGCCTGTCACAGACCCCCCGGGAAAAATTCCTGGTTAGCCTCCCTCTTCAACTTGACAGCCCCCCTCACATCTGGTGTCCACCATCGGGTACAGGGGTAGCCGCCACGACTGGTACTGACCACCCTGTAGCCACAGTTCTGTATGGCTGCCTCCACAATGGTGGTCCGGAACAATGTCCATTCAGACTCAATGTCCCCAACCTCCCCCGATACACAGTTAGAGTTCTGCTGGAGGGGCGGGTTGAAGATCTGGCAAACAGGAGCCTCTGACAGGCATTCCTAGAGCTTCAGGAAAACAAATTTTGTCAGTTGTTTTATTTTACAGTAGCACAGGGTAAGTAGCATCTGGAAAAGTTGTGAAATATTAAAAAATACTTATTGTAAAAAAATTATGTCATGAAATACAACCACAAGCCTTCCATTTTTGTTCAGTTGCACTTTTGCACCCTCTAGGCGACCACCTATAGGGTTACCTCAAATTCATGTGGTTAACTCATAGTCTTGTTTTATAGGTTTCCTTTTTAGAAATTTCACAAATTTTTGTGATCTTCAGTTATTCAGTTCAGCAATCCTCTATGTTTTATTGGTATTACATTCAGTAGTGCTGGGCGATAAAGCGATCTCGATTTTTTATTGATAAAAAATGAGGACAATCACGATGATACACACAGACTATAAAACTCGATTAACCTAGTTTGCTCTGTTTTAGAGAATGCGCTGAGACAGACAACTCGATGGCCTATCGAGCAGAGGTTTACTGAACGCCAGCACAACAGCCAATCACCGACGACGTTGTCATTTTGCCCACACTCCCTTAAAGAAGCAATGGGTGCGTAATAAAAAGATAGCTGCCAGAAAAATGATCAAATGCGTGTATTTGAAGGATTCAAAGTTATTATTGTCATGTGAAAAGTACAAGGTAAGTCTTATTTATATGCCTTCTTCACAGACTGGGCGATTAAACAAAGCAGCGCAACATTACAGTTACTAACAATAAATAAACCACTAACTTACGTGTACTGTTACAGTATTTATATAATTTATTTTGACTTTATTTTACCAGGTAAATGAACTGAAAACCAGTTCTCACTGCTTTATGTGCTTTTCGGGAGAAATAGCAGATAATGCATTGGAACTTCCTGAGATACAAATGTCATGCGTGTGACTAAAATATGTAGCCAATAAGGGCAAAGTTGTGTCGTCACGGAGGCGGTTCCAGTTTGTGCTGCACGTCTGTCTCAAGTCGTCTTGCTCTCGCAAGGATTTTGTACCATGTGACATGGTGACGTCTTGCAGCGCCGGACAAAAAAGTCTAATTTGATTTTTTTTGAATAAGCATTTTTTGTTTGGTTTAGATACTTTTCTACCTTAGAATTTTAAAAAGCTTTTAAGAGACCAAGAATAGAGGAAGATACTTGTTGCAGTCAGTTCTGTCCTGCTTTATTTTATGTTTGCCGTTTAACATATTTGCAATATTATACAGTTTTGCACATTGTTACATTATTATATCATGTTCATTTGAGCTATGTTTCTTTGAATACTCATTAATCAATAACCTTTTATAATTTTAACGGAATTTTGTAGGTAAACAGTAAAATCTGTTGGAAAATAAGTATTTGATTACTAATATTGTTTATTTCAATGTATTCATTCTATTTGTCAGAATATGGTTAATTTTTATTATTATTTTGATTATTACATTACTACATGGAACAGCATTATGAAAATATAATATTGATAATTAGTCAATACAGGAATAAATATACAGGAATGCAAATTTTTTTTGCCATATCGCCCAGCTCTAATTCAGTGTTATATGGCCACATGGGTAATATGAAAGATTTGGAAAAAACTTTTTATTTGGAGTAAGAATATTGTTCTGACCGGAAACAATATTTTAATCAGTCTGATGTCTTTTGATAGATCTGTAATTTTAAACTGAAGTTTATCACCTTAATATTATAGCAGTAGCATATGTGATGGTTAAGAATTTAATTGATCTTGTCCAAGTCCCCCATTTCAAACAATATAACAGCTATGACTTTATTATTGTTGTTGTTGTTGTTATATTCATTAACCATCATCAGTCACATCCTGTTCATCACCTGGCCCTCCTGTCTCCTCTCGGGTGTGATCCTAACAAATAAGGATGTAACAATACATTCAACTCACGATTCGATACGATTCACTATTCTGAGTTCACGGTACGATTTTTTCACGATTTTTTTAACAGAATGAGCTGCAGACAAATTTATTTAAAAATCCTTTATTTATCTTTCTAAACTGTCCTCTTCTTAACAGTGCAACTGAAAATGAATAAATACTGATACCCAAATAAAAATATGTTTTTAAAAAAATCAAATAAACCAATGGTAAAGCCTTACATTAGCTGCACATTCATAATGCTTTTATATTTTTATATCTACATCCTAACATCCCTTAACAGCTGTAATATACAATAATAACAAACATATATAACAACAACAAACATTATAATTGTATATAACAAACCATGTTTGTTATTAATGTATATTAAAGCTGTTGAGGGATGTTAGGATGTTAAAGTGTACTTGCATGCTGCTTACGAATGTTCTACGAATGCATTATGAAGGTGCACTGAATGTCCTATAACTGCATAATGAATGCATTATGAAGGTGCATTTAATATAAAGCGCTACGAAATAAATTAAGGCTTGCATGTGCATCTTTTTAGTGTGGTTTGCCATTTTAATAATCTTCGTTCTGGCGGTGGTGAATTGAGCTCACTGTGGTGCCAGTGGACATGCTGAACCATGTTCATTATGCTATTTGTGTATGTTATCAGTCTTTTACAATGTTGCACACAGTTTTTATCTTGTCTGTACTTTTCTTGCCGTTTCAGTTACCGGAAAGCTAAAATGCTGCCATGCCGCCGATTTAAGATCGGGGGGCGCGTCCTCAATTTAAAATTCACTTGCCAACTTTCGTTCGGTTAAAACCAAAAACATACGTCGTCGACGTGAATATGCAGTGACATCTGATGTCGAACTGACATCGTTAAATCAAATGTAATATTACACCAGTTTTTCTATTAAGTAAAGTACCGTGAAGTACTCCTAAAGTAGCGATTCATTTTTCACATCAGCCGGTTTAAACGGTCGTACATTTACATCGATTTTTAACCGATTTACGATTCACCGTTACATGCATACTAACAATCCAAGCCTCTAACTTGTCTTGGCCTCGTGTTAATCACTCCTAACTGTCGTTCATACCCTCCCTTGGTTGTTCCGTATTTTATCTCCTTTATGTTATTATACCTCCTGCAGTCCTCCTCCTATACCTCTATACAGTCCTCCTGTTTTGATTCCTTGCAATCCAGTTTATTTCCAGTCCTTGTTCATTAAGTTCACCCCCATGCCTGCTCCTGAATCCCTCATCCAGTACATGAAATCATCATCCTGCATGGTCTGCATTAAGTATATATTACTTATGGGCAATATTGCCTCTGATGACTTCACTGAACAGGTATCAATAGCAGTCAGCTGCCCACATCTCTGTGAGATGAAAGACTAAAAACTTGCCTGCCTGCACTCTGATGAGATCATAGTGTAACCTTTAGAATGGCAGGAATTAGAGATCTGTGCATGTTGGGTTCAGGAAGGATATGTTCTTTTCCTCTGCATGCACACTGGCCTGAGCACAGTAGCCTTCTGCATGTGAAACAGGAAAAAACCAAGTGTTAAGTGGTGTGAAAGTTGGCCGTTAACAGCTTTTTGTTTCTTGTCCCCCACCTCTGACGTAACATTTATGGCATTTGATGCGATATTAAGGAAGCATCTGCTGTAGACTTTAGAATGGCATGTACCTTTAATATCCAGCTGTATAAATATCCAGCTGAATAAATAGTATAAGGTGTTACATAAGTTTGTATTCTTTATATGCTGTTTAAATTTAAAGCTATAGGAATCTTAACATGTACCATATTGCAAGTAAACTATATACCATGAACTGTTTTTTCATTTTGCTGTAGAAATGTATTATTTTCAGTATTTGAAATGCTCTACATGGACCTGTAGATCTCACCATCGCAGGTGCCTGTACTCAACTTTATTTTCATTATGACCCAGGACAAGGGTTGTGGAAAAAACAGGGGATAACTCGGTTATTACTGGCCATCCTTTCCTTCAGTAAGTTCTGTTTGTTTCTTAATACGATTATGTCTGTATTGTCATGAAACTTGCACAGTGAATACAAGAGGGGCGTCATCTTGTTTCACTGTGTGCTGAACATGGCTAAGCTGACAATAAAACTTGACTTCAGAAGGTTTTACAGCAACTTGTGAGTCATGCAACACATGTTCTAGGACCACTGTTTTGTTCCAGCTACAGTGAAATAAAACAGTTTCACACCATAGAAACACAGGAAAACAAAACAGCATGTTCTGTCTAGTGACTTGAATTTCCATTAAAATACGTGCTAGCCAATGTCATCACTGATTACAATTAAATGCTGTAAAGCTGCTGTGAAAACAGACAGTATATTTCTCTAACAATAGTTTGTTTATTGCAAAAAAAGAATTCCCTTCATAAATCTCTCTTTTACTTTTATCCCTTGCCTCCAATTCTCCTTGTTCAGGAGTCAGTGTAGCTTACTCAGACTGCCAAAAGGAAAGGCATTTCCAACTGGAATGCCAAGCTTTCCCACCCTGACGTGGGCTTCCTGGGGATACAGGCCAGCAATTATGAACACGTGTGCATCTTGAGTCAACAGAACTGAAACGCTCCCCGCCAAAGAAACTCTCCTGCCAAGACAGGCAGGCTCAGCACATAGGAACTTCAGTGTTACTAAGTTGTACAGCACAGTGTGTTCTAGTGTTTGTGCGGTAATACAGTCATGAAAATGATGCTATTCATCGACCTGCTTACACGCATGCAATCTGAGGATTTGGGGGGAGTGGAGGTTTACAGGTATTCAGGCATTCTGTGTGTTTTTTTTTTGTCCTTGCAAAATCTGACCTTTATTTTAGCAGCTTCATAACATCTGGAATCTTCTTTAACGAAATGTGTTTGTTTCAGAATCCCAGGGCATGAATGCAGAAAAACTTCAGAAATATGCTGAGATGTTTCATCAAACAAAGAATTCATTTATCAGAAAAGGGGGCTGAACAAGCTACAAGAAATATACAATCCCTCTTTATCTAGAATACAATATAATTCCCAGTTCCCTCTCCACCCAACCTACAAATGAAGACTTATTACATTCATATATTAATACACAAAGCAGCACAGCATCTGCCCAACAGGATAAGTGCACAGACCCCTATAGGAATTTCAGCACAATAAAAACCATGGGAAGGGATTGATCATAATGTGTTTTGGGGCTTAAAGGCTGCCATATAATTACTTAAACAACATAATCGTGCAAAAGGATCCCAGAGCTGCTCAAACTGAATACACTTTCCCTTCTCAAGAACTGTGAATCTTCATCTCAATGTAACATCAGTTTGAGAGAGAAGTAATAAACAAAAGAAAAAACAGGAATTCTACTCAGCTCATTTTAGATATGATGCACAGTCATTGAGTCTCACAGTGGTTACACTGTGTGACACAGGCATGCTAAAATTTGGGAGGCAGCCTCCCATGTCACCCACTGAGAGTATTTATAGCAATATGTCACAGCTCAGCTATGAGTCAGCTGAATATCCTGCTAGGTTTCAACACCCTGTCAATCCCCCACTCAAACATTTGTGTGCCCATGTGTCTCGCAAAAGACATTAGGAAGCAAGGTCGTGTGCTCAGATTCGCCATAACATTGCCTCTTGCATCAATGCTGCAGCAGGTGACACGTACACCATGTGACCACAGCCAATTTCATCAGAACCTGTTCACAGGACAGAATTATGCACCTGCTATGGTGTCAAAGATTTAGACATCAGCAGGGGAAAAATTCTTGCCATTTATTGTCTGTTGTGCTGTATGTCCCAGCCTGTAGTACCTCACACAACTCATTGAGAGCCTATTTATGACTAGTATTTTCTACTGGGAAAGAGTGTGGGAAACCATTTAAAATGACAATGGTGAAATGGTTTCAGAAACACAGAAATAGAAGTAACATACATGCAGTCTGCTTCAACAGGAGTAGCACTATGCAAGTCTACTCTATTATAACCCATAATCAACACTTGAAATGTGTTTTGTGTTTAGGCCACTAAACGCACTTTGGATTCCAAGCTTTGGATATGCAGATTCCAAGCATCAGGATATGACGGTTTTGGAAGTACCTTTAAGTTTGAAAGTGATGTGAACTTAAAATGCCAAAACAAGTGATACATGATCCAAATTGTTATTTTAAATAAGCAAAACAGCAACAGGCAAACAAACACATGAATAAAGAAATAAATAGTTCACTGGAGCCTGAGTATAATATATAGGCTAAAGGATTTCCTACAAATTACAAACACAGATAAACAAGAAAAAATATATTGAACTTTATATAGATATACAGTAGTCTAGTGGGTAACACTGGAGTTGGGGGTTTCAGACCTGCCTCTGCTGTGTGTGTGTGAAATTTGTCACTTGTCACATGGGTACTCTGGTTTGTTTCCCATTTCTGAAGACATTCAGGTTATTGGTGCCTCTAGATTTTGTGTATGTGCTCTGTGGATCAGCTTCCCATCCAGGGTGTGGCCTTGTGCTCTGTGCTGCCTGGGGGAGACTGCTTCACAACCCTAACCAGGATTACTGGTTGGAATATGGGTGAATGGATGGAAGGACTGACAATAATTTCCTCCTCCCTAACAGAACAGAAAACAGTCAATGTAACGAAATGAAGCATGGCTTTAATATATGCCTATACTATTGTAAGCTGGCAATCTCATTCCAAGTGCATGTGAGCAGAAAATTTTGGGTGCTCACTGAATCATGAAACACTTCCATTTCCGCTGGTTTGTACACTTAAACATGGTAGAATGAAACCGCCCAAGCGGATCCCTCTGAATCATCCATACACCGCTACTTATTCCTGCATTACTCAAACTACTGCTTACTCGAGTCTCAGACATTTCCACATTCTACAAGAACATCACCACTAAACAGTATGAACTGAATATAATAAACATAAAGCAGTATTTATTTTTACTGTGAGGTCTCAGCTACAGCTTTTTAATGCTCAGGAAACTCATAATATTTAGAAGCTATAAGCGATTATTTCCATCTTTGGTGTACGTTTTTCTTAACAACAAAAAAGCTTCTTAGCAGAACAAGTACCACTCAATGATATAACAAAAAAAAATCTTCTGAGAGCATGCTGTCATTGTAAACCACGATATGACCTGCAGTCCAGAACAGCATGGACATCATAAACATGTAAGAAGTATGTGCGTATGTAAATACAACTTGTCATGCTTAATGTCTGCTTCATATAAACTGAAAGGTACATGGGAACATGCAGTGTATCGTGACAAGAGACAAAGGACTACAAACTCTTGTTAAAGTACTGTACTTGTCTAAATCAGCAGTGACGTCACGGTCTTCACGTAACACATGTACGAAAATCTTGGCACAACACAAAACTAGACTAATACCAGTTAGCCTGGGACATAAAGAGGCTTAATACATGATGACATTTTAGCCCCCAGCTTAACCTTTGTCAGTGAGCCCCAACCTAGCATAAATTCTCCAAAGGACACTGTGGGCTGATATCATTCTATGAAATACAAAGAAACACTGTTGAAGAAACATACCAGAAGGGGCATCCCAGAAGACTCAGCCGACATTATACAATAAAAAACTTAAGGACCAATGCAAGTAAGATGAACTTGTTTGTACAAATTAACATGGCTAGATTGGCTACTATCATTAACATTATTATATTTTCACTTATTTTCATATAGCTGGTGAGGTGGGAATTATTTATTTGGGAAACTACACGTCGACCCTCACACAGAGTAAAAACAGCTTTATTTGTCCCAGACACAAAGTTTCCAAATATAAAAACAATAAACAAACATAATCTGGGGAGAAGCCACCTGATTATGCCCACATAAACATTCACAGGTATTTAAATTATTATGTTTAATGGGCCTTAACCTTTGAACGAGCTAACGATTAAGCAAAAAATTTCACTACAGTCCACAGAATGAATCAGCTGTGGGAAACAGGAAACGCTCAAGTCTTCACATGCGACATCCTCCTTTGTACAGCACAAAACATTTAAACATATAGAGACCCTGCTGGAACTCAGCCACTCCACACTTTTGTTCTCACACAAGCTGCTGTTATTTGTATATCGATTAGTAGAAGTTAATGAAGCATTAGGATTGGCTACATTCTCCAAACGCTAATAATAATAGTTCAAAATTGTATTTTTATTAGATATTTCTTTTCAACAAGCTTATCAAACAAATCACCAAGTAAAATCTATAGGCCCATAAGCTTTGCATCCTCCATTTCAATTTAGTTGTCTAGCTTATTTTTGATCAATATCTTAAATATTTAATTAATCATAAAATGGGAAAGTATTCTGATTTTTTTTCCTTAACGTAATGTTCTCAACACCCTCATACCTCACACATACTTTACGTACTTACAACAAATCTCAAGTGGTCTGCTTACCTGTAAACTTAGGGCTATCTGCCTAATGTAGATCATATTGAGATCTTCCAGTATTCTCATTCGCTCCTCCATTTCTGTTCACTGGCATACCCTTAAGAAGGATCGGTTCGGGATAAGCAGATTTACTTGACCTCTAAATTACTGTTCTACAGTTCATGTAATATTGGAAAGTCTCTGAAATTAGGATTCCCAAATCCCCGGTATCAGAAAAGCCCATGCCAACAGAAAGGTGTAGCGCACGATTGAATCCCGCAGACATCGAGAACAAAAAATGTAATCAAGAATCATCTCTGTCAACGATGCCCACAAAGAATAACGAAATTCATCCATTAAAAGTGGATTTATGACAAAATAACGCATTCGCACAACCTAACGACCCACGACATTTCCAGCAGACTGCACAAACGATTCGTTTGGAGAGCAACTTCTCTCAGAAGTTGTTTTGACGAAGTTTCCCCTAGTAATTCTGAATACAAAGTTTTGCCTGTATCTAAGCAATCGAGATTCCCGAAAAATGAAAGTTTTGCGACGCCTGAGTTTTCTTTTCTTCCGCTCGTAAGGCGAAGCTGCATTGCCGTGAGTCCAGTGCGAACCACGATTCAGCAGGCGATGGTGCCTACAAATAGCTCCCCTGGTGAGAGACTCGACGCTTTAGCCTACAGGCAACGTGCGGGGGCTGTAGCAGGAGATCGGTGCTTTCCTATCTTAAGTTAACACTCATCTGATGCGGTGAATTGCGATAAGACAAGAATAAATACGACTACTTTTAGAAGCACCGTTATCACCGTTATGAGTGAGAGAAAAAAATTACATCAATCGACTTAGACAAATCCATCATTTCGGGCTTCTAAACTAACAACAACATTGCTGTTACTGTCTGTATGAACGAATTAAATAATCAAGTTTTTTCCCCTACCTCTAAATAAATTAAATGTATAGTCCTACATTTTATTTCAATATTGCACGCACCAACAACTTTCTAACTGAAACGCACCATAAACGTATTTTCCATTAACGTTAAGACTGAGATCCGGCCCTATTACAAAAGTTGATAGAAATTCATTTACTGTAAATAAACGAGTTCTTGGTAAGAGCTTCCTCTGTTCGAGGGAAAATATGATTGGCCATTATAAGCGCATAAAATCCTTCTGTCGAGCTTTTCTTTAGATCCAACCATGGACGGAGAATATAACATAGTCCACTCAAAATACCAAGTTCTTAATAAATGCTAAATACAATTACTTAATGTAGTCTATAGTGTCTGATTGGAGTCTCCATTACACCGTCACTACATCTCAAAACCGGATGCAATGTTCACCATGCGTGTAGTCGGTGTAGTTGAGCAAACATGCATTCATTGTAAATGCAATTTAGAGTTCAGTATACATAAAATCAGAAAACTTTATCAGTTTTATCAGAAAACTTCCAAACGACTTTTAAATCCATCTCTTTTTATTGTTTTATTGTAAATCGGAATATTGACACATATATATATTCAGTAGGCTATGAATTACAGATATTCTAACCAGCATATTTCAGTAAATG
>JABFEA020000119.1:13841627-13853078 GCA_019775915.2 Cyphomyrus plagiostoma | reverse complement strand
ATATGGAAACGTATGTGCTGTATGAATACAGATTTTTTTTCATCTGGCTTAGACTTTATAAAGTCTATGCATATGCATGATTAAACTTGTTCGAAGAGCTCCGGATGAGTTAAAACCGGTTACAAGGGAGCGAGTCGGTTTGCATCTGAGAACGCTTCCGTAAGAAATTAACTTATTAGCCACTTTGAACCCCTTTGCTTCATATCGTGAAAGGGGCAAGACCACATGTTCGAAACTTCATTGCATGCGTATGTACTCAAACAACAATAATATAAACACATAAAAAAACAAAGAAACATATTTTAAATAAGCTGAAGAGAGACTGAACTCCTGAATTTGAACAGAGTACAGGCATTATTAATCTTAAACATACAACTGACAAATCCAGTGAATACAATTACAGTACTATACTAAGCTCCTCCATAACTCAAAAATCAAATACTTTAACAAAAATATCTCTTCATAATTGTAGGAAGCTGGTTCTTTTAAATGTAATAAACATTACAATGTTCTTGGTTTGGCCCTGTTATTCTTATCTTCATGCCTGATGAATAGCTGCAAAGTGGTTTCCTATGGGGTGTGGCCATAACAGTACAGGCATAGAGTGCAAGAGAAAACACTGCTCGGGAACAATTTAGCTATTAGAATTATTTTATACATAATGCTTTAATTAAATATGCAATTAAATCACTGATAGGGCCGGACTGGCCCTTATGACAAAATTTATCACTCAGCAAAGTTATCATGGGGATTCATTATTGGAAAAATAATGAGGGAATGCATCCAGTGCAAGATTGTGTGGATTCAGGCATTTCCCTTAATAGACCCCAGGCAAACGGACATACTTGACCTTTCACCCCTTAGTCAGCATGACATAAGCACACAGAAGGAAACTGCGGAAATAATCAATATGTGACTATAAGATTTACAAATCTGTGTGTCTCTTTGGTCCTGCATACATTTGGTTTTAAAACGCATCTTGATATATTTTCATATTCAATACTGATCTGAAAGAATTTTACTCACCATGCTATAACTATTTGATTTTTTTTTTTCTTAAACTCTTTGTTTTCATTTTAGTTTATCCAGGTCTTGGGTGATGCTCAGGGTCTGTGAACTCAAACAGCTTTTACATACATAATGCTTACAATGAGCTTTAAACAGACTTGCAATGTTGTGCTATATAGAAACATTTCCTTTACCAAGTTCTGAGCTCTCTAGAGATAAAACTATTCGAAGAATAGAAATTAACTCTGATACCTGCCACTATGAAGAACCGGCAAAAGAATCAAAGAATATACTCTATGACCAATTGATATCTTCAAATCCCCCACCTCCTGCAGCACAATCATTCACAATCAGTTCAATGATGCAGTATACCCAATGGCAAAACAGAAAGCTATTCTACAGACACAAAAAAGGCACTGAGGGGCATGGTCCTCCCAGAGAGTCTAAAACGGGAGAGATTAGGCCATATAGCCTTACCACAAACGCCCACTTTGTATTGCTGCACTCAAGAACACTTTCCTGACAGAAAGACTTTGATTGTGTTTTTACAGTTCAGAATCAGACAGCTATGGCATGAATCTTTCTGGGGATTATGGTAACACATGGAGGAGACTAATGAGGTGTTTATAAAAGCCGTAAAACAAGTTTATCAAGAGCAGAAAAATTATATACTTTAGGAAAAACTTCTTATCAAGCATCATATAAATATTATGTATTACATTAAGTCCTTCTTGCATGAGTAGGTTAATCAAATATACACTGAATTGACAGTTTAGCACAGTAACAAAAGGTCATACTGACCTTTCATTCAGTTCACATTGTTATTTTGTGCTTAGTAGGCTTTTAAGGGGAGAGATAATATGAAAACTAAGTTAATCTCAATTATACATGGCTGAGTTGTTTTGAGTTGGTCACTCTCACTTTGGACTATGACATTCAGCAAGAAGCAGCTGAAAAGGAAATTCAAGCAGAGTGAGCCAAACATCTGGGCCAGGAAGTAGATGAAAAGTATTGTGAATGGCTTATGAGCTGTGAGAATGATAGTACAATGGCTGCGAGACCATCATACCAACCAGAGCCATTCCTCTGATAAGAATATCAATAGAAATCCTGTTTCTATCAAACTGCTTCATATCTGCAACCAAGAAGTTCTATGCACTTTAAAAGACCTGGCTTAATAACATATCTTATACTAAAACAGGAGCACAGCACGCAAGGCAGGGGACATTCCAGAATGGGAGACAGACCATGAGGTGGTGGGTACATACACAGAAACTGTAATTTGGCACTGATTATATTTAATGTACAAAATAATAACTTAATCATACCCTAATTATCCATAACTGCTTATGCAGGGTCACAGTGAGCTTGAAGCTCATGCTAAGGAACCTAGGCAGATATATTAGAGACAGCGATTCTCCTAACCTATATGTCTTTCAAATGTACAGTAAGCCTTCAGAAGAGACCCATAAATACTTTACCCTCAAAATAATTGAAGTGGAACGCAAACCTAAAGTCGTGTAGGTTTAAGGACATAATGCCTCACCCCACAAATAAAATGAAATGCTTTGTCAGGTTATTCTCCTCTGGAGGGCACCAAATTCTCTTTAGCGTTTACTTTTACATTCATGGAATGCAGCGCACTCTGTTGGTCAATTAGAAATAATGTCAAAACACATGTCAAAAGCAAGGCTGGTATTGCTTTCATTCATTTGCATGATGGGATTTAATGTGATACAAATTATAGGCAGAAGTGTAGGTCAGATATATTGTATTTATTATTTATTAGTCAGAACATGAACAGGCACAACATTCACTTCTTCACGCCAAGAATAACATAGTATGGTTTGGCTGCAGCTGCTTCATTGATTCTTGCACCTGTAACTCTCAATTTAACTGTCAAATCAGGAACTTGGGGGGTCTGTGTTTCAGCACTGAAACATCATCTGTGACAGGAACCTGTTGACTAGAGATGGTAATAGTACTGTCGTGGTCAAAAGTTTTGAGAAATACACAAGTATTGGTTTTCATAAAGTTTGCTGCTTCAGTGTTTTGTAGATCTTTTTGTCAGATGTTTCTAGGGCATACTGAAGTATAATTGCAAGCTTTCCAAGTATCGAAGGATTTTATTGACAATTACAATAAGTTTAAGCAAAGAGTCAACATTTGCAGTGCTGGCCCTTCTTTTTCAAGACCTCTGCAATACTGTCAATCACCTTATGGACCAATTCCTGACTGATGGCAGCCCATTCTTGCATAATCACTGCTTGGAGTTTGTCAGAATTTGCGGGTTTTTGTTTGTCCATCCGCCTCTTGAGGAGTGACCACAAGATTAAGGTTTGGGGAGTTTCCTGGCCATAGACCCAAAATGTCAATGTTTTATTCCCCGAGCCACTTAGCTATCACTTCTGCCTTATGAAACAGTGCTCCATCATGCTGGAAAAGGCATTGTTATTCACCAAATTGTTCTTGGACGGCTGGAAGAAGGGGCGTCCTCTCAGAGGATGTTTTGGTACCGATCTTTATCATCGCTGTGTTCTTAGGCAAAATTGTGAGCGAGCCCACTCCCTTGGCTGAGAAGCAACCCCATACATGAATGGTCTCAGGATGGTTTATTGTTGGCATGACGCAGGGCTGATGGTAGCACTCACCTTTTCATCTCTGGACAATCTTTTTTCCTGGATGCCCCAAAACAATCTGAAAAGGGATTCATCAGAGAAAATGACTTTATCCCAGTCCTCAGCAGTCAAATCCCTGTATGGTTTGCAGAATATCAGTCTGTCCCTGATGTTTTTCTTGGTGAAGTGTTTTCTTTGCTGCCCTTCTTGACACCAAACCACCCTCCAAAAGTCTTCGCCTCACTGTGAGTGCAGATGCACTCACACCTGCCTGCTGCCATTCCTGAGCAAGCTCTGCACTGGTGGTGCCCCGATCCCACAGCTGAATCAACTTTAGAAGACAGTCCTGGCGCTTGCTGGACTTTCTTGGGCACCCTGAAGCCTTCTTCACAACAATTGGACCTCCTTGAAGTTCTTGATGATCCAATAAATGGTTGATTTAGGCGCAACCTTAGTAGCAGCAATATCTTTGCCTGTGAAGCCCTTTTTGCACAAAGCAATGATGACTGCACATGTTTCGTTGCAGGTAACCATGGTTAACAGAGGAAGAACAATGATTTTAACCACCACCCTCCTTTTAAAGCATCCAGTCTGCTATTCTAACTCAATCAGCATGAGAGAGTGATCTCCAGCCTTGTCATTATCAACACTCTCACCTGTGTTAATGAGAGAATCACTGAAATGTCAACTGTTCCTTGTGTGGCAGGGCTGAAATGCAGCAGAAATTGATTTTATGGGATTAAGTTCATTTTCATGGCAAAGAGAGGCTTTGCAATTAATTGCAATTCATCTATTAACTCTTCATAACATTCTGGAATGTAAATTGCCATAATAAAAACAGGCATCAGGCATCACTGAAAATTAACACTGGGGATATTCTCAAAACTTTTGCCCATGGCTGTAACATATGGTAGAAGTGGATTGTCTGAAACTGTCCCAAAGGGATTTTAATGTTGTGCCCCTCTTTCAAATGACCCTCTGTGGTGAAATGTGGTAATATACTGTTTTATGTAGTCGTGAGCACTACAGGCACAATCTTGCCTAAGAAGCATGAGCTGCATTTGGAACAGGGTTGCTTTTTCACCATGAAAGGTAGAATGGGGAGTGGAGGTGGGAGGAGTCACTGCAGAAATTACAAAGAGGTTACATAGCTGAAATCAAGGAGGAGCGAGTCTGAATGACTGGGTGGAACTGACTAAATAAAACAGTGACCAATCAAGAAGTGAGTGCAAACAGAAGGAACAAATGACACATCGTCTTTAGAAAAACGTAAAGTCAAGCTATGAGTCAGTCCCAGACACCACGAGAAGCAAGAATCCACATTTAGAGTATAGAATCACAGCTTTTTTATGCACCCTGTCCCCCACGAACAAGTTTCTCTTGTTGTTAGGATATCCCTCCAATGAATGAGTGACACAGAATACAGTCAAAGCTGGTGGGTTGGCTGGCTGATTTCTTACAAAGGACTTTTAACAAGCCAATGTCTCAACCTGTACTATTTGTACCATATCACATATCTGAGGGTTATATGTCACATCCAGGCGAGGTGGGAGAAGAGTTGCTGGGTTGCGTAATGACAAAATAAATGTGAGTTCCTGGACATAGGCAGTTAATACCAGTTTAGTGATGGGAATAAAAGACAGCAGCAGAAGAGAGTTCAGATAACAGCAGATTTGTAGTGCAAGGCTGTCAGGTCCTGAGCAAAGTAAAAATCTCAAAAACTTCCAAAAAATAAAACCACTTGCAAAATGGTTAAGAAGCCCAGTTGAACTAGAAAATATACATGCAGAGCAGCTGTGAAGGATCTATAAAGTTTTGTACATGAACATGTTTGCCTTCTCCTTATAGCGGAAAGGGAGATCTTTTACAAACCAGTTTATAGCCACTAAAGGTATTACGCTTATGAGAGAGGTAGTGAGATAATTGATTGTGGGAGAGAAACTGCAGACAGTAGACAGAGATCACCAGTGACTCACTATTGTTTGTCCCGTGGATCTCTGCATGTCACAATTTACTGAATCCGGAAGCTCCAGGTAAGGGTGATTAGACTTTAATGAACACTAGACATTCATTACAAATACTCTGGTTAGTGTGTGGGCAGTATAATGGGTAGCACTGTTGCCTCAATCTGGTTTGAATCCCACCTTTGATCTTTGAGTGTATCATGCATACACTGTCTATGCTTTCCGGGTTGCCTCCCATAGTGCCAAGGCATACATTTAGGCTAACTGGTGCCTGTAAACCATCGTACATGCACGTGCCTTGTGACATTTCATCCAGCTTGCTCCATGTGTTGCCAGGCATAAGTGGTAAGTAGATGATAAATGTTTAGGGTGTGCCTGCTTCTGAGTGGTTTGCATACCTCCTGCCTAAACGCTTTCTGACCTTGTGGGTACATGCCTAGGCCTGTTGCGATAAACGAAAAATCAATTCCGATAATTAAAATGACTTTAATCACTTTTCTGGCCGTGATAATTTTCATTTGCATGCTTGTTTGTTTTCCTCGTCTCTCTCTCTACCAAATGGGAATATCGGCTCTTTTTAGCAAACCGGCTCATTTGGCTTAGCTCACCAAGAAGAGCCGGCTCTTTCGGCTCCTAATCAGCTCTTTTTAAAAAACCAGCCCCTCTCTTCATTTAACCTGATGCTGATTAGCGTGACCTGATTTGAGCTTGTTAAAAATAAGACACTGTCCAGTGGGTGGGCTTTTTCGGAAGACAACGTTCCGGTCACAGTCGTCCTTAATGTTTAGGCAGCTCAAAAACCCTGATAATTCTATAAACATTGATAAAACGGCTCTTGAACAGGAGCCGGCTCCCACCGTTCGCTAAAAAGAGTCGCCTCAAAGAGCCGTCTCACTCGCAAACGACACATCACTACTAATGAGGCCTGAACTCTCGTGTCAGTGGGCTCTTTGCATGTCAGCTTCCGCGTTCATGGAAATGCGTCTCGTTCATTTCCGGTCTGTGAAAAATGGCACTGGTTTATACATGCCGTTTACAGGACTTGCCCAAACTTATAATCAACGACATACATCACTTTTGTAAATCCTTCTCCAAAGTACCAACGAGTAAATTATAAAAGGGCTTTAAGATGTATGCCTTGTCTTACATTCACGGATACGAAGGGGAGTCTTATTCGTTCAACTTTGTGGCTAGAGTTAGCTATAGCTTACCCTAATAGACATTACTACCGGACAGTGAAGTGATAGTGTATGCATGTGGCAATGAAGTAACTACATACATCCCCAGTCATTCTAGCGGAGAATGTTTAACTTAGTATGTTCTATATGTGCTTAAGTACACATTGCATTAATCTGTGTTTGCTATTCTTAGTGTCAAACAGAAACATGGGAACAGGAGAGGTTGCTGGTTCAGATCCATGAAGAAGCATGACAAACATCATAGTATAAAAGTATGGCAGCACTGGTACGTTGTCAGAGTTCTAATTAAAGCTGTTCAATGTTCAGATTTGTATTTTATAGATATTTTATATTTGTATTTTATTTTATCATCAAAGCTTATGATAAATTGCCATAAAACGAGCCACAGAGATGCTGCAGCAAATGCTTTCAGACAATGTCGTGAAAATACACTGTATAAATAAAATTGAATATTTAGGTACAGTATCATACTGTATTATATAGCGTATTTTAATTATACACAGTTCAGTAATTTTATTTGAACACTACTGTAATTTGAAAAGCGTTTGAAACAGTTGTACTATATTTTGCAATCAAAATTAATGACACTGTCCGTTGTATTACCTATTATTCAAACTTAAAAGTTGATTGTATTTTGAGGACGTGGTGCACTTAGGAAATTGTTATTATTGTTTTTTTAGCTTCTGAAACACAAGTTTATCCTTTCTTGCACTAATAGTTACTGAAAACAGAAGCAAGTGAGTCGCATTTCGCACTGCGATATTATTGTTTATCGCAATAATTCCTGGGACAATTTATCGTCCAGCAAAATTTGTTATTGTGTCACATGGGACACAATGGGACACAGAGAGGGACCTGTACTGAAACAGAAAATGCAAGGCTCATATGTGGACAAAAATATTGGCACTCATTCACTTTCTGCAAACAATTCGCCATTTACAGAAAATTGTTCATTAAAAAAACTTCTAGTATATTGTATATCACATATACATTTCTTTAGATATGCAATGAAACAAATCAAAACAAACGAAGCAGTTAATTAACTCTTAGGTCATTGCATAAGAAATCCTAAAATGGCTGGGAAAATATTACTGGCAGTTGCCAATTAAAGCACGTGATTCTATTTTACTTGAGGGGAGAACTAATCTGTCATCACTTGGAGGTGCCTACAGTATAAATTTAACCCATTCTACAAGTCTGAACAGGAGAATGGACTTTCCTGCTTTACCACTGTGTGTCCTGAAATGACCATAGACTAAAGAAAGAAAACAAAAGCATTATTTAAAAAGGTCAAAGTGAGAAAAAAATCATTGCTAAACATGGATAATCACAGATTATCCAGGAACCTTGGTGTTGCTGTTTCCATCATACGTGAAGTTATCAAGAAGTCTGTGGCCCACGGCAATGCAACCAACCCCCATGGATTCAGTTGAAAGAGAAAACTTGATCAGAGACTACAGTGAAGGATTGTTAAATATTTGAGAAAGCAACTCAATCACTGCCACAGAGATTCAAGTTTACCTTGAGGCAGAACATATAATAGTTTCGACTTGCACCATCAGTCACCATCTCAATCAAACAAGGTTATGTAGAAGAGCCAAAAATGACCCCACTGCTAAGAGAGAGGCATGAGAAAGCTTGACTGATATGTTCCAAAATATACCTGTACATGTCAAAAGACAGAATGCCTTTTGAAGAGATGAGACAAAATTGGAACAGATTCAGCTCTGCTAACCTCTCCTCAAAAGACATTTTCACTACCCTACTATCCACAGTCATAATGTACAAAATTATTGCACCTAGTTTTTTCAATTACACTCACAGCAGCCCCTCCATGTTTCATCTTTTCACTAGTATTATGTCCATGAAAATTTGATATATATATATGATGAGATATATATATGATGAGATTTGTACAACAAAGCTTTGTATCATTAAAGCTTTGTATCATATTCAGTCCACCGGGACTCTATATATGATATCCTAAACCAGGTTCTATTGTATTTAATTATTTGCATTTCATGTCTGTATAAAACAACGTCTTCATAGATATGTGCTTTAAAAGGGTTGGATCACAATTCATTGTCTCACTGCCACACAAACTTTAAAGGCAGCGATGAACAAAACACATGAAATAGTTTGTTCACCCTTGTTCATTTTTAAAAAGATTTATGTAAACTATTGTTAATGTAGGTACACTAATATTCTGGGCAATGGGCCCAGCATCTTTTGACTGGGCACTATTTTACGTATAATTTTATATATAAATAACACTGCCTTGCTACATTTTGAGGAAAATTCTGTCTCAGAAATGTTTCCAAAAGTGAGCTAGTCTTTTCTTTTGGGATTATCATTTTCTGTATTTTTGTACATTAAACATCCAATGTTTGTCATTGTGTTGCATGATAGGAAACTCCTTTTGTACATCTTACTCTTTCTTTCCCAGTATCCAACTATTTAATATCATTTGTTTTCTTTTTACGTTATTTTCATTGTAACACTTATTGTGGTTATTATTTTGTTATAACAATTACTATTGTATTGCATCTCGCACAAATTAAACACTCAATCAATATGGTCTTACAAAACACGACAATCATTACACAATACAAATATTACATGATTTCACAATATTTTTTTCATACATAACACATGGTGCTAGATCTTCATATAAGATGCAGTGCCTGAAATGGATTTAGCTATGGTAATTTACCTGAATGCAGCCAATAAAATATCCAACTGTTTCACAAAGGAAAAGTATGATGTGTTCTGGGAAGCAAAATGGTGCAGTGGAAACATACTGGACCCGCAACCCAGTGGCCGATGGATAGAAACCTCATCTTGGTTTCGTGCCAATTGTACATCGTTTTGTATAAAAGCATCTGCTCAATAAATTGAACACAGATAATTTATTCTCCTGTATTGTACAAATCGCTTAGGTTTTATGCTGATTTGCAGGTTTTCAGAAATCCCTACTACACAGAAAATTTTAACAAATGCTCATTTCATAAAATGTGGTGCTTAAGGGTGCAACATATATTTTGTGACTCACCGCTGAAGTAACCTGTTAACGCATTATTCCAGTAAATCCTGGTAATATTTACCCAAGCCCAAGGGCACCAAAAAAGCAATTCATGCGATCAACAAGATATTTTACATATAATGATACATTTCACGTAAATATGGGTGAGTGTAGATCGAAATCCTGACCCCCTGATAAACACGTACTCTAGACCCCCACCTCCTGTCCATGCCGGGGCCCCCTGAATGGATTTCCACTCCATTTACAGGGATATGTGGACAGTTACTATATATAATATTTACTTATCTCTCATGAATCTTACAATTTTATTTTCAAAATATTAGTCACTGATACAGTCATTTGTTCATTTATAGTCGGCTATATCCATTTATATAACAGGTACTCACATCACTAACAGAAACCAGAACCTTTGGCTAAAGATGTTCATGATACATGAAATATCAAATATATGGCTGTGGAACAAAATGAATAATATAATTATTTTGTTATTTCAACAGTTTATCCTTTAAGGGCCAGTTTACAAACGGTTAATACTATGCCTTGTAAGGCTTATACCAAAGTATTCCGCAAAAAAACACTTACTTTTTATCGCCAAGTGGTGCTGCCATTTTTATCATTTCCAGAAATAATATAAAACATGAACACGTACAGACGTTTGAATTCCAAGTCTTTCCTGCCCTGTATCAGAAACGCCTGCTGTAAAGTTACACTCAGCTCAAAGGTAAACTACCAAAACGAGTCGAAGAAACACTGTAATTCAGAAAAGAATGAACTTTCCCACCTGTGATGAATCCATGAATATACTCATCCTGAACTTCCCCCGTCGTATCTCCATTTCCAGGGAAGACCCCCTCGCCACTGTAGCCCTTGTGGTCTGATTTCGGCAAAACATGGCTTTGTCGCTTGAGTCAATAAAACGTGCAAAGGTGTAACAGATATATAACCAACCAACTTTCCTATAGATTAATGAAGGATGTATAGCGACCAAATCGTCACTAATGTCAGTATTCCGTACTCGAAAGAAGAAAGACTTATTTCCGCCTGTAATCCGCAAACAGCACCACTTTCACTAGGAAAGTACGATCTCCCTCCGCACCCCTCGCATGGCTGCCACTAACATCCCAGGTGAGCGGCTTCCCATCTGCTTGCCAAATGCACTATTATGACCTCTATTGGTGAAACAGCAGTGTCTATGTAATGGTTCAATAATCTAAATAAACCCGAGGTTAATACTAATTCTGGAGTGTTACATAAATCACATAATTTAGCGAACCTAAGTAGCCATTAGCTGTTGCTCGTTTACATAACATTTTACTGATATGTCACTAAAGTGACTTAGGTCACCCGTTGCCTGAAACGACAATAAAAAGAAAGTTTTGAAAACCGCCACGTCCCCATCCAAATAGGAGGGTGACACCCTGTGAAACGGTTAGCATTCAAATATTAGGGACACTAATCAATTTCCACGTGTAGAAGACACTGTAATCCAGAAGTACTCCCTCGACAGCGTTTAAAGCAGTGGCTCCCAAACTTTCTCTGCAGGGCCCCGCTGGTGTAGGTGGGGGCGTGGTTGGGGGGGGGGGGGGGGGGGGGGGGGGGGGGGGGGGGGGGGGGGGGGG
>JABFEA020000119.1:13804042-13841055 GCA_019775915.2 Cyphomyrus plagiostoma | reverse complement strand
CCCCCCCCCGCAATACCTCTGCGCCCCCTACTAACATACTGAAAAAGTTTTTTTTCCCAGCGCTGTCACTGAACTGAACTCCAGTCAGAATAAAACTAACAAGACAGACTTGGTTCAATGACTGTGTAATACAAGGAAAACTGGGCAATACTAAATAACTGTAATATTAGAACAACTTGGGTGGCATGGTGGTACGGTGGTTAGCACTGTTGCCTCATACCTCTGGGATTATGGTTGAAGTCTCTGCCAGGGTGTGGAGTGCATGGAGCTTGTATGTTCCCTCCATGTCATCATGGGGTTTCCTCTCAGTCCAGAAATATGCCGAGGCTAATTGGAGTTGCCAAATTTGTGGTTATATAGGACAAGCAATTTCAGAAAATGGATGGATATTATGAAATCTATGATTGCTGTGAAATAACAATGCAAATCTATTGATTTAAATTTACAGAGGGCATTCTTTTTTATGTTGTAATGACCAGATATATGCACATTCTAGGGACTGCTCTGCTAATTTCGCTGTGCAAGAAAATATGCAATGACACATTCTATTCTATTCAGAGTTACATTCACAAATACCACTAAAGGTTTCTTTTTTGCACAGTAAAGTTATGTTAACCATGTCCAGAAGCAGTGTCGACTTCCCCGGGCTCAGAGGCATCTGGGATGGACCATCACACAGTTGAAACATGTATTGGGGTCAGATGCAATTTTTTTTTTCTTTCATTTTCCATATCCATTATCACCTGGAGTGATTTCAGTTGCCAGCCAAAGCTCCTAGCATTTGGGATCACAGTCCAACTGTGCATGTTTGGCTTGCGTTGCAGGATCAGTTAATGAAGATGGGTGAACAAAATTTCTTGTGCCAAAGTCAGGTAGAGAAATTTCAGTCTATGTGTATAATAATAATAGTCAATAATGCATCAAAACTGCATTGTTAAAATAAAAGTAATCGTACTAGCACTTATTAAACAACTAATTTACAAAGTGGTAAAGATCACTAAAGAAAAGATGAAATGAGATTTTCACTGAAGTACTCTATGTGATAACACCAAAACAGGAAATGAAACCCACCCATTACTGATCCTTATTTAATATACCTGGCATACATCCTAACTGCTCAACTTCTGAATTATGTAACCCTCCTTTATTAACCCTTTCATTCAACGTAATCTACATACGTACCCATTTAAGATTTACTAAAATTAATCAGGCAACATATTATGACAAACTGCTGCAATAAAACCATTTCCACTGTTAAAGTTTCACCTTATACTTAAACCTGATTTTTTTTTTTTTAGCACCCATTCATCCATAAATCACAGCACAGGGTAAGAGGCAGAGTTCACTGGATGGGAAGCCAGTCACGTGGGAAACTGAATTTACATGTGGTTTACATATAAACTGAAAATGAAACTGTAGAAACATAAAACTACAGCAGCAACCTAAAAGTTTAAATTTAGTTTTAACTCCAAAATTTTTATTGGCAATTTACATAAATTACATCTTACAAATAAAATGAAACAAATATATTTTTGATCTGAAATGTTCAAAACCTTGCTTTCACGTTCCTCCAAATATCTAAGATGAAGTTACACAAATTTTACACGCAAATGAAAAACTTAGGAAGTTAAGAAACTTAATATTATGTTGAAGGGCTTTTCAGATATATCTTGAGGGATCATCCCATCTTTTCTAGTCTTAAAGTATAATACATTCATAACATCATAGCAGGACATATAACAACAACCACTGGAATAAAATTAAACAGATGGGTAAAAAAAGACAATACAACCTGTCACTAGCAGTAAAAAAATAAATACTGGATACATGGGGTAGGCTAAAATGTTATCTTTGATTTTTGGGATTTATTTATGTGCTTACTTTTTCTCTCCATTAAAGCATAATCTAAAATTTTAATTAGAAGACACTTTTCTCCAAGCAACGTGCAATTAAAAGTCCCTCGAGAAATTGGGGCCTTGCTCAAAGGTCCAACGGTGAAATCTTGGCTGACTAAAGGATGTGAACCAGCGACTTAATCAGTCACAGTATACTGAGCCACAGACCACTCCCCGAAGATACGCTGCTGTACACTTGAGGTGTATGGTGTGAATGCATTTCGAATCTATCACAACTATGAAATTGCTCTGAAACATCACATTAGAAACCTTCACGGCAGACAGGAAATGTTACGCCAGTTAAGACAAGTGTCTAAGACTGTACATAAAACGCACGATAAAACAAGAAGCATGCTCCATAATCCTTCGAGAGAATACAGAAGTCAAAATATAAATGTAACAATTTTCAGTGGTCAATATTTCGCCTTTAGAAAGCATGCTTGACATCCTAGCTCAGTGTATAAGTGGGTAAGTTAATGGATAAGTTAACTGGCGCTTTGTTTACTAGTGTTTATAGTTATCACTCGCTTTCATTTGCTGCTAAATGATACAGCTAGATCAATAAGGTCATCCACAGGTGCTAAATCTGCTGGATCAAAATGCAACTTTAAGGTATGAGGACATTAATTTTGTTCTCAACATTGTAATACTTTTCATCATTTCAGTAATGTTGCCAGCTTATATGCAACTGTTTAGATGATATGACCAGAGGCCATAACATTGCTAAAATTAGTACATTTAGGAATTGTCAATTAAAATTACATTTAAGGTCAAAATACTGATCGTTTCAGGCTAATTTTATATTGCCAGCACATATGATAAAATGTTATATTAACTTAAACAGACACACCTGTGCACAAATGTTCAAATGGGAAACAGTTTAACGTGAAATGTCATGACATATGCAAGATGATGAGCCAAGTCCAGGGATGCTACTGTCAGAGAGATGGTACACCGAACCATCTTCTCAGTGTGGCTTAGGAACACCGTGTCCTCAGTCTGGCTCCTCGACCTCTGTGAAAATGTCCCCGAAGAAGTATTCGGACACATTGGTGGGTTTTTTATACTCAGTCTTATCAGAGGGGTTGATACAAAGGAAGTCACCTTCTGTCGACTTTGATACTTCTGGAGGTTCCATCTGGATGGAAAAATAAGCTATACGTGAAAACGTATACCTTGATTATCAAATACAGCATATTATTTAAAAACCTGTTTTGCTTTGCCTTTTTGATTTGGGGTGTTAGCTATAAACGATATACAAATTAAGCTTCTGAAAATTAAGGCTGCCTCACATAAGGAGTTAGACTGCAGGAAACCTCCCTTCTCTGGTTACCTTATGTGCCGATACACTTAGAGGTGTGATGGTGTCAGGCGTGGAGTGGGGAGTGTTAATGGCGGGGGGTTCTCTTGGACATCCCATGGCTGCCTGCAGGGAGGCTTTTCTTCTTTCTATACATGAAGTGTTGACATGGAGTGCAGGTCTGGAAGTTCTTGAAGTACCAGCAGGGCTAGTGGTGGTCTTGTTGGACATAAACGAGAGGAATCCTTTGGGCTTTCTTCCAGCCCTTCAAGAACAAAACCGAGACATTTTCATTTAAAGCTGATGTCTTCCAGTACAGATCTGTAGCACATCTAGTGATGCACAGGACACAGCCAGCTAAAATAAAGCATCAATGTATGAAAAGAAAGCACATTGAATGACAACCAAATAAATGATTAAATTTATCTTTAGGTATGTGTAAATGAAATATTTAAAAATGGTAAAACAGTTAAATTAGGACCATATTTTTGTAGAAGACTCCAAATTAACCTAATAAGCGGCTTATCCAGGGTCAGCGGTGCCACATGATGCTCAGGTTCCTTCTCGCCACTGTAGCCAAGAGGAGTGTCCCGGTCCCGCAGCAGAGGGTCACCAAGGCCCTCGCCATGCTTGGCTGGGGGGTTGTGCTGGTCACCAGCACTGGGCTTTGCAAGGTCATCTTCCTTGGGAAAGGCTAGGATCTGAGGAGGCATCTCAGATAGTTCACTGGCATCTTTAGTGGGCTCTACCGATGTCCTTTTCAAAGAGCCAGGTTTTACTTTGGGTTTTCCTAAATTGACAAAAATCAACAAATCCACAGTTCAGTATTTACCATCCATTGCATGGTATTGCTACTTCTGTGGCAAATGGAACACATCTAACTCAGTTTTTCCGAATTTGTAGTGGATATGACGTAATATCGGAATACGAAAATAGGATCCCGAGGCAAATGGAATGCAGCATAACATTTTCCATAGTTTCCTCTCATACCTTTTTTGGACTTGATGGGCATTTTCCTCTTTTTCTGAGGGGGAGCATCATCGTCCTCCTCAGCAGCCTCATTCAACTCCTCCACTGGCACCAAAGAAAGGCTGACATTCTCCTCTTCTTCAACACAATGTAATATTATTCTATTTTAACTCATCTACGGGGAAAAACATTACCACTACAAACCTCCATTACTATCTGGATGTGTGAGACAAGAGGTAACTGCAAACATTCAGAGAAATGTAAGCATGCCCCCACATTTTCCAAGACAAACTGCTTCAGGATGCCTCCTAAAATTACACTCCTAACTATGAATAAAGTTGTGTTACAATATTTTATACACCAATAAATATAAGATGGTTCTGAGTTACACTGCATATCTTACATTATCTCAAAGGGAACACAACACCATAGGAAGTCTTACCATCCGTCTTGTCTATACTTCTGGACTCCTACAAAAACAGACATCAAGATTTATTAAACATTTAGATCTAAAGAAGTGGCCTTAATCAAATACAAACCTTTTCAGACATTGTGGGGGGTGGGAAGGGTACGGACACTTACTGTGAGAACTGCAGAAGATGAATGTTCTTCATGTATGGTGCTACAATGGGTCAAGTGATGCAATGGCTCGCTGACCATGAAGTGAGAAAGCGTGCTGCCAGCCCCAGGCACCTCTGCATCAGCCCTGGGTACCGCCTCACTGCTAGACAAGAACAACCATGTTAAAGGGGACAATCTCCCATGCAATGTACCAAGTAGGTGAGAATCAGCAACTGGCCTGGAGCTGTAACACATGGATAATCATTATATAGTACGTGAGAACTATATATTATATGCCTAACAAAATGTAACATTTTTGTCATTTAAAAATGTCATTATTTAATGAAGAGCATTAACCAAACTTGATTATGCATACCATCTCAAGGCTCTTCTTATGCTTTCAATCTGTAATCAGTTCCTTAATCGCTACTTCAGCTGTTTTTTTTTTTTTTTTTTTTTTTTAAAAAATCCACTGCTTGCTTAACATTACTGCTGCTACTCACGTTACACAAAACAGGCACTTCCTACGACATTGCATGGAGGCTGCCTTCCTGGGATGTCCCTTACCTTTGTGGTTCAGACTGTGCATCTATAAACACCAGCGGCGAGAGCAGCTCAGCAGTGACAGCACCCACTGGGGCAGAACCTGACTTATACTCATCGACAGACGTCGGAGGGATTTCAAACAGGGTCAGGATAATAGTGGGTTCACTGTGAGTGAAGTCGCCTTCCCTTGAGACTCCTGCAAAACAGCCCAATACAGAATTTGCCATAGGCAGAGCTTTCAGAGGTTGCTATGACGTCATGGAAATTGATTCTTATGAGTAAATACCTTCAGTAGTGTCAGCCATGTTAACAAATGTGAAGCCGTCTCCACTGTGCAAACTCATAGCTTGTTCCTAAACAGAAAAAGACAAACCGCTGAGCCACACTACAGTATGTTCACACATGCATCAATATAAGGCTATTATTGTAGTAAAATTATCCACAAATGTGTATGGAGTTTTGTGTGAATGTATCTCAATCCATGTATGTGTAATAAGTTTTGTAAATGTTTAAAGGAATTTGTAAATATGTACTGAGATTTGCAAATGTGTACAGGAATCTTAATTCGTACTCAGAATCTGTATGCAAAATCAGATTCATATGCGTAATGAGATTTGCAAGTGTGCTGAGCTTTGTACGTGCATAAACAAATCTGCAAACAGATTTGCCAGAAAAACATCTGCAAATTTTCAAGCACATGCACTGAATTTGCATTTACATTTATTTATTAAGCATACGCTTTGTGCAAAGTGACATACAACCAGGGCAGATTAGTACAAGTATACAGCAACAAAAAGCCAGTTAGGTAAAAGTGAAACTAGGCTGAGCTCAGCTGTAATTCACCTCCCGCTTCAGCTTACCTGGGTGGGGTCAGGGTCCACTGGCATGTCAGATGGCTCCTCCCCTTCTGCAACAGAACCCTCATTTGATCCAAGGACCTTCGGACTTCTGGCAGCTGCAAGTTTTTCGGCCGGAGTTTCAGCTATCGGGACCCTATGCAACCAGAGCATGAAAGGATATTACACGAATCCCCACATGACAACAGCTACCAGTAACACAACATGAGCTCTACAGCCTGAGTATGAAACCATTGCTTTTGAGTAACTAAATCACCACATACATTATGGCTTCCACATCTGTCCTTGATTTGGCATTTGCTGGAGTCTCCTCAGATGGCCTGCTATCGTCTGCTGAAAAGTGATGCAGATTGTTTACAGACACCCTTACCCAAGTACCTCAGCAAGGTCCTACAGTTTTACAGAAGTAGAAAAATCAGTAAAACCTATATGTTTTAAATTATATCTGGTTCTACAGAGTACCTTTACTTATGGAGAATATCAAGCATTTTGTATAAGTTCTGAAACGTTTTTCGGCTACAGGAATATTCAAGTAATTCTTCTTGAAGGATTTATTGTTACTGCACATACCTAGACTGGTTTATAGCTTGCTTGAAAATTATGCATATCCTGGAACTTTCACAGTGCAAAAGAATTACTTAAAAGCCTAGCGGACCATAAGACAACAAATGATGATAAAGGAATACGATAGTCCATTGTATGAAGCAGGGAAAAAACATCTTCAAGCTGTCCCAGAATATTGTGGTACGGCCTAAAATAAGAAAGAACACAGCGGCAGCCTGCCCTGGCTGACACGAGGTCTGAGCTCCTACCTGTCATTCGCGTTGCAGGGCTCTGCACTGTTGGCCGCAGGTTCCGAACAGCACGTCCAAGATTCGGTTTGGGTTTTGGGAACCGGCTTCTCCGGCTCTGAGGTCCAGTCTGGGCTATGGGCTCAGAACTCGCAACGGCCTCTTGAGACATTTCAGGACTAAACACATACAGACACACAAACACTCAGAGACCCCGAAAAGCACTGAGCACAAAATTCTGGGCACAGCTGCCCTTGTCACTGCTAGATTATTCTGAAATGCCTTACACTGATGTTTCACTCTTTTTGGGGTTTTCTACACCCATTCCTTCATTTTTGCTTTCTTCTGAAGCACTATTGTTGATAATTGTCTCTGATTCATTACTTTCCGATTGAGTCACTTCTACTTTTTCTGTAAAAAAAAAAAAAAAAAAAAATACAAGAAAAAACATGGTTAAGCAGTTCTGCTGTCCAGAAAGTTAAATGCAATACTCAGAAGTATGGGGGTAAAATTATCAAGTAGTAGAATCTAAAAAATGACTGGCTGACTGAATACACACTCTGCCGGGTGCTCACCTGAGCTCACTGTGACACACTGAGTCTGACACACTGAAGCGGGTTGGGATGCAAGCACCAGGTTGGGTTTTGGTTTCTGGAAGTGGTTCTTTTTGGGAGGCGAAGAACTGCGAATGGAGTCCGGTTTGGCCTCAGCACTGCTTGTACAGCTAACGCTGAAACCAAAAAAGCCACTTTAGAGTACCGGCGCAGCACCACAGAAACATTCCCACCCCCTCATCTGGAGCTCCCCCTACCGATTCTGCACACCCTGACTAGGGTGAGGCTCTTCCTTCTTAGGAGGGCAGCCCTGAGAATTCTGAGGCTCCAGCGCCACGTCCAACCCCGCAAGCCTAGACGGCCTGACTGGAGAGCCGGGGGTCGTGGAAGATGTCTCCGGACTACACTGCATTTGTTTTTCTTGCTCAGAAGCAACCTGTGTTTCAGCCTTGGCTTCTTTGTCAATGGCTTCTGGGTAAGGAAACAACAAACCAAAAAAAAATCACCACAATTAATATATTTTAAATTATTTAATGCAATCTGTATCCAGTTCAATGTGCACAAAAGCCCTAAGCTGCTTCAGGTAGGCTCTAGGCCTCCTATAACCCTGATGTGTTTAGAAGTTGGATTCCTTCACATATGATCTGATACATCTCCTGCCCTACAGCAGTTCTTCTGTTGCAGGGCCTTCAGACGATAGGCAAGATCTTCTCTCACCTGAGAGAGTCATGGACAGGGGTAGAGACAGGAGTTCAGGATTTCTTATTGTCAATAGAGTCCTTGCTGCCTCATTGCAGCTCTCTTCAGATTCTGAAACTGTAAAAGTGGAGAAAAAACTCCTTAGATTAACATGCTTTTGAAATGTTCACTTAGATGAGTAATCAGGCATGAAGATGAGTTCATTACAACGTACCCTCTACATGATCTAGAGACAAACACTTCATCACCCCCTATAATCAAAACAAAAGCACAGGAAATCACATTCATTGTGTGTATAAACAAATTCCAAAGTAACATCGGGAGCAGCAGATCATCGTGTATTCCATACAGTGAACACGCCCAGCTGATGCTCAGGTGGCACCGGAACCTCCTTCTCTGGTCCCTGGAACTCCGGTGAATGGCACAGCACATCCTCAGGCTCTATCATACTCAGGGCATCAGGAACATTGACTAAAATCTCAAGCTGTATCAATGGAAAAAGAGAAACAGCAGTCATGTAAAAAAAAAAAAGTTGAGAGAAATAATCTTGGTGGCCATTTTCTAACAAATACTTTAAGAAGGAGCAATCGGAGTGTAACATAAATGACTGGCAAAATCTTTCATTGCTTGGTTGGTTATATGACCAACCAAGTAGCAATATTTTTAGTTTACCAAGCTACAGTAATACACGTTAAGCATTTTACATATATTTTTATATTATATGTAATATAAATAATAGCATTATTTATATTGTATTATTTTCTATTGATCAGATCCGTTTGTTCAAAGCAATGTCAGTGTGGATCAGAGAACAGGGCCCAATCAGGATAAGGCCCTTGGTCAAGGGCCCAACAGTGCAATCACTCTGTGGACAATTGGATTTGAACCAACAACCTTCCGTCACAGCAGTAACCCATAGAGCCACACAATGCCCCTATTTTAAAACACCAACATTTTCCTTTGACCGCAAATACCTCCTAAATGAGATATGGGTTCTAACCTCCTCCATGGTCTCCTCAACCTCTAGCCTCATGGGCTCTGGGGACCGCAAACTGAGAGGGACGAAGGCCGGCACTTGGTTCTGCTCCTCGGGATTCGCGGGATAGCTATACACCTCGTCGGGCTGGGCCTCACTCAGCCTGTCCCCCACAGGGCCCTCCGGCAGGGGGGCCCGCAGTGTCACCAACTTAGACCTCTTGGACCTCTGCGGCATGCTGCCCATTGCAGGCTTGGCTTTCCTCTGATTGGACCCAGGTGGCTTCCGGCTCTGATGCTGGGGGGACGTCTTTCCTTGAGTCTCGGAGGCAGGTGAAGGCTCTTCAGCTGAATCCTCGTCGCTAGCCTGCTGCAGGGCCGGGGACATCTTGGGGATCCTCCCTGACCTATTATCGTCCAGCAAAACACAATTCATTCACTGCGCTCTCCCACTTCAACATTCCAAACGTACTGATTCAGAAAACAGGGTCAGCCTGGGATAATTAATGATTCGCGGCCTTGCTCAAGGATGCGATAGTCAAATCACCCTATATAAAGGGGCTTGAATCAGTGACCTTCTGATCACAGGCACAGCACCCCAATCTATTATAAGATATTCTTAAAAAAAAAAAGAAGCATAGAATGTTAAAGTTAGAATGTGGACGAGTAAATTAACATGCAGATACATAACGTAATCAAAGTAAGTGCCCCCCCTACCGAGTGGGCCTGTTCAGCATGTACTCCTGCCTGGCTGTGACACTGAGCTCCTCCTCAGCCTTGCTTGCCTGCTGCTCGTCATCAGAGGCCAGGACCCCAGCTGCCACCGTTATCCTCTTCCCAGCTAAAGCTGGACTTTTAGTCTTAAGGACAGCATAGCATTCAAACACCATCAATCCCACATTCAAAGTTAGGCCTAAATTTGAACATTACTACTCTGATAAGAACCCAAGTGAAAACATACATTACAAACTCTCCTCTTTGTTTAGCAACTACCTAGTTAGTAACCGTTTGCAAATACGATGATTAAAACAAATGAAAAAGCTGACCAACGTGCATTTACAGCCAAATTTTCCTACGCCTGACAGTATCGTGTGCTGGAGTAATAGAGATCACTGAAGCAGAATGTACTAAATGTTGTTGATGTCCACTTCGTGGCACATAAAAGATTATGGGAAGCTGAAGTAAAGTCTTAAGCAGTCGCAGTTACACCTAGGCTGCCTTGAGTTTCAATTGGCAACCATTTCATTTAATTCTCTGGTCATTGTAATGGAACGCAGTCAGTAAATGAGGAGTGGTTGTCGTTATAATACTTAAAAAAAAAAGTATAATATATATATATATATATATATATATATCTCATACACGGACACTTATTAGGCAAACATGCATATAAAATTTCAGGTCAGCCTCACTTGAATATAATTAATTCTTCGAAATTGTCTCAAGCTGAAATCTCATTAGTAAATATGTAAATACCACTGATTTCAATGGGAAAGATTTTTCAAGCACTACATAAATTGAGAAATATATCTCTACAGTGTGCTCTGTACCTTATGTGCATCATACTCCTTGTCTTCCTCACAAGTTGTTGTGTTGTCATCACTGGTCTTTTCCTTTGGCTCTGAGATCTTCTTGCCCCCTTGCCATCCAAGGTTTGGGACAGGCTTCTGAAGACGCCCTCTGGAGATCTGGGCTGGCTTGATCACAAGTTTCTTCCATCTCTCTACAGAAGTGTCTGGTCTCTCTGACCTGGTTTTAGTAAAACACATTTCTTGTAGTACAGGTTGCAGAACACACGCTCCCATCGACATGCTTCTAAGGTAGCAACCCTGCTAGCACCCGATTTCAACTCCAAAAGTGACTCGTCATCAAACTGGCTATTCAAGGCAGTCAAAAGCTGGCAGGACATTAGAACACCTTATGGCTCGAAGTTTTGAGCCAGTCACCACTGGAGTAGGAGGAACAACCCCAAGTATCAAAGTGCACCAACTGAACAACCTTTTGTTTCCTAGTGGGTTAAGGATCTGCTGCTTTTCATTCCAACCCATTGGCTGGGCTTAAACTGTATCCGTTAGAGACAATTTAATTCATTAAATGTATTTAACAGAGTAAAAAACGGGCAATATTCAAATCTATTATTTTTTAAAGATATTTTTCAATATCAGAAAAACTTTATCAAAAAGGAGCGTTATAGTCCTCAAAGCTGGGGTAGCATTTCATGAACATTAACCCAGCTCCTACCTCTGCACATCTCCATCAGCTGAAACTTCAGTAATAACGTCACTAGGGTCATGGTCCATAGCTTCACCTGCTGAGAGCACAGTTAGCACAATGTGTAAGAGGAGGAGCTCCGCACTTATGATGGAGCGAATAGCCATTCATTACAAAAGACTGCACTGCCACACCTTCATTACTGGAATTTCTTTCATCAGTCACTTTTTCCAGGGACGACGGTCCTGTGTCCCCTTTCTTCGTTTTTTTGGCTCTTCTCTGGGATGTGATGGTTTCTTCCACAGTCTCAAAGTTGGAGCAGTCTTCATTCTCCTTCTCTGCCATCTCCAAGTCTCCCTCTACTCCCACACTATCTATCTCCTCTTCTGCAGTTTGGTTGGTACTGCTTTTCATCCTGGTTTTGGTCTTGTCTGAGAGCAAAATTATGGGAAGACCAAAAAAAGTACTCGAATCCAAGTTAAACTTATCACAAAGGGGACTTAAAAAAATCCCAAAACTAAAAGGATTCTCAGTCAGGCGGCCGATCGTCACCTTTCTGCTTACTCCTAGGTTTTCTCGAAACTTGTTTCTCTGCAGAAGCTTTAGACTTTTCCTGCTTTTTTTGCTCCTCAGCCAGGATCCTCTCAAGGAGGGAGCTGAAGAAACTCAGGTCAAAGCGACGCTTTTCCCCTACAGGACAGAGAGTGTAATGAAGCAGGACATGGATTTGGTAGTGGACTCCAACATTCGGCACAGATTAGAGGAATGGAAAGAACTGTTGAGGAACAGGACACTTACTGAACGCCTTATCGATCCTCCAAGAATTTGCTCGTTCTTCTTTCTTAAATTTGTTCTGTGACAGGAGAGACAGGGCAACAATGGTGCTTACAAGCTGAGAGACAGCCTAGCTAGGCATAACATAATTTTTTCAAATATATTCAAATACACTCCCACCCCAAAAAAAAAACAATACAGAATAATTCTTCTCAGTATTATATTAACAGCCCATACAATGTCACATTTGTACAGAGCCCCTAAATATTTTGTAAAAAGGTTTTGTGGTCCCTCACAATACTATTGTGTTACTAATACTGACTGTACTATGTCTGTTTACAATACAAACCATAGAATTAATGGGCTACTACGCATAAATTTAATTATCTAAATAAAACATACATACATACATATCTAATTAAGTGTGCTTTAAGTATTAAACTATGGGGGACAATGCATACCATATAACTTTCATATTGTATTGTAATGTGTATTTATTAATTGCACTTGGTTTATTCACGGAAAACTGAATATAAAACAAACTTTACCACCGTGCCAGACTTAAGGATTAAACCATAACCCCTCCCTTGTGTTCTTGCTTGATGATTTATGTAGGGACATGAGGATCTATACTGAAATATTCCAGAAAGCGGATTCCAGTTTTAATCTTAACGCCAACATTGCGGTCAAGCTAGCTTTGAATGCAGTTTTCTGGCTATAATATCTTTCAGTGTTGGTATTATATTTCAGTGTTTGTGCGCACACTTCACACTCACTAACCTAGCCATCTTGCTTAAAGTCACTGGCGGTGAATGGACTACAGTGACACATTAACATTTGAATATGAATTTTTCAAACACATTTGAACGAATATTCGAATATCGATTAAAAAGTTACAGCCCTACTGAATAATATAATACTGTTATTACTGGTAGTCAAAATGCTGGTAAGGTATTATTCTTTATATATTTATGGACAGATGGAATACCTTAAGTTAATTATAACAATTTACCTTAGCGTTAGCGCTCTGCTCAATGTCAAAGGGGAAACGGATAAGTCACAGATTTTTTCTAAATAAGAGGATAATTATACAGTAATTCAAGGTACCAATTTATGGACCTGGGTGACATACCTTGATTTCTGACCTGCCACGGTGAGGGAAAAGCTGGCCAATCATGGAGAAGTCTGTTCCCACCATGCTGATAGCCAAGAAGAACATGTCTGTTTCTGCAGGGGCAAAATAATGAGAGATGCACATACATATATACAATGTATTCAAACTGTAATGTACAATAATATATTTCACAGTATTCACACGATTTTCTCAGAAGTTACACTACCCTAAAAACCATGCTTGGAACTCTTAATAAACACATAAAGAAGTGTGTAATAAGAGGGACCATACTCTCCTACCTTTATTAGACCAGGGCTTGGTGTAACTGGCTTTTCGGAAACTTGAGTAGGTTGTTGAAGAACCACGCTCGAAGATGGGATCCTTCTCCTCCACCGTATTAGGTCCTTGAACCCTCAAGACTTCAACAGTTAAACTGAAACACACATATGATTTGTGTTGAAAATACATTGACATGTCATTTATCCTAAAACACATACATTTTATACAGATTTCTCGAGAAGGTTACACAATCGATATTAGTTTGGTGTTGCAAGACACCATGGTGATCTACAGTACCTTTCCTCGTCAATAATTAAACTGCCGTCTTCTGCTACTTTCACCCTGGGGACCACCAGCTGCTCATCCTGTTCATCATCACCGTTCTCCACATCATCCTCTTCCTCTGCTTCCTGTGGCTGTTCGGTCACCCTTCAAATATATCAGTTGGATAAAATTAGATAACAGCACAACACTTTGTTCAGCAACACGATGTTTGAGAAATACTGCACAATGTTGGTTCAAATACACTGGTTCTATAAAAACAACATGCAAGGAAACAGGTGATTTTACTGTTTGGTCGGTGTCCATGAGCTCTCTTTCTCACTCTGCTTCGGTTCCTCCATCTGGTATGATCTGTTCATAAATTAGTATACATATATTTCTGTCCATTCAACAGGATAAGTATAAATTATAGTATTTCAGCTGAGCATGAACGACCAATGAAATTTCAAAAGATGAAAGAAAAAAAATGCTTTCAAGTTATTACTTCATCGGGTTTGCCTCTGGCAAATAGTAAATGAGGTCTGCCATTGTCATCTTGCTGTGATCCTGTGGACTGCTGCATTCAAAGATGCGGGATTTTCCTTTCTTGTGTTTCTACAGGAAAAAAATAGCTTTGAAACACTACATTTTTATACATAATCATTAATAGTCATATTACAGCATAAAACAAACTAAATGCATGCACTAATAAGTATGGATGTATCATCCATATCCATTTTTTTCTGTTTGAAATACTGGTCTTATGCCAACAAACAACTAACTACAGAAGTTTTGTAATTACCTACTAAACAATTTTACAAATACAGTCAACCCTCCAGATTCGTAAATTTGACATTTATAGTTTTGGTTATTCTCACGTTGGCCAAGAACAATCAAACGGGAATATTTTTGGAGAAATTTCAGAAACTCGCAGATGATGCGTAAGCCAATAATATATGAACGATACAGAAAATGGATCACAAAAAAATAATCATATAATATATAATAGTATACCACCTAATAGTATACGATACCTAATATCGTTTAGAGTAAGTGCATGCTATTTCTTTAATATCAAAAGCTATTTTCAGTTAAAAGAAAATCTTGGCTTGAGTAAGCCAACAATCTGTCTCAGCAACCAGCCTCACCCACAGTGGCTGTCTTTGTTATCTTGGAGTCTCACGTTTCTTGCCATAATTTTTAAACTTTTCAGTGCTTTTAATTTAGCATTTTTAATAATGGGTCCAAAATGTAGTGCTCTCAGTGTGAACAGTAGTAACTTAGTATATGCAAGAGGCACAATTTAGATGGTTTGTATATTACAATCCCATTTCCAAAGATGTTGGGATGCTGTGTGAAATGTAAATAAAAACAGAATGCAATAATTTGCAAATCATATAACCTAATTTTAACTGAATATAGAACACATATAACATATTAAATGTTGAAAGTGAGAAATGTTATTGTTTTATAACAAATATATGATCAATTTGAATTTTATGACAGCAACGTGTTTCAAAGAAGGTGGGACAGAGGCGACAGAAGACTGGAAAAGTAATTTCGTATTTTGTGTAATGCTAAAACAAAAGACCTGGTTGAATATCTCACAACCAGTGAGGTTATTTGGCAACAGGTCAGTAAGATGATTGGGTATAAAGAGCCTCTGTGCAGTGAAGTTGGGGAGAGGTTCACCATTTTGTCAAAGGCTGCATGGGCAAATAGTGCATTAATTTAAGAATAATGTTCCTCAGAATAATATTGCAAAGAATTTGTGAATTTCATCATGTATGGTACAAAATATCACTAAAGATTACAGAGAATCCGTACGCAAGGAACAAGGTGGAAAACCAATGCTGGATAGCTGTGATCTTCAGGTCCTCGGGTGGCACTGCATGAAGAACAGACACGATTCTGCAGTGGAAATCACTGCATGGGCTCAGGAGTACTTCTGAAAACCACTATCTGAGAATACAGTCCATGACTGCATCCACAAATACATGATGAAAACTCTACCACGCCAAGAAGAAACCAAATCTAACCATGATCCAGACATGTTGCCAACTTCTCTGGGCCTGAGCTTATTTAAGATGGACTGAGGTGAAATCAAAAATTGTTCTGTGGTCACACAAATCAAAATTTCAAATTCCTTTTGGAAATCACAGACATCCCCCTGCTAAAATGAGAGGGACCACCCAGCTTGTTATCAGAGGACAGATCAAAAGCCAGCATCCATAGTGGTATGGTGGTGGCATTAGTGCCCATGGCTTGGGTAGTCTACACATCTGGGAAGGTACCGTTAATGCTTAACAATATATACAGGTTTCGGAACAAAATATACTGCTATCCAGGCGATGTTTTCTTCAGAGAAGGCCTTGTATATTTCAGCAAGACAATTCCAAACCACATTCTGTGCGTATTACAACAACATGGCTCCGTAGTAGAGAAGTCTGGGTGCTACACTGGCCTGCCTGCAGTCCAGACCTGTCTGATAACATTTATTCGCATCATGAAAATTAAAATACGATAAAAGAGACCCTGAACTGTTGAGCAGCTAAAATCCTATATCGGACAAGAACGGGACAACATTTTGTTTTCAAAACTCCAGAAAATCAGTTCCCAAACGTTCACAGAGTATTATTAAAAGAAAAGGTGATGCGGCATAGTGAAGCAATTTGACAAGCAAAGTGTACAGTACACTACTGTTTGTTCAGAAATTAGTCATAAATAGATTTGTTATCGTTAAGGCTAGGAAGCTGTTATGGGTTATGGAAGTCAAACAAAACATTTATCTCTGACTTACCATGTCAAAATTCTGACTTTTTTTCCTCAAAATTCGCGAAAGTCAGCACTTCTGCTCGCGTTTAATGGTTCAGTGTAACACGCATACAGTAGCAGACAGGAGTAAAGGCTACAATGATTGTGTCTGCTCTGTCCAGGCATTTTAATATTTCCAGTTCTGAGTATGAAACTTCCAATGATAATTGTCCTATAAATGTTAACCTGGTATCAAATGAAAAGGGGCAATAAAACGCAACTTTCACCTAATTAACCGTAGTACAAGCATATCTAGCATCAATGCTTCTTGCATTAGACCTACAAGACCCTGTAGCAGCCAATAATCTAATACCTACCATTATTATAATGAATGCCAATAATATTTTTTCTGTACTCAATGTAATAACTTACCAGTACTATACAGATGCTCCTCTACTTACGAACTTTCAGCTTATGAACTTTCAGACATACGAAGAGGACTAAGTCCAAATTGTGTTCGTTAGGCTCCCATTTCCTGTCTGCAACAGCAATTTTTTTTTTTGTAGTTCTTTGTAGTTGTGTATACTGTTAAAATGATGTTGAATAAGGACTTACGAACATTACAAGTTACAAATGACCATTTGGAATGTAACTCGTTTGTAAGTAGAGGAGTGTCTGTACTAATATTTCTGAATCAAAAGCATATCATATTATTATCAGCTTTTATTACATGTAAAAAACAGAAGAATTATTACATTATTGGCAGTTACTACATTAACGATTAGTTATATTATTGGCTGCTACAGATCTTAATATATGTTTTATTACAGTTGGTACATCACTGATGTTGTGTCCAAGTAGCACCAAGAGGTGTATTCCAGATCTTGGTAAAAAATATCAAACATGTCTTTCAATTAATTGTATTTTTCAAGCTATTGGCAGTCCTAGGCAAACACTGGCATCAGAAGAATAACTGAATAACTCAAACCAAGGAAATTAATGCAGTACTACTAGTGCAACCTGTTTTACTGGTTTCATAATATAATGAGTTAAAATTAAATCCAAACTACCAGCCAGCAGATTACATTATGAGAACAATGTGTGTTTGGAATATATTCCTAATTGGCACCTTGCAGAGGAAGCCAAAAAAGTCAGAATTTTTAAATAAACATGTAAAAGTAAATTATGGAAACAGGCTCCTATAAAGGTTTAAGGTTAGGGTTGACTGTAATAACAACTATGTTATTTACATAATATAAGAGATACTTGGAAACAAGTGCTACGACAAACATAAAATACTGACCCGCTCTTTTTTTCGCTCCTGCTTTAAAAGTTCTCTCAGCTTTTGGGCCTTAATGATCCTCTCACGATCTGAAGGAACACTCTGGGTCTTGGTTGTCAAAGTGGCCACAGAAGACACAGCGTTCACTAGAGACACACTGCCTTGTGACAGTTTTGTGCTACCCATACAGCATTCGGGGGTGAGGGACTTGTTATCATCTGGAACTGCCTCATTTAGTGATTTCTGCCATTCAGAAAGTTGACTACTCTGACGTGAAAGGGATTTTACTTTAGATTTCTTTCCTTGAAGAGAAGTTTCAGGATCTTGAAACGTTGAACATAAAGGTACAGACTGAATTATAGGCTGTGTTCCTTCACTACAAGCTTTCTGCCTACTTGGGTGTCTAAAGCCTTGGGTGGTACTGCCTTTCAGCCGCAGCTGATTCTCAGTGTTGGTGGCCGTGGTCTCCGCCGTGGAAACTACTCCATTCTTCACAGCAGAAGATCTTGGGCCCCTAGCAGATGTGCAAGTTATAGCAGGAGTTACCCGGATCTTGGTCAAATTAGGCATGGCAGAAAAGCGTTTTCTTCGTGCCAAAGAAGATGCCAAAGGTTTACTGCTACCAGTGGCCTCTCCATTATGGTCTAATCCATCCCTGCATTAAAAAAACACCATAGCATAATTAATCATTATGAACTACTACAACAGCTTATTTATATCACCGATATAAATCACAGACTACTTACCCATTACAGGAAGCTTTTTCTGGATGTGAATTGTTGTCATCGTTTGACTTCAGCAAGGTAATATTTTCTGCATCAGCAGACTGGGCCTCTACATCCTTTGTCACTTCTGGTGATTGGTTTGTTGAGTCAGCTGAATCCTTTGGTGCGTTTTGAGCAGTATCCTCAAAGCTGTTCGTACTGCCCTGGACAGAATTGCTGTCCTGCAATGCGGCCTGACCTCTGCCGCCATACCGTAAATTAGGCCGCACCGTTATCCTCGATCTACGCATCATTCTGTTAATAAAGAGAACAATATGAGTGAATGTCAACAACATTAATCATACACAGTAGGTCAGTGACACAACAGCCTATGAAAACGATTATCCCACTTTAAGAACAATTATACTGAAAAATATTAAGTATTAAGTAAAACATTTCCAAAATAAGTGACAGCACATATTTAGAAATCGACAAAACACTAGACCAGCAATATTAACTTTTATTCAAGAATATTATGCGTTCCAAGTAATACTAGATGCGAAGTAAATTATTCCAGAAATGTTAAGGATTCTACGACGAACTGGACTGATCATTAACTACTGAAAAATACATTTCACGGACAATAATATGGAATTACAGCGGATCAGTGCTGCGCCAGAAGCCACCTAACACCTTATACAAACAAGAAATTACTGTGAGACAGCTGTCAATCCGAGAAGGCAGATTGTAAGAAAATCTGCCATTCTTTATAAATCGCCTTCATATCCATAAATTGTCAGCTATCTTAACTACATAAACGGAGTGATTCGTGGCTCCAAACACACAGGGTTAACGTGATAAAATTAATCCAAAAGGCGAAGCGCTTTTTGAAAGCACGCTAGCTCGTCCGATTTAACTTTGAAAATATTCCGTAACAAGAATTCATACTCACTTTTATTAAACACTGCTAATCATTTTAGATGACATTTTCTGAACCAAGTTTCATGCTTTATATGGGAGTTGTATCATCCGCCATGCTTGCTGACGTTTATGAACGCGACTACTATGCAACAGCGCTTACAGTCAGAAGGATTGTGGGAATTGTAGTTTAAAATGCTTTGAAAAGGGCGTCTTCGCATTTAAGAAAATACAATAACCAGAAGCCATCAATAAGATTACGTAATCAAAGTGATCCCAGTCATTCGCTGACGAATCCGGTCACCTGATATTTGCAATACTACCTTTACTTTAGAATATATTCACTGTGCTGAATGGAATTTTCTCCAACATCGATAGTTTTTATGTTTTTGACGGACAGTCTGTTTAGTTTTCCTTTGAACCTTTATGAACTTTTTAATTGAACGTCCATGCTTTTAAACGTCATCTATTTAATGTCAGTGCTGACTGCTAAATCATGATTGACCTCCTGTTGTATAATCAAATAACGTACCTGTTCTGCAGATCAAACCATTGGTGATCTCGTGGTGCCTAAAGGGATATGTCAAGGAAAAATGCTAAATGCAGTCTGAGGCAGTCTTGATCGTGGTTAGGGAAATGTGGATTGTTGTAGTGTGTACTATGTAGTGAATTACAACCAAACGGCATTGGCAGCCTAAGGTATAGTTGTATTATGTGTCGTCACATTCTATTATAAACAAACATTTAGAATTAAAGGCGACTCCCCGTGATCCAAAATGCTACCCATAATGGTATCTTTTAAAAGTGTAGTGCGCATTCTCTCTTCTGAGTCTCCCTTGGCTGTGTAATATAATGGCAGTGTATCGGCTGCCACGTACAATTACACACACCAATTACCAGGCAGCATGCCTTTGAACTGCGGAAGGAAGGCCAGAGTATCCGGAGGAAACCCGCAGGATACAGAGAGAATTTGCAAACTCCACACACACACACAGGAGAGACAGGGTGTGAACCCCAAACCTGTAGAAATGAAGCAACAGTACTACCCACTGAGCCCTCGCCCATAATCCATTTGAAATGTATTTTAAACACGCAGGAAAATGTTTTCAAATTGAGTATCCTCTTGATCTTCTGCAAGTAACTTTTGTCTATTTACAATGTAATTAGTAATTCAATTAGTCTGGAATCACCCGGCACACAGACACAGAAATAGCTTGTATTCAAAACACCAGGATAAAGAAATCATTCGAAAATATCTACATTTATTGGAAGATCATTATGATTCAGATACATTCCAGAACAACTTGCCACGCCAAAGTACATACTGCCACCTAATGGTATAATAGAATTTGATATTTAAAAAGGATAAGACCTGCTTTCATTCATTATGTTGTCGATTCATAAGGTATCTTAATTTTCAGTAAAATCCGTGTTGGAGGGGAAGAGATATTTTGCACGAATTGATCAGAGTGTCAAAGGTCATGACTATTAACAAATGTAATTATACTAATCAGTGATTATATGGCACAGAGGTACTTAAATGATTTTCAACGTTTGTCCCATGTTTTATTCTGCCAAAGCACAAGTGATGAGATAAACCTCTATCAATATCCCAGTCATTTGTAGATCTTTCATATTTAGGAAAGAAAAATATTCTCAGGTTTGCAGACTAAGCACAGTATGGAGAAAAACAAATCTACATCCTGAGACGATTTGGAATAATCTTCCCATTACCACAATTGTAATTATACCAGTAGAGTATAACAAAATAATGCTATGACTAACAAGCAGTAAACTGAAGTAGAAAAGACTAATATTTCATAGATTAAGCAATAGCAAAAAGCACTGAATGTATGACTTTAAAGTATTGAAGGTGCAAAACAGGCTGTTGCCGTATCAGTCCACCATGTAGCCTGAAGCTGCGTGGGAGTCGATTATCCTGCAACATACTTAATGATTTATACTATGCATCAAGCAAGAGGTAAACACTTCATTGTAAAGTCTGCTGCAGAAGTACCAAGTACTACATCAAAGGTGGCATTTATTCACCAGCCAACTCAAAAAAAAAAAAAAATAATTCGGCAGTTATAGATTTTGCCATCAGTACTGTACGATGTAAACACAGAACACTAAGAAAGGCTCATATTCTCATCTTTAATAGACATTCTGCAGAGGTTCAGTAATTTCACAAAACGTGGAGGGGTAAGCATATTTGGGCATTCTCTCTATATAAATATGGAAATACAGTCCAATGGTATACATGCCCTTCAAGCAGATACACCCTTTTTGTTGTAAACAATACTAATACATTTACCATTTGGAAATTTAGCTGGCTGTGAAGCAGAACAGACCTTTGGCAAGAGACTACACTATGTGATCTTTGTTACACTGTCCATTTAAGAGATTTATCAAGAATGTGTAGATCAAAGTGAAATTACAGCAAATTTCAGTTAAGGTGGTAGTCTGGCGAAAGTCACACCCAGAACAACCACAGCAACTTGATGTGCAGTTCCTGCCTCTTGGCTCAACAATGGCTGAGGAAGTCTTGGTTGCAGCTGTTAAATAAGAAATTCAGATTTTAAAAATGGATAAGTATGCCACAGATACTGATTTTTACAAAAAAAAAAAAAAACTCTAGACATGTGGGTCGGGCACATCAGACCCTGGTTGTCTCACCTGAAAGCTAGAAAGGTTGGTGGTAATCAGGCAAAGGGGTTCCCAAAGGGGTCTCCAAAAGGGTCAGCAGCAGCACTTGGCTGGACAGGAGGAGGAACCTGTCAAACATTAAAAGTTTTTTTTTTTTTTCCCCCCCATATGTGGTGTAGAACAGACTCATCTTCACAGAAATTTCACAGAAACTCAAGAAAACATACTTCAAGAGTTTGAGGAGTTCTCATACAACTATAACATACCATTGGAAGTCGAGCAGATCCAAAGGGATCAGCCCCGAAGGAATCACTGAAAAGATTCTCAGCCTGGGCATGGGTAGCCATAACAGGGGTTATGTTAGCAGGTGGGGAGATAGCCTGTCTTGGCATAGGCTTGGGCGGCTCTGTACAGAGGATAAACAGCAGCAACTTCAGAGACAAACCCCAGAAACATCAAATGTTCAGGGATCTTCTCAGCCGAACAAAATAAACTACCTGTTGTCTTAATGCCAAGATTCCTACACTCTCCGTGGTGTTTTTTTTTTTTTTTGCAGATACTCCAAAGAAAAACTAGTTGACCATGTTTTATATGTCCATGTCAAGGTAATTTAATTTCCATTTATTAAAATGTGTAGGTTCATATTAACACTTGTAGTTGATGGAGATTAAATTTGCAGAGCTTACCAGCACTGATTAGCAAAACGACTTTACATCATTTTGTGATTCTTTGGAAACTGAAGGATAATCTGCCAACCAAATTTAATAATAAAGCACAAATGCATTGTGGGCTGGTAAGTGGTGAATGAGCTGACAGTGTCATCCTCCACTACAGAAGATTGCGTGGTGGTGGTTAGCTCTGCTGGGGCTAACATTTAAACTTGATCAATATTCAAAATCAGCCAATATTTTCACATTGGACTGATGCAGATATCTTGATTTTTAACAACCATCAGCAAATATCGACATTAACAGATTTTGGTATCACCCATTCCTAATCTAATCTTTGGTCACTAATCTCGTCCATGTCAAACACTTATAGGCTACATTCACCTTTGATTATTTAGAGACATCCTATAGGCAGGTTTTTAAATTCAAACAAGTTAAAAATAGAAACCACATTTCCCCAATTTCCATAAATTTTTAATAATATTTTATAATTATATGGTTTAATTTGTCTCTCACTTGCCCTGCAGTTTTAATTTGCTTAATATTATACTTAGACATATATTGGTTATACTTTAGTATTCACAAGGTTAATGGAACTCCTGAATGTGTTAATTACCATTGATCTTGGCTGACAGCTGACTCACGTCAAAGTCATCATTATCGGCCACCTCCTGAACTAAGCCCACTTTGTTGGAGAAGTACTCAGCAAAGGCCCCACTTTCTGTGGAACCTGCCTGGTCACCTCTTCTGGCTGGGACAGCTGGGGGTTTAGCTATCTGGAAGTCCTTGAACATATCCTTCACATTCTTTTGCTCTTTGTCACCCAGAGGGTCCAGAGCAGTGAAGGCGTTGTTCTCAGTTTTGGGGGGTTCCACCGGAGCTGGCCGAGGTGGGGGTTGGGCCAGAGGTGCAGAAGCTTGCTGCACTCCCACCATAACCCCTGGCATGAGTGAGGTGGCCATCACACCAGAATGGAAAGAGCCAACTGTAGGTGAAGGTTGAGGCCAAGCTCCAGAGTTCACTGGAGCCAGAGCCTGTCCCCAAGCAGGGGGCTGGGGAGCAGCGGCCATCCCCAAGAGAGGAGGAGTCTGCCCCCATCCAGGCAGTGATGAGACACTGAATGGCGAGACCTGGGAACCTGGCACGGTGACCTGGGGAATACCACCAGATACAGGGAACATGGTGGGGGCTTGTGGTCTCCATGCAGGTGTAGCTGATTGGGAGACTGCTACGGCACCTCCCAGTGAGAGCTTTCCTGCAGGACACAAAACTGTATTGGGTAGGGTTGGCATTCGACACGCTGTGCATCTTAGAATGCCACACTAAACAACTGATACTCGGGGTTTATTTTACAATAAACCTTGTCGTACCCAATGCCGCCATGGCAGATGGATTATTCAAGGCTGCCAATGGGGAGACAGTGGTAGCTGGGGTATTGTTGAAAAGGTTCGCAGAGTTTGGCTGCACAAAGTCCATCTGAGGCACAGAGGGCGCTTCTGCTTGGGAGGGTGAACCAAACAGGTCGGCTCCAAAAATATTTGTAGGAGACTGTTGAGAACAATTTAAAAAATGAGAATAAGTTTTACAGCACCAGTTACCTGACTTATGTTCTCAGTGTGATCTGTAGGCAACAGCAGAGAGAACAAGCTACCCTTAGAGAATAGTGATACTTAACGTCTTCCAAAAAAAAAAAAAAAAAGAGGCTGAAATCTGCTACATATTCTCTTCAACACAAATAGCATCACTACTTACCTGGTAATCACTGATGCGTTAAAAGAATAATAAAGATGTTAGAGCGTGGGCTAGGAAACAAGCAGCCGAAAACAGGACAAATAACTGGGGTTAGATTAAGTTGCATGAACAGCCTCTAACCGTTAGATTAGGGGTCCAACATCACCACAACACAAACCACCGATGCCTAGCTGCATCTTTCATATATATATTAGTACACTCACGCAGGTACACACAGTCTCAGATGTACGAGTCATTCACATGACCTAGTTAGGTGTTAGATAGTCAGATAGCTAGCCCTGCAGTGCCCAGTTCTGGAGGTTTATAACCAACTGCTTATCAGATTGTAAACATTAACGATATTCATTAAGCTTTATACTCCTCTAAATGATTTGGTCTGACTGACATGATGACATACCAGTCATTTAAATGCAGGTACGGCATACCTAATACCTACAGAACTGGGGGGTTCCCAGACCAATACACATTGAGAGCATGCAATAGGAGAGGCTGGACTCCTGGCTTCACCTTGACGTTTCTCCGTCCTCGTCCAGCTTTGGTGTTGAGCGGAGGGGGGCTAATGAGAACAGAATCCTTTGCTGCAGTTACAGGGGCGTCAGAAGGCCCAACTGGCTCATGGTTTAACTTGTTTTTCGAAGGTGGGCTATTGCCAGAGCTCTCAAAGAAAGGATTATGGGAAGATTTGCAATGGATGCCATTCTGTTCCTTCACTGGGATCTCGTTTTTTTTCCAGGCATCCCCCAGAGTGTGTTCCAATGGCCACTGGCCATTGGACAGCGTTTGGATCACAGTCTTACTAGATCTCTCATCAAACTGATGCCCAAAGTATTCAGTGTCACCATGCTGACTACCATTTTGCTTGGGCCCATTAAGGTTGCAGGAGGATTTATCCTGGCTACAACTGAAAGAGCCAGGAGTCACAGAATTGGCGTGTGCTGACTGGTCATTTTTGGAGAAGGGGTCGTCTCCAAAAGGGTCGGGAATAGGAGCAGGAAAAAAGCTGAGCTGGGAAGAGAAGGGGCTTTCAGGAGAGTTGCTGGACTGTGGGTTGGGCCAGGTGACAGAAGGACAGGAAGAGGTGAAGGGATTTCCTTTTACACAGTTCTGATTGCTGTCAATGTCAGTGGAAAGGTCCAGCAATAGGATATCATTTGTCTCCTGATCATTGAGAGAAAGAAACGGCACAAAAAATCAGTTCTTTGAATAAACAGTTGTCCCTAAAACTGAGCAAAATGATTTCATGCCATGACATTTGTGAACTTTTATGGATCAGCTAACAGACATGCAGATTACTGAATATTTGGCATATGAGATGATTGGAATTGAGCATGATAAAAAGTTGAAGCCACACTGAATGGAGTCCTGCACACCATAGACATACTGATTTGTAATAACATTTTGAAGAATACGTGAAAATACACCACTAGATTTGTTAATATAGCACAATTTCATACAGAGATTTTTGTCTCGATGCAACACTATCATTCTCACAAACTAAACAATTAAAAAGTGTTTTGTGTAGAGCAATTGACATTTTTGGTACATCAAAATCAGAGCAACAAATGGAACCATTTTAATGATCAAATTGCTTTTAAATCTTTGAACTTTATTGTATGCAACTCAATCTAAACTATTTTTTGCTCAGGTTTTGTAAATGAAATGGTAATAAAGCAGAATAACTGCCCCATAGGCAAGACCGTGTTGACAACGAAGCTCTATAATTTGAGTCTGCCTTAAATATAAATATATTGTTACAGTAATAAATTTGTGAGAATGACTGGTGTATCTATATGGCAAAAGATGTGATTTGCTCTGTCACCAACATACACAAGCCCCTTGTTGATAAAGGATGTCTCTCCTGGTCATTACTCATTACTGTAGGGGGACAAATGGCATTTCTACCTGGAGCAGTGCGTGCGTGGTGTATGATAAATATCATACGCGATTAAATTTTCAAAAGCTTAAGGCCAAATTAACAGGGGGTAAGTGAAAGTGTAAGTTGAGTCTCCAGGACCTATGTTATGCCATATTTGAAGAAATGGTCAGGGGTCAGAACTGAAAACCCGATAGAATACTGAACATCATGCAGGCGAATTCCATGTAGGACGCTTATATGATAAAAATCGGTTTGTGGGACTTACCGAAGGAGAATTTAAGTCTGGTGGAGTCGACATGTCTCCAAACAGGTCTAGCTGCTCAACAGTCTGCAATGTGAGATTGCAGTGTTATGTGGTTACTGCTGTGTGCTCTTTAGCTAATGAGACTCAGAAGAGTCTGAAACCTCTTAAACCAAGTATTTTAATGTACGAATGAGCACACACATTTAACAAATGAGCACGAGAGGAGGACAAGCTTATTCACAGATGTCTGGCGGCCACATGGTTATAGCACTAAATCCACCATCTTACATTAAATAAATCAGTATACTCACTTTTAACTTATCTGCTTCACCTTCAACATCAAGCAGGGCATCACGGCCATTCTGTCAACACAAAATTATTAATGTCTTAATTCAAAAGCACCAATTCATCATCTTTAACCATTTATGTAGTGCAGAGTCATAGCGAGTTTGGAATCTAACCCAAAAAGGTCAGGGTACAAGACAAAAACATAAAACCTCACCTCAATCACCTGCTTATCCGTTTCATCCTAGAAAATAGAATGACCACTGTTTAACATTCCATCGGTAAGAGCATAAAGTATATCTTAAAAAAAGGATAAATTAGAAATGACAAGGTCAAATACACAAAAACACAATTAAGCAACTTCTAAAGTGCTTTATACGAATGTATCCATGCATTCCTACTGTTAATACGAAGGTTTTTGAAATAAAGAATGAAAAGCTTTTCACTGTTAAATTTGTTCCACATTGGCCATGACTGAAAGATTAACAGTCCAATCAAGCATATACAGCTTAACTTGGAAAACCTGCAGAGTTGTCAGACTTTTAACCTAGTTAGCTTCTTCCAGTAAGTTCACCCAACTTTAGCAAATACAGTCATGTGCCGCATAATGAATTCCTACCGCCTGGTGATGTCACAGCACAACGCATTACTCATGTGTTTGTGGTAATGCTGGGGTAAACAAACCTGCTGCACTGCCAATCATATAAATTGCATTAACATTCATGTACAGTGCATAATACTTAAACATGTATTTACATCATTATCAACACTAATCTTGAGTATATTCTTTCTGCTTGTATACAGCGTGTAGTAGGCAAGGTTTGTATAAGTACATTCTAGAATTCACACAAACACAAAATCCCTTAATGCATTTCTCAGAATATATCCCTGTCTGTAAGCGACACATGACTGTGCGCATATTCCAATTTAAAAACACACACCGATATTGTTCTTCGTACATCACATTACAAATTTTGCCCCGTGCACTGTGTTGAGAAGTGCTCTTTGTAAATCAAATGAAAATATGAAAGAACAAGTAATACAGACATTATACCAAACAGCAGTTACCTTCTTCGGACCCTCCGCTTCTTTCTTCCTCAAATTGAAAATTAACTGGAAGAGGTCCTTCAGGTCAATCACTAGAGGCTCAGCCTAGGAGAGTAAACAGCCCGTCAGATCAATACATCAAGTGAATCCTTCTGTGAAGCACAAGTTAATGTTAACCTGACTGTACAATAATAAACTCATTGGCCAGCTTAAGATGTTTTTCCATTTAGCTTCCTCGAATCCCTTAATGGTCCCGACAAACTGTTTAGCAAAGTTGTCTTATGTACCCAAGCAGCCAGAGCGTACCCCTCTTCCATCTCAAAGAAAAGGGGGAGCAGGGCTAATGCAGGCTTGGTACATTTGGAGAAAGGCTACCTACCTGCTGGGCTGTCTTAATGGCAAAGAACTGGTGTTGGCCTTCTGCGCCGCATACGTAACCAAAGGCCCGGTTGTCCGTCACATCACGTGCAATGAATGAGATCTTATTTACGGCATGCTCATGTTCTATTACCTAGATGCAGGCAAATGACAGTAGCATCAACCACAAACATACCAAACACGGTTGTCGAGGCTCATGATGGCATTTACACCAGGGACCTCAGTTCTGATTCATGTAAACAAAACTGTGGATGTCATCCTTATTGGCTGTGCAGGGTGAAGTTAGCACAACAAACTGAATGATCACACTCACCCCAGTCTTCTCATCAATAATTTTGATCCCAGAAAGTGATATGTTGACCCAGATTCTTTGTTTGTGCTTTCCTTGGGATCGAGCAGCTACAGCCATGCCCTGCATGCAAAAGAAAATGCAAATGCCTAAAAAAAAAAAAACTGGGGAAACCTATACGTTACCTAAAGCAACATCTTAGGCTATAATAGCAACGTGTACCTTTAATTTCATCATGGAGTCCTGGCTCATTTTATCCCCCCTGGCTTCGGGTACATCATCCACACCAATCAATTTGGCTTTGTATCGCACCCCATCGCCTTTGAACCTGGCCAGCAAGAATTCATCATTTTTTTCTGGGCCTGTAGCAGCGACAAAAATACACAAAAAAAACCCTGTATTTTAAGGGTAATTATCAATGAAACCAAAATTTTGAATGTCAAGTTTTTGAATCTTGTTAATTTCTGGTAACACATATGATGGGGGGGAAGCCACACTTTGGTCAAAGTATAATCTGTATAATAATAAATAACGAAAGTTAAAGAATAACAGCTGATACAATTTAAGAACATTAAATATTGCCATGTGCATTAGACAGAAGACAACCAAAGAATCAACAGGACAAAGGATATCTACATGCATACAGCTATACCATTCAAGCATGACAATTAGTTGTCATTTGTACACCTGAAATTGCTGTGTTTCCGCAAAGAGAAGCTTTCTTCAGTAGGTTATCATCTTAAGAGTGAACGCGTTGGTCAAATCCATCATCCATTATTCTGTTAAAATCTTAAGCTACTTGCACATTAAATACAAATACCTTTTCTTCAGCTACAGACTTGAACAGTGAACCAGTATAAGAGAAAATTAAGGCAGTCATACAAAAAAAAAAAAACCACATGAGGGAGAATCATAATGATATGTTGAAGTTGAAGAGCTTTTTTACAGAACCTTCTTGTCCCTAGTTTGTAAAAGGAGAGTCGCATGTTGAAGGGCATCAGATCTGATTCAATGGAAAACCAAACAAACAGTTTCATACAAAGTTCCAGTTCCATTTACTATCCAACGCTTGTAATTAAGAAAAATGAAGTGTCTACACAAGTATATAGCAATGCATGGTGCCCTGTTAGTGGGGAAATTGTGCAATTTTCAGCGTTAGCAGCCTATAAACAATCACTGATCACCATTTAACAAAGTCTCATTAAAAAAAACCTTGTCTTTCCCTATTAAAACACCTGCAACTCAACTGACCCAAGCAAATATTTTGCTAAAATTTAGTTAGAACAATAATGCTATAAATTAAAGCCAAATAAGCATTCTGTATTACATAAATAAACCAAAACTAGAGAACGACCATAGACCTCAAATAATGCTAGTTTATCAGTAATTCATTTAAGGGACACACAATTCTGTGCTCAATTTGAAAATAACCCCATTTAAGGTCTCAAATATTCACCATCATTACAGGCCATATAATGTCAAGTGGAATCTAGGAATGCCACTGTGATAATTGGAACTAAATACAACACTATTCTTCTCCATAAAATATGACCTCTATTCATTTCACAGCAGGAAGTCAGCTTTCAGACACCAGTTGGAAGTCTAGGACAGCCAATGAATATAAGGGAAGCATCAAATTCAGTTGGATCTGTTGCCACTCCATGCTTATTGGTGTGAAAGACAAACAATAATGGCAAGCACAAGATCAGCTTAGCAAAATAAATCTCACAGAATATTAGCTTTGAGCTCCGCATTGCTCTTTGCAGCAACTGCATTTCACCGAGGAACATGACCTACATCACATGATGCACAAAACAGTGGTGATTCATTGCTTGAGAAAACGCCAATCCATTACAGTACAGTATCCTGTCAGCAAAGAACATACCTAGTGCTCACAGAGCACTGTTAGGAGGAGCTGGTGACAGGTTAAGACCGAATGCTTCACATACTTGTGGGTACCTTTAAACATCACCTTTCATATCTTTTTATAAAATACAATGTAGGCTCTTCTACAGTGTAGGTTCTTCTAAAACCACATTTTGTAGTAGTTTCCCCAAGACGTCAAGTAAAGGATTTTAAAATGTATTCCATAAAAGTACAATGGCTTTTGCCATTTTTGATGAGAATTTAAAAGGCATACTGAAAGACATTTTTTGCTACTGAAACATTTATTAGATATTTGACTCAATGCATTCATCCATCCTCTTATCCTGATCATTATTGTTGGAGGGGCCTGGAGTCTATCTCAAGCAGCAGGAGGCAGCGGGCAGGGGTACATTCTGGAAGGCATGCCAGTCCATCATAGAATGTCCAATTTACTGACTCCAGTCAACCTAAATGTATGTCTTTGGACTATGTCAAGAGAACATAAGAAATCCATATGCAGAGTGTAGAGATGGGATTCAAACTCTAACCCACGGAGGTCTGAAGCAACCATGCTGCCCACAGACCTATTGTGCTGCCCTCGTTTGACCTCTAGCTACATCACAGTCTACAGAGAGTTAAGACTACAAACACTAAAACAGCAGCTCTGGACACCTTTTCAGCAGACTTACTTTGGAGGGTGGACTAACAAGGGCGGTGGTACACATCATCAATAGATGGAGGCTAGGGTGGGCAAGGCCACTCACCTTTCTTCTTCTCTTTCTTAGTCGGGGTCTTGGCTGGCCCTGGGTCAGCTTGGTTGTTTACATTGGTTTCTGCTTCCGCTGACATTTCAGCTGATCGCAGGGAAGATTAGAACAGACAAGCGGCTCCTACGGGGTACTGGTCACAGCAGCTCCTTCTCAGCAATCACACATAGTCAACAGGCGCCTACAGAAGGGAGAGAAGCCGACAGGAACAGTGCACTGCTGTTACTCCCACACTGTCAAGGGCTCAGTCACACCTCTGATTAACAGACCTCTAAATCCAGCCACAGGCTTCAGACTTTGACCACAGCTTCGGAGGCCAGAAATCTGCAGTGACTGTCAGCCCCTGCAGACACTCGATTTATGTTTCTATAATGCTCACTGACAGCAGGGTAATCAGTGTAACTTTATATTCACCTAAACAACTGACTCGACATAAATAAAATAAATTGCTATTATGGGTTATTTTAAATGCACTACTGAGTGTGGGAATAACGTGAAAATAAATTTAGATCATTTGTGACAAGTTAACATGAAAACACTACCCCAGTATCGTACATTGTACAATAAAATATCCATTTATAATCACACACATTGAATTTTACAGTCTGTTTATTCTGAACACGTTTCAGACCTGTTTGTTCAGGATCAAATGGCAAGAGTTCAGCTCTACTGAGAAAAGCACCAAGGGAATGCAAAACGTGCAGCTGTATAAATGGAAAAAGAAGCATACATACGCAAGTCACTTTACAAAAGAGCAGTTTTTACTGTGCAAAAAAAACTTGAAACGAATGGTGGAAAAATACACCTCAGTTACTATTTTCCTTAGCAGCTCATAAGGCAAAGTGATACTCAGACTCATTTAAATTTCATAAATTCTAGAAAAGCCTTATGAGCAGTCTGGAACGGCCCAGAGTTACCTTGTGGATTACCCCCATTGCCTAGAATGGCCTGCATGTTATTTCAACTGAAACTACCATATGTTCCTATTAGTGGTGCAGAGTCTTTGGTAGTTACAGGGCAAGCTTGAGCAACCCTCACCCCCACCCACATGGCCCGACCCCTGCAGCATCTGGGAACTATAAAAGGGAACCTCAAGACACCACAGTTGGGGTTTTCTGCAATCCGTTTTCCATGCTGAAATGCGAAACACTTAAAGTCAACATGCACATATCTACATTTATCAAGATTTCTAGTGCCATTATGGTATGAAAAGACACATGACAAGGAAACAGGATGAAAATGTCCAATCAGCACAGACAACGCACAGCAAAGCAGTGCGTTACTGGTATAAATGCGACAAGTGGTATTTGCACAATTCCACTATAATAAAAAAAATATATATAATCCGGTGATGATAAACTCATTTCATGAAGTACAAGTAAAGGTTTTCAATAAGAAAAGATGAGCAAATCATCTTCAGTGATTTAAATGTGTGTATGTGCCTTTGAGGAACTTGGACAACCAACATCTGCAGTATCACTTAGTTATAAAAGACTACATTAGACCTACAACTGAGTAGGCCTTTTGGAAATTGTGAACAAGGATTACTTTAAGACCTTGAGCCCATAGTTTAATCTTATTTATATTTAGCAAGCAATATATCCTCTGCCTTAAAGAGAATGACCTAAGAACAGAAATTTATAGGTCAGCAAATATGCAAAAAAATAAAATAAAATACCCTAAGCAACTTGATCACACTCTTGTATAAATAAGTAGGTCTTTAAACTATGTCCATGATATCTACAGGACAACTGCAACATACTGCAAAGAAAGCAGTCAAAGCATAATATTGATATCTCTGAAGTGTTGGATTCTTTTGACTTTTGGGAGGAAAGAAAGCCATAACAGTATGCTCAAATAAGAAGTTAGACATACCTCCGCACTGACTTTCATCCTTTGTCTCTTAGCAATTCAAACATAATAACCTGCTACAGAGCAACAGCAAGACAGTGTGCAAAGGTTGAGCCACCAAGAAGTTAATAATTTTGGCAGTGAGTGCATCCTCAGAGAGATCTTGTGACAAGTTATTCACATTATCCAAGTTACAGATGTTTATAAAACTGATTTAACGTTTTACTAGAAAAGCCGACTTCAGCACGAGCAAAACTAATTCAGTTGACACTTGATCAAAAAAAGCAGTTGATTTATAGACTGATTTGAATGCAAAACATCAGCAGTTTTGCAGTTAGAGCTCAGTTAAAATTCAGAGATTTCCATTTCTGAAGGACCAGCATAAAACATTTAATTACAAGGAATCATAAGCCAAAAGAAACTTGAAAACAATAGTGTTTAAAACAGTACCTTAGAGCTAACACTTATGGTTAACCATACTGTGAAAAAGTTACACTAGACATCCATTTTATGCATACACGACCTATCCTTTTTCCCCAGCAGGGAGATCAGAAGTGGTAGGTGACAATTTCACCCAACTCCCATAGAGAATTTTGCCATCTCTGCTACTTTAAAACAGGAAACTCAGCAGCAGAAACCAGAAAGGAGGGAAGTGTGTATATGCTAATATAAATAACATTTAACCTAATAATGTCTGTGTTGAACACACACACACACACACACACACACACACAAAAACTAAACATGGAGAAACACACATGATAATGTCATGCTGACCAAGGCATCTCAGCACCAGTGAGAAGCGAGGAGGCTCACTTTAAGGAAAAACACCATTTTATTAAGCCCTTAAATGGGCTAACACAGGCATTAAACATCCACCAAAAACACATAACAGGAAACACAGGGAGGTCTGACGGTGGATGGTGAGGCTAAAGACTTACGAAGATCGGACAGGGTTTGCACATGACAATTGAGAACACAACAACAACAATTAACAATAACACAAAGGGTTATTTACATATTCCCAGCATGCTCAGGAGCTACAGTATGCCTTTAAGGTGTTGCAAAATTTAATGGTTTTGGAAAAACTGCCCATTTGTTTACTTTCCTCCCAGAAATCCCATTCAAAATTTGGTTTAGCAGATTGAAATACTTCTATGTCATAAGGCTCACAAAAAACAGCCATGATTTAAATAAAAAGAAACCCTAGTTTAACAACTGCAGGAGTTAACATTAGCCATTACTCATTTGTCCAAGAGAAGGTCAACTGGAGTTTAATGGGTCTGTACTCATGTTAATATTAACTACGAAAAAGAAAGCATTATGGACAAGTTGGCAAAAGACATTTTCCCCCCATAATACTTTTGGTGCAGATCAGACATTTACCAAAAGAACACCAGAAAAACAACAAAGAATAGGACACCTGCACAAGTTGACTGAACTCAAGGACAAATACTACGGTAATTGAAAGAAAGCTATTCAAGCCAATTATGAGGATGAAACAAGGAGTGAAACAGACATTTTATAAATTGCTAATGCCTTGGAGTTAATTGAAAATGTCCCATTAGGTAGCATCTATAGGACTGAGGATTAAGATGGCAGCAGTAAACCTTGAACTTGTAGTCGTCCATTTATTCAAGACATAATACATTACTTCTAATTTTTTTGAAATTTTCTTCTAGAAAAATCCTTGCACATCCAAAAACTATCCATTTACTTTCTTGAGGAAAATGGGGAAAATGTACAGTGAATGTAACAGTTTTATCCACAGTACCTCATAGATTGCTTCCAAAACACCTTGCAGCGGTCAGACAGGATATTACACCAGAGTTCCAAGAATTTAAGTAATAAATTCCCAGCACAGATTCAAGGAGCTACAGTAACTGCTCCTTCTTCCAAGCATTCCTAGTCCTATGGGATGACTGTGTGCCTTTCAAACAGTAAATGTACATTTTGCTCGAACAGGGAAAGTCCAATTCCAAGCTGAACCCTCAATGCCCCCATCCAACAGACATACATTTTGCATAAATAGCACTGTAACCACATACCACATCCCCACTCTAGCAATACTGCTCATCATCATTAAAAATGCCTAGTAATGGAGTCTGTATAAGCCAAAACGGCAAGAAAACCCATGTTCCTGTACTAGGAAACCATTAAAAAGGAAGGTGTACATCACCCCGGCTTTGGTGCTGTCCTCTGCCACAGGCCCTAACTGGCAGTGACTTCAATGCAAAATGTGAACTTCAAAACGAGTTTTTTCCAGCTTCCCTGAGCAGAGCTATGGTCTTACAGCACTGTGCCAGAACTCAGGCCTCCAGAGAGTGGGAGGGAGGGCTTTTTTTTTTTTTTTTTTTTTTCTCTCCTCTCCACAACTTCGTCCAAACAGCACAGGTCAGGTCAGTACGCATGGCAGGAGGGCATGAGCACGGCAGATCTGACCGATCCAGAACAAATGCGTTTAACAGCAGGTGTCAGCAGTCAAACAAATGAAGGTTACTGGCAAATTAATTAATTTGTATGACGAAGCCTGATAAAATCCTCCATTAAGGCAGCAAATATTCAAATACTGGGGGGAAAGCAGCACATGTGCATACACATCAGTATGAATGTCCAACGTAGAATGTTAGGTGTCTCAAATTACAAGAACCCGTACAATATAATAAACCTGTAAAATTCAATTCTGCTTTGATAGCAGTATCACATGCAGAAGTCCCATATTTAAAGATTAAACTGATCTAGTTAATCTTTGGCTGGTGGTACATATAGCTACTGTGTCTAATTTGGCATCAAACGGCATTGCAGTTCATTCGTAGCCTTGCCTGTTAAAAGAAACAACCATACACTTTTTCCATTTTTTTTTCTTCAGAAAAGCACATCATTACACGGACATAAAACAATGATATAGGATCCCATCAGCAAAACACCTCTCCTACCTTTGAACTGTCTATCAATGTTTGACCAGAGAGCTTACATCCATGAAGATGTTTTTGAGCACCTGTCCTTTTCTAGCCAACTTGTACAATGGTACACGTTCTTCTGCCATGCTATCAGAATAATCGGAAAATAGCATCAAAAGTGATATACGATTACAGAATAAAGCACAAAATAAGCAGAAAAAAAAGATGAAAATACATGCAAGATGCAACATTATCTCTACCAGGACAAACAATACAGTACATGCTGTAATTCAAACTATATTAAAAACAGACATTCAAGAACACTGCACATTTGAAAGTTTGCTCAATCTTTTAGTGATTGCTTAAATCCCTCATTTTAGGCTTAAGAGCAATTAGAGAAGTTTTACAATGTCTCTACTCGGGGAGGCTGCACCTTATAAATCAGCCCTCAAATTTATAAAAATCCCAAACAGGAAGAGGAAAAAACAGTTAAAACATGACAAAAAGCAAACTGAGGTAGTGCATATTTCCAATAATATGTCCAGGAGTGTGAATAGCTGTGTGTCTATATGTCCAGCAAGCTCACGGTACAGGATCCACAAGATTCTCTAGATCCTACAATGGAAAGAGAATACAGCAGCCTTTCAACCAGCTACAATCCAGAACATGGGTAATGGAGGGAACTAGGCCATGCTTTAGGTCTCCTGAGACTTTTAAACATTTTGAGCACATAGTTTGAAGGTGTAGTCTTGGTGTTGGGGGGCGGGGGGGTGGAGAAAATAAGTAAATAAATAAACAAAAACAGACAAATAAAAATGATCTTTCCCAGGAATATGAACAGGACAAAGCTCCACTACCACTATGTGAAGGAATGACAAGTCATGTTTAACGCTGTTTTTTTTTTTTTTTTTGGGGGGGGGGGGGGGGTTGAAGCTAAAAGGGGGTTTAAATATTCAAATGACGTATTTAAACCCAAAATTGGGAAAAAATTTTATTTAAA
>JABFEA020000119.1:13783788-13797019 GCA_019775915.2 Cyphomyrus plagiostoma | reverse complement strand
ATGAAACCAGGCGGAGACCAGAACCCGGGTCCCAGAGGTGTGAGGCAACAGTGCTAACCACTGCACCACCATGCCGCGGATGGATGGATGGATACAATAAAATTTTTTACCCAGTGCTCCCATGTACACACACCCTCTTAAACAGAATACCTAGTTTCAGTAGAAACACTTTCAGTTTAACACTTCCAGTAATTTCATAGTTCTGTGGAAGAATTTTGTTCAACTCCTCTGTGCTGAATTGCATTAAATTGCAAAAGTAATATTAGAGAATTTATAAGCATATGCTACTCGTTTCAAGTACTGCCACAACACAGACCTAACTATGACACAACAACAACTAAGTTGCTTGGCTGTTAATAAGAGATTGTTATTGTAAAACTGTTTCATTTCTACTAGACTTTGTAGAAAGCAAAATTTAGCATGAAGTTTAACTGTTTAAGCAGTGATTTTCATTTTTCCACATATCCACATTCTTCTCCACAGTTTTTTCCTCATAGTACTTGTGTGAACGGACCTCAGCTGGGACAAAAAACATTTGCAGATTCCTGGATGATTTTCTTTATGATATTTGGACCATTTCAAACCTCAAATGTCTGGCCATATCCAGAAAGTAGATAACAACAATATATTTTTTGTGATGTCTTGGGGAATTCCATTTGATCACAATTTCATGGTGCTTCTACATTCGATGTGCTGGTAACTTTACTCTGAGGCTAAATCTATCCATCCATAAGTTCGACTCATTGGAGCCGTACATAATTGCATGTCATTTTAACAATCAAAATGACACTTAAGAATATTAATTGTAGTGCCAAACCTATATTCTGTAGGATAGATAATGTCCTTGTGTTGGTCAACAGACAATTTTTATTTGTTCTTTTTCTAGTTTCTGCTATTTCAATATTATACTAGGGCCAGGCTTGTCCTGCAACAACTCCTGTTGTATTTATTTTTTGCATAATGTACCCTTTTGCTGGATTGTACACTTAAATACAGATGCTCTTCTAATTACAAATGAGATAAGTTCTGAACAGCCATTGGTAACTTGAAATGTTCGGAAGTCGTTATTCAACGCCATTTTAAGCGTATACGCAAATACAAAGGACGAGGATGTTGGGAGTACGCACGTTACGTTGCTGCACGGCGGGAGTAGCGGCCAGAAGTCGTACTACCGAGAATTGGCATGCAGAAAAAGAAATTGATGTTGCGGACAGGAAATGGGAGCCCAATGAACACAATTTGGACTTACAGTCCTCTTCGTTCATATGTCTGAAAGTTCATAAGTTGAAAGTTCGTAAGTAGAGGAGTGTCTGTATTATATAACATATTTTTAGAAGAGACTTTTATCCAAAGAAACATATATCACGGCAGATACATTTCAAGCTATATTCTTGTGTCTGTACCTTTTGATACTGTCAACCACTGTCTGATTCCTATCACACTTAACTAATTTAGCCAGTAATGGCAGCAAGACATTTGGATAAGTGATATAATTTGACCCACTTGGGATTTCATGCTATGTAATGCCATCCTGCAGGGATCTATGGCCTGTGCTTTACTCTTTTAGTAAACTCTGCATCACCCTTAATTAAATCTCAATCATTACATCTGTCATAAACCTTCCTTTGGCTCTAGAAGACTTATTCAACTTCTCCAAGCTCATATTGAAGGCATACTTCCAATGGTAAAACATATAAAGCCTCTGCCTCAAAACCAAGTTATGCCACTTGTTCCAACCATGGTAATTTCAAATCATATTTCATTGTGTGGCAAATGACAACAGATACCTCCATTTTAGTTCATTAAAAAAAGCAGTTGGCCATTGCACAGTGTATCCCATGAGAATCACATCAGTGTTGCACCTTTGATTCATTTAATGGATTTAATCAAACAGAACTAGTGATAGTCACTTTGGTATAAAGAGGAATATCACGATATGTCCTTGCTCTGGAATTTCAAGGAAATAACATGATATTCCTGTTCTATTGCACCACAACCAAGTAACTAGCATTGTGCTGAAAGCACCAAGTAAAGCAGGTTTAAGCCACCTTAGCTGCCTGCCAGGTTGCCAGCCTGGCTGTTGGTGCTACCGATACTGTAAACCTCCATTTAAAGTCACCATCTGAGAACAAGTGTATTAGAAAAGGCCTTAGCTGTACCTTTGGAGGTAGAAGAAAGCAAATGGCAGTCTGATATAAAATAGGAGAGCCACAATGAACACAATAATACAAGGTACAATTCTGTGAGAAAGTCTTAGGTAGTCATAGAAAATGTTATTTAAATGATCACCATGTTGGTGTAAGTTTTTATTGATACTCTTATTTTACATAAGTTCTAATATTAAATTGTGTTTTTTCAGCACATATAAACGTACTACCAAGATAAATAGCTTTTGATGCCTGCAAATTTTGCACAATATTGTATTAGAAGAGGATGGCATTTCTGTCCTCTTCTCTGTATCTTTTCTTGCCGACATAAATATTTTCATGGATAAGATTTCAAGGAAAAAAATCTCTCTCCCTTACCTCTCCACTAGCCTCTCAACAGAGTTAAAGAATATTTTATAGTAAAGGTAACACTGTATGTATTTCTTATTTAAAGGGAAGGTGTTCAAGAACTGCACATAATTTAATTATAAAACAAAAAATAATCAATTTTTTTTTGCTAAATAATGTAATTACCATTGTCTGTGAGGTTTCTCTCATCCATATTCCATCAGCATGGAATGTAGAATGATTTTCCAACTGTGTTTCAAAAGTTCAGTGCAAAAAAACAGGAAATCTTTCATGAAAAATGTAACATTGACTGAGACAGCACATTACTTTCCCTTGCTTTTCCTGGACATGCCTGGAGGAAGCTGAAGTGCAAAAAAGTGACATCAGCACTTAATCCCTTCTTGGATACAATATTTGCCAAGAGTATCAGTGGTTTTTTGTGACTTTGGCACTTTTTTGTATGAAACAAAGCGAAGGTCAAGGGAAGGTCAGGGAAGGTCATTGTCCATATTGTTCATTCTGGCAGCCCAAACATGTTTGACATATGTTTTGTTTAAAGGACCATTTACTGTTAATTCAGCATAAATGTCTGGGAGCTTAAACACAAACATTTACTCGTATTTGAATTTCAATGACTAAAACCAAAAGAAGATTTAATGATCTTTATAAATGTTTTCAGTAGCTATTTTTATACATTAGCATAATGTTTTTGTTACTCATGTCAAGCTAGTACAAGGTGACAAACTGAAGGCAAAAAAAGTTTTTTCTGCAATTCTGCATCTAGCAGCACTCATTCACCTTTTATTTCCTGTAATATAGGAGAAAAGGAGAGTATAACTACAACTTCCCAATACATACAAACGTAGCATATCTTGGTAATAAGCCTCTGTTTAGGACTGGTGTAGCAAGACGAATGACTAAATAATTTTATAAAAGCACGTTATGCAAAAAAATAAAAATAGCTTTAATAAAAACAGGATGTGTCAACTGAGCAGATACTAAAATTGAACCCAAGAACTCACAGCTGCGCTAGTTCTCACTGTTCTCACTGTTCTCACTTTTTCTTCATTTCCCCCATGACTCACTCCTTGCTTGCTTGTGGTGCAAATTAAACCACTGCTGTATTTACTTCTGGAACATTTTTTGACGGCAGAAAAAAAAAGCTGATAGGCTACCCATCTCCTCACATGTCTGGTCCGGACAGCTCTATTTGAATGGCCACCAGAGAGGACGGGCAAACCATAGAAGGATACAGCTAGTCATATAAAGCCAATCTGGCAGCAACGTTTTGAAAGATCTAGAGCACTCCTATTCTACAATAATGTTGCCAGAAACTAAGCTATGATTATCAGGAGGAATGCAGGGGTTCCTGGGATACTGCTGAGGAAAAATTAGAACAAAGTACATTAATTTAGCAGATGGGTTTATTCAAAGTGACATACAACTGAGGAAGCAGGGTCAGCTAATCCCTGAAGCAGTTGGAGTTAAGGGCTTCATTCGAAGGGCCCAGTGGAAATCACTTTACCAGTCATGAGATTTGAATAGCTAACCTTCTCATTATGGGTACAGAGACCTAAAACACAAAGCCACACACCACTCATGAGCAAGTATTATATCATAATACACGCGTCCCCCATTGTGTGCTGTTCTAGCTTCTCTTCTAGTTGGGTTTGAAGCAGTTTCATAGTCAGGCTTGAGAGAGCTTTCAAAGTGAAATTATCTTAATTATTGTTGAATGGGGAGACTTGATAATTCAGAGGGTAGTACTTTGGCCTCTTACTTTCAGCAGTACATTGTCAAATCTCACCCCATGTGCATATTGGCAAATGTTCTTTCCACGTTTCAGTGGTTTTACTCCAGATTCTTGATTTTCCAGTCTAAACGCCACTGAAATTAGGTGAATTTGTGTCTTTAAGTTGTCCTTAACCTGTGATTGTGTGTTACTAGCCTACATGTTACATTCTCATGTAGGGTCCAGCACAATAAAAAAGTGTAACAAGACCATTGCTTTGTTTCCCCCTTTCGTTGAAAGGCAATATAAAAATACACACACAAAAGTTCCCTAACTCCATATCTTATCATAAACAGGGAGAAAATGAGTCATACTGAATTTTGTTGCAATTCCTACTTTCTAGCTACAAAGTGTATACAATATTTACAAATATATACATGCTATTTACGGAAAAGGGTGCATGGTGGTGCAGTGGTTAGCACTGTTGCCTCACACCTCTGGGACCTGGGTTCAAGCCTCTGCCTGGATTTCATGTGTTGTGTGTGGAGTTTGGATGTTTTTCCCTTGTCATGGGGTTTCCCCCCACAGTCCAAACACATGCTGAGGCTAATTACTAAAATTGCCCATAGGTGTGAATGGTGTGCCCTACAATGGGCTGGCCCCCAACCCAAGTTGCTGCCTACAGCTTCTGAGATAGGCTCTGGACTCCCCACAACCCAGTAAGATAAGCGGTTTGGAAAATGGATGGATGGATGGATTTACAGAAAAGAGCCAGGGAATCAAACAGATGAGGGTTCAGCATAAACAAAATGGTTGAACGCTTATGGTTGATCGCAGAGAAGTTTACAACAACAGGGAATGAAACAAATTAAAGTAATGGTCTCTCATTTCAGTGGTTGGCAGGTCTTCTATAAAAGGAAGTGCTATGTTGGGAATTAGCCAATTGGGAAAGAGAGGAATGCTGATGGGCAGGATCAGAAATACAAAGACATACCTATAGACATACCCAACCAGCTAGGAAGACCAGATCATAAACAATTATGACTGGGGTTGTAACACTCATACCATACACTTCCTGTAATAGAATAAGTGATTCCAGAAGATATGTGGGTGGATGGGTGGACTGAGTTGAATGGCTAAGAAATTTAAGAAAAGTAACACTTAAAGAAGGCAAGAGTTGCTGTCAACTTTCCTTTCAAAGAAAGCCATTTTGAATGTATTTCAGCAAAAGAAGGATTGAAAAAGGAGAATACATTTCACCCATCATTATTTAGATTACAATGTCAGAATCAAAACCATGGATGGTGTACAGCTTTTCATAGTTCTTAAATGACTCCTGAAGGGCACAGGTAAACTAAACACCTGCATGCATTTTCCACTGATACCAGGGTTCTGAACCACTGATAAAGAAAATAAGATGGTAAGCTTTCATTAGAGATCTTACATCATATCTGAGTAGGATTGTGACCTTTGATTTGTGAAAAACCAAGGCACTCGACCATTCTTTTGGCCATTTTTTGTAAATATACTATGTTAATAGAGGTAAGAACCTCTGTTGCCTGTTTTACCTATATTTGTCCTGACACAGACACAGTTGCACTCATGCTGGTCACCTTTGTCTGCTGCTGTCCTTATGTTAAATACAGATTTTTCACTTTGACAAGTAAATCTACATTGTCTAATTATAATCTATTATGGGCGACATGGTGTTGCAGTGGTTAGCACTGTTGCCTCACACCTCTGGGACCTGGGTTCGAGTCTCCACCTGGGTAACATGTGTGTGGAGTTTGCATGTTCTCCCCATGTCGTTGTGGGGTTTCCTCTGGGCACTCCAGATTCCCCCCACAGTCCAAAGACATGCTGAGGCTCCCCCTTCCCCTGGGGACTGCCAGCACATTGGCTGGCGGCGGTAGTGCTGGTGCGGCCTCCTCCTGGCCCTCTTTCTCCTCCCTGACATTGTGCGGCAGGCAGGTCCCGCCGCGAGGGCTCCTGCTCACAGAGTCGGACGGCCCTGCACAACTGCTCCTGCTCCAGGTGGATAGTGTCTCAGAGGTGGGCCAAGCAGGCCCTGCACCTCCAGCAGCTCGTGGTGCTTCCCGGCCAGCTGAGTTTCTAATTGTGACATGCCTCCTCCCGTCCTCCGCCTCACCGTCTCGTGACCCTGGAATGCAGCCTCCGTTGTCTCGGCCAAGCACGCCTTGCAGTCACACTCCTGGTCCCAGCTGGCCTGCTCAAGATACAGCCACTCCATCTCCCATCACTCCTGCTCCATGGTCTCCGTACCCGCTCCCGGTGATCGTCGAGCTCACGGCATTCCTGTGCTAACCGGGACTCCCAGCTACAGCACACCTCCTTGTGCTCATGTAGAGCAGCCTCTGCCTACTCGTGCTCGCAGCCGGGGTCGTGCACTCAGTAGCTGGTGCATGGCCAGAGTCCACAGGAGAGCCTGCCTTCCTCGCTTGACAACGTCGCTGTCTTAGACGCGAGTCCGACGGGCTGGCAGAAACGGCTTCAGGGCAGGCTGTGCCAGTGAGTCTTGGATGGAGCGGAGGGTGCTTTCCTTGCTCCAGAGTCCAGAGGCAGTGGTGGGACTGGTGCCCATTTGTCTGGCAGCACCAGCAGGATAGCTTTGTGTCCCTAGTCGTCCTCCTCACGTGCCGCCACTTCTCAGCCGTCTCGAGGTTCGCCAGGCGTGGAACAGGCCTGCCAGATGATCTTCTACAGCGCTCACTCCAGCTGCGCCAGTAGGATCGCTTAAAGCATCTCACTCCTGACACCGATGTAGCACCAAGCGGGCCGAGGAATGACGAGAGCAGTGAAGAACGAGGAGCCTTGCTCCCCGCAAAAGAATACGCTACTTTTATTGTCCTGAACGGGACTGCAGCTGGGCAACCCTATGCCATATAATATGGATACAATGCATTAATTAATTAATTGACTAACTGAAAGAGAGAAAGTTATTCTGAAAATCCAAGGGGTGTGCATTGTCCCCCAGGTTCCCCTGATCCATGCACACTTCATAGGACGTGGCTGTCTCGTTTTGTTTCAGAGCTATTAACCCTTTAGTGCACTGCCCCTATGGTATGTAATATGGATTCAATGTATTAATTAATAACTGTTATAAAGTTATTCTGAAAATTCAAGGGGTGTGCATTGTCCCCCAGAGTCCACTGATCAAGGCACATTTCATAGGACATGGATATGTCACAGTTCGAAATTCACAGCTGAAATTCACACTTGGTTTCAGAGCTATTAACCCTTTAGTGCATCTGGGAAACAAAGGGGTGTGCAACAGTTGCCATGAGCCCAAAATGCTAAATCACCATGTCATTACAGCTGACAGCACCTATAATATTAGCTATTAACACGATTCTGCACAAATCACAAAATGGTTTGAAGCGCAAAAAAAATCGCAAGTCCCACCTTACTTCCGTGAAAAGTCATTAAAGCTAGAAAACTGAACATGGAATATGAGGCTAACTTAAAGGCAGAGAAAGACCATTTTCAAAAATAAGGACAATCCCGGGAAAACCGGGTAGATGGCAACTGTATATCTGAGCTTTCTTTTGAGATCCTCAATTTTAAACTGGAAATAGAGGAAATGGCCAAGAAAAATTTATATTAACAATTAAAGCATTAGTGCTAAAGTAAGACGGGGTCAATGACAGACTAGTCTGAGGAATGCTATGAGCTGGAGAAGCAAGGAATGAGGAAAAAGAGATTAGAGATCAGCCACGGAGTAACCATTCAGTGACTGGATGCTTACGTTTTAATCAAATGGTTTTAACATTAGTTTTTTAGCTTTCCACACTGGGCCATATGGCTTTCAAACAACATATCCAGTACAGAGTCACAGAGGGCCTGTAGCAGGAACCACAGGACACAAGGCAAGGAAATAGTCTGGATGGGATACCAGTCCATCAGTGCAAGATTAAGAATAACATGTATGTTCTCAATGATCGTGTTATTGTCTTATAATACACATATTTCTGTTGTACCATAAATCTGCCGTACTTATAAATTAGGGTCGGGAGTTTAATCATCTGATATATTTTTGTACTATGTCATAGAAATTACTAGAGTACAGTTAAGCGACCAATAAAAGGTTCAATCTTAATGGAATATCTGTTCATTAGTGAAATGTGTTGGTAAAGCACAGGTTCCCAATTTTAATCAACTGAGTAAGATTCTCACTGTTGACAGGAGAAGATAACCAGTAACCCATCCATCCATCCATCCATTATCCAACCCGCTTATCCTACTGGGTCGCGGGGGGTCCGGGGCCTATCCCGGAAGTAACGGGCACAAGGCAGGGAACAATCTTGGACGGGGGGCCAGCCCATCGCAGGGCACATTCACACACAAACCAGTAACCCTTAATATTTAAATAGATCATTAAGATTATGACACTTCTACAAACCCTTAAATTTCCTGGAATGACATGTGGAGTCTTTTATACTTGGAGTGGAGTCTTATAACAATATCATATAACAACAACCCTGAAAATTTGATAGCATGTTAATTTTTTCACTAACCACGGGGGGGCGGCAGGTTTGCGATACCACTGTTATGGTTTAATTATTTTTCAGAAAGCATAAATATTTCAACATAATTCCAACAACATTTTATACTATCAACAAATTGTGATATGCTAAATCTCACAAATGATTCTGTAGTTCCTTGTTCCGCATGTTCATGCTCTCAATAAGTGTATATAGCTGATGCAAACATCTCATTAACAGATTTGTCTCTTTCTAATCCATCTACTACTGATATTAACTTAATAACTTTTTAAAAAGTATCTATCTAACCAACTTACATAACCACTTATCAAGTACAGTATAGCCTATACTAAAGTATAGTTTATTTTAAGAATTACAGGGCAACAGACACTTATTCACGTGTGAACTGAACATTTATGCTTTACAGCATAATTCCCAAGTAAAACAGGAGAGTTAAGAGAATTTTCTTAAGTTCTGTCATTGCTTGCTCACTTTTACTCATGATGTCTAATAGTGCAACATTTATTATAATGCACACCTCTGTTGTGAAAAAAGGTTTTAAAAGCTTAAGGAAAAATAGAGTCTGCTGATTAGATACTCTGTTGGACCTTGTTCTTAAGCATATTGATTACAAAACTTGGTCACAACATGTATTTAAATATTTGTGTTGCTTTTCCTGTAACCACAACTGAGGAAAGTCTATTCCCAACCCACTAATTATTTTCATGAATAAGAATTGTACAGTAAAAATGCAAACTAAATCAAACTTCCTCAGAGAAATTTAGAAAGGGGAGAAAAACCATTGAATAATATAATGATCTATAGAAATGCCTTCTACTATATGTTTTTGATTACAAAAAATATTAAATAGATTTCAACATTTAAATCAAGGTGAATCAGTTATTCCACAAACATGAATAATAAATTAGAAATTGCGCTTTATCTGGAAAATATAAGACAATTCTTTGATTTTTGTGATTATGGAGAAAACTGTTTCAGTGGTAATTTTAAAATTATGACACAATGCATACATACACAGAATTCAAAATGAACTTTATTGTCAATGAGCAAATAGGAATTTACAATATCTAGAAATGACAGAAGCATCACTAATAATATTCATTATTATCCAGTTTAGAGAATTTGGCTGTCATTTTGCCTATCACTTCACAATGCAGGAAATCAATTCTGTCTCATGGTAAATGTATATTTTCCACTGTTCCAGTTTGTTGGTACAGTACATGAGATGGCAAAATATTCATCTCAGATACTTTGTGAAACTCAATTGAAAGTGATCAGCTTAGGGTGAAGTTTTACTGTTACGAGAACTGAAAGGATAAGAGATTCAATAATCACACATATTGCAAAATGGTAAAAATTCCACATAAAGTACCTTCACCTTTAGCATCAAAAAAGGCACTAAGAACAAAGGATAGATTTGATCCACTCTCTCTGCTATTATTTTATGCTACAATAAAATCTTTGTTGATTCTCATTTGTTCCCTATTGCTATGCAATATTGGTAACTCTTAATACTGAAAATTAAAGGTGATTTTTCAGAAAGTACTGAGTTGTGTCAGAAATTTCCACATCTGAACTTTGATATGCAGCTGCCCCCCTGCCCCCAGCAATCATTAACAGACAGTTTTGTTAAAGTATTGGAGCAACTGTCCCTTGTTATTTGGTGTTTCACTCTGTGCCCCCATCATGAGGACTGCAGCGGCTTTCTATGTTTTCTTCTGCATTTTTCAACAAATCACCGTTGGCACCAGGAATGACCAGGAGTATGAGTTTGCTGTACACTGCGCAATGGCACATACAGATTGCTCAAATAACTACCAAACTTTTAATAATTTTGTGGTTACCAAAAATGATTGAATGATGATTAGAAAAATAAGAGGCATAAGTTAATATTCATTATGCTGACTTGGTGGACCTTGTCTCTGCTCCAGTGGTGGAAGTAGCAGCAAACGGACGGTGAGGGAAGTTAATGCCCCTGCGGCGGTCGACTGCAAAATAAGTCCCTGGAGCGAGTGGAGCGCGTGTGATCCATGTTCCAAACGTATGGTGAGTGGTTGCAACGTACTGTATGAATGTTCACTAGACATCCTAGAAGCCTAAGAGGTACAAGATTGTTGTAGAAAAACATGTGAAATTCAGAGTATATGGGAAAAAAAGAATCCATGATTATAATGGGAATATGTAACCAGTTGGGTTTCTCCATTTTAAGTTCCGCTCCAGGAGCATAGATGTTTTTGGGCAGTTCAATGGTCAACCATGCAACCAGCGCCTAGGAGATTGGAAGGCCTGCAAGACAGATCATGTCTGTGAGGAGGAAATAAAGCATCCTTGTTCAGAAACTGAATTTCAGTGTGACTCAGGTACATTAACTGTCAATCCAAATAACCGTCAATCCAAATAAATGAGTATGCAGAATATTCTACGCTAAAATAGCACACACCTCCACTGTATGGAGTATTGGGACAAACATCTTAATCATTGAATCTGGATGTTTCATTCAGACCCATTGCTGCAGGTGTATAAAATCAAGCACCTAGCTATCTAGTCAGGTTACCAAACATTAGTGAAAGAATGCATCGCTCTGAAGAGCTTGATGGGAAAGCATGTGATATTAATGCAACATGGAGAAATTCATCATTCTTTTCATGAAATCTCCCATGGCTCCCTCAGAATGTGGTGGATCCCAATCCCGTCATATATTTTTACCCCCATCTTCTCTATCTTCTGATTTTTACTTTTTTTACTCGTTTTACTCTCTGCTTCAAAACTGCCCACCTTTTAAAGTTTATAGGTATATGAACTATAGATTAAATTATTTTTCCACGAGTATTGTAATTGAATACAATGAGAACACAATCATTACAACTGAACACAGTTCACAGGGATAAGCATCATCTGATTTTATAATAATAAATAACGGCTACTATTGAACCTAGCTACAATTTTCTGATAGAAGTCACCTATTCAAATAGTTTATTAATAAAAATTTGCCTTTCATATTGTTGTTTGGTATGATGCATGAACGTCAGATTGCAATAAAAAATCCATATAATATAAAGACAATTATATTTATTATATCCTTTTAATTGAAGGACTGTGCATTAAAAAGAGACTACTATGCAATGGGGACAATGATTGTGGAGATTTCTCTGATGAAGACACCTGTGAAGAAGTTAAGCGTGCACCCTGTGGAAAACAGGAGCTGGAGCTATCTGAGCTGGGTAGAACAGCTGGATATGGGTAAGTTCCTGTAACGTCCAGCCTGCCACATCCACCTGACCTTCCTGTCTCTTCCCTGGCATGGCCCTAACAAGCCATGCCTGGGACTCCTTTGTTTTATCTCTAGTTCCTGCCCTTGTGTTAATCACTCCAGATGCCTCTCATTTGCTTCATCAATCTTATATAAAAGTGCTTCCCAATCCTGTCTTCCCCAGTCCCATCACTGATACCAAACCTGTGTTTTGCCAGTGCCTTCCCTTGTTCCTGTCCTCCCATTTTGGATCGATTGTGATCCCGTTTATTTCCTGTATTTGTTCTTTAAGTTCAATAAAACCCCTTCTACCATGCCTGCTCCTGAGTCACTCGTCCCAAGCCTTGTGGCAGTCTCTCCTCTTGATGATTGTTATGCTCATTACAATTCTCCATGTTCTACCCATGACTGCTTCAGGTTCTTTCCACAATCAAAAGCATGCAGCTAAGGTGAACAATTGCAACATGCAATTAGGTTTTTCTGAATTGCACCTAATGTTTGAGTGTGTGCTCCCTGATGAAATAGCATCTAAGCCCTGTGCTTCCTGTGTGTACTAAAGCTGTTTACTAAATAAGTCGATGTGGGGAATTATGGATTTTACTTCTCATCTTGTTATCATTTTGTAATCATTAGTTATGTTCCTCTGTTTAAACAGCATAAACATCTTCGGTTCAGACCCAAGAAGCAATGCTTTTGACAATGAATTGTTTAATGGCTTATGCAGACGAGTGAAGGACACAAACACATTAAAATACCATCGTCTCCCTTGGAATGTAGCCACTTTGGACTATGTGGTGGGTTTCCTGTTCAGCTTTTTTATTTTTTTTGGCTACTTGCTTTGTAATTAAGATATTAAGATATTGAAAGTGCATTTTCTGCATTACATTTCTGGCACCCATTTTATATATATATACAGTGGTACCTCGGTTCTCGAACTTAATCCGTTCCGGACTCCGGATCGAATCCTAAAAAGTTCGAGTTCTAATCGATTTTTCCCATAACAAATAATGGAAACCAATTAGTTGGTTCCAAGCCCCCCAAAAATACAGCCAAATATGTTTTTTTAAGCATTTAAACACAAAATGAACAGCATAAAACAAGAAGAGCATTTTTTCTTAATGGCTTCCAAAATGATAAAGATCTTATCCCAACACTACCCCTGTCTTGCCCCAATCGTCCACTCCTTCCGTGTGCCACGCCCCCTCGTTAACCTCGTGTGGGATCCCCATGT
>JABFEA020000119.1:13771233-13783688 GCA_019775915.2 Cyphomyrus plagiostoma | reverse complement strand
AACTATGGTAATAAATAGTTTGCCATAAGGTGCAGACAGGGTAAAGTGCAGATGTGCCATGAGGTATAGTATTCCTTGTAATTCCAGAAGGAAATTAAATTGTAGGAGGTTTGTGTGGTTGTGTAGTTGTCCTTCATGACGTCCAGTTTGTGCTGTGGTTGAGGAGTGTCACTGCTTGTGGGTAAAAACTCCTCCTAAACCGTTCCGTTCTTGTTTTCAGGCTACAGAGGCGTTTCCCTGACCTCAGTGGCCTGAACAGTATATGGCTGGGATGGCTGGAGTGACTAGTGATCCCGATGGCCCGCACCTTTCAGTGTAGATGTCCTGCAGTGCTGGTAGAGGGGTTCTCATGGTGCGTTCTGCAGTGCGCACTAACCTCTGCAGGGCCTTCTGTTGCTGAACAGTGCAGTTCCCGTACCACACCACGATGTTGTTGCATAGGATGCTCTCAATGACTCCAGTGTAGAATCTCTTTTGGATGTTTTTTGAGATCTTAAATCTCTTTAGACGCCTCAGGTGATAGAGGCGCTGTCTGCCTTTGATGATGAAGAAGTTTGTGTGTGAATTCCAGGTAAGGTCCTCAGTAATGTGGACACCGAGGTATTTGAAGTTGGAGACTCTCTCCACAGGGGTTCCATTGATCTGGATTGGGGTGTGAGTTTGCTCTCCTCTCTGTCTCCTGAAGTCAATCACCATCGCCTTTGTTTTACTGATGTTCATGGAGAGGTGATTTGCCTCGCGCCACTTTGCTAGGCCGTCCACCTCACACCGGTAGGCCCTCTCGATGTTTCTGGAGATGAGTCCTACCACCACTGTGTCATCAGCAAACTTCACAATGGAGTTAGTGGGGTATCTGGCCGTGCAGTCCACGGTGTAGAGGGAGTAGAGAAGGGGGCTCAGCACAAATCCCAGGGGGGCCCCTATGTTCAGTGTGAGTGTATGGGAATGTACATCCCCTATTCTCACTGACTGTGGTCTCGCGGTCAGGAAGCTATAGATCCACCTGCACAAGGACGTACTGAGACCCAAGTCCTGGAGCTTTTCCGAGAGGGTGTGGGGGACTATGGTGTTAAATGCTGAGCTGTAGTCTATGAACAGCATTCTCACATAGTTACCACATCCCTCATCCAGATGGCTCAATGTGGTGTGCAGGACCTGTGCGACAGCATCTCCAGTGGATCTGTTTGTCCGGTATGCGGACTGCAACAAATCAAAGTCGGAGGGAAGGTCGGAGCTGATGAAGGGTTTCATGAGCCTCTCAAAGCACTTCATCGCTACAGATGTCAGGGCTACTGGGCGATAATCATTGAGGCTGGCTGGGCGGGAGTTCTTCGGGATCAGAACAATCACTGATGTTTTAAAGCAGGTGGGGACTACCTGCTGGGCCAAGGAGGCATTGAAGATGCTGGTGAATACTGTGGTCAGCTGATTCGCACATACTCTTAGCAAACGTCCCAGTATGCCATCTGGTCCCGCTGCCTTCCTGCAGTTGGTTGCCCTCAGAGATCCCCTCACATCATGAGGAATGTTCGTCATTGGAGTCAGTTGGGCTTCCAGCTAGTATGGTGCCCTGGGCGAACCCCGTCCTTCAGCGCTTCTCCCATCCCCCCCCCCAACAAAAATTATGCATCAATATCCAACCACCTGCCCCCCACCAGCAAAACAGCCAAACATTTCATTCGGCACTAACTGTCATTTTTACTGAGATTTTGAACGATACAAAAATACAAATAATGATAAATTTTTATTTTTTATGTGTTATTTTATTTTATGTGTGTATATATACACACACACATAAATAAGATTAATAAATATCAAAAAGGAGTAACTAATGTAAATAGAAAAAAAGAAAATTATATAAAGATAAAAAAGTTTTACTAGCCTACAGCGCAAACTTCACATCACGATTTTTTTGTCGGGGCGTCAGTGCTGATGTAACGCCATAGTACTCAAAATGAAATTACATGTATATATGCCTATGTACATATAACGAATAAATGAATGCAATAAATAATAGTGTTCTTTTAATTTATAAATAATTCAATATAAGAATAAAATGTACTTTTTCATAATAGTGTCTTCTGCTTATGATATACATTGTATTTCGTAATAATGAAGTGATTTTCATTAGACAGTCTTTTTAAAAATATTATTTCACAGAATAAAAATGCGATCACCTAAATAATTCGAATTATATATGCGGCATGCCTAGATAAATAAATAAATAAATGAAGTAAATACATGAATAATAAAAACAGGGTTGAAACAAGCTATTGTTTATTCTTAAAGCAGCTATTATCGCTGTAAAATAACACAGTCGGAGCTTAAGCGTTGACATAGGTGTAGCAGTTGCTTCCGGGTAGCGTAAGGGGGCGGAGCCCGCTCTGCCCTCAGACGCACTTTGGACGAAGAACAGAAAGACAGCAGCCTGTGTCATCTTGTTGTTTTACTCACCTGTTTACAGGTTAGTACAGGGGAAACTGCTGCCCGTGTTATGTTTTTGAATTCATGACTAAAGTTTGTTTGATTACATATTTTAGTGTTATTTCGAACTTTTAAGCTTAAAAAAGGGAATTAGAAGGGTTGACATCGTGTGAGGCGGCTCGCTGAGGTAAACGGTTAACAGCTGTCTCGCGAGCGATCTGTGACAGCAAACAGATGTGTTGCAGACGGTCAGCTACCGTTTTTTTTTTCCATTTTGAGCCAACTGGGTTAACATTGTGGGCTCCCAGAGACTGTTTTGTGAGACGGATATCCTACGAAGTTCGATGGGTAAAAATGAGTTAAGATACCTCATTATAAGACATGACTATTAAAATATTTTAAGTTAAGAAGTAAAGAAATGATTGTGTCTCTGATAAATTGTTTTATATCTAGCTTTTAACAGTCAGTGTTTTATAGTAATTCACAGAAACTTTTTAGGTGCAATCCTTATGTTTTGTTACTTTGTGAATACCGGAACGTCCAAGTGTTATACGTAATGAAATGACCATGAATGTGTTCGTATGGGTTATATGAATTAAATGTTATTGAACTTGTTTACAACTGGACCACACTGTGACCAAGGAAAGAATTATTGTACATAGGTATTTGTTAATTGTATACAGAAAATAAACAGACGCACTTTGGACGAAGAACAGAAAGGCAGCAGCCTGTGTGATCTTGTTGTTTTACTCACCTGTTTACAGGTACTTAACTTTATTATTGTGGTGCCACTCTTGAGATCCGTAATATATATAACAATAAAATTAAAACTTCCATACTTGTATTTCCTAACCAGGATTTTATTTCAAATTGCCTCTTTTCGTAATGAAGGGATGGTCTGTAAATCATTATGAGGGGGGCGGGATGGAACTTGGATTGGATGAAGTGTTTCCTGAATGTTTCAACCTGGCCATCAGAAAAGCATAGAGATCGTTTAGCTGGATGGTGCAGAGCTGGCGACGTGCCTGACTTGATGTGCCTCTGCATCCACACGAAGCATGTGGTCTAAAAATCCCGCAACATGGTTGAAAGCTATTCATCGATTTCCGTCTCTGTGAGTGCACTTATTCTGCCAAACACTTCATTTACATTCTCAGTCTCCATTAAGATGTCCTCTTATCATAAACTACATCCTTGTGTTTGCTCAGCTAATTTGCCCATCTAACTACTAATACGTCCCCCATAGCTTCTCGTGACACTTCCTGCATGTGCTTGGCCGAATAATGGATCACCAAAGAATAGCAAATGTCAAATACGCCCTCGTCCCGCCCTCCTCACAGTAATTGACAGAGCGCAGCTTTATTATGAAAAGTCGCATTATGAAGTAATATAAGCTGGTTCAGAAAAACTCTAATTCTGTAATACATGAATTTTGGAAAGTGAACTTAGTCTGTGCTTTTCCTTCACTTTCCGGTAAAAAGTTTCTACGTGACCATTGTAGGTCAGGTAGCCAGGTCACGTGATGTGACACTATAAGTAATTTGAAGTACGACTCATTTCCTGGCACGTACAATTTATATTAGGTTCACGGTTCGAATTCTGATATTCAGATCAAGTTCTAGGTCAAATAGGTTTGTTCAACTTTCAAGAAATTCGAGTTCTAGTGAGTTCGAGAACCGAGGTACCACTGTGTGTGTGTGTGTGTGTGTGTGTGTGTGTGTGTGTGTGTGTGTATAACCTTTAACCTTATAAGTAAGTTTATATGCTGTTGAACTTATGTCATTATAATTTGTTTTTGTCATGAGTTGTTTGTTTGCTAAACAGTAAATGTTTTGTCCAGACTCTTGCAGATGAACAGATTTCAAAAGAAATATTTAATGAAGCCGATTCTCTTCTGAAGGAAATTTTAAAGGAAAATACGCAGTCGCTAAAAGCTGAACTTTCTTTCAAATTCACAACCGAATCAGATAATTTACAAACTGAATCAAATAATAGCACTTCTGTGAAGGTGACATTTAAAAATCAAAAGAATGAAACCATAAAAGTTGTCAGTGAATATTCTACTGTTAAGGTATGTATCAAAATATTAAGTTAATATAAATTTGAAACAAGATGTGGAAAGTAGGGTTGTCACGTCGATTTCGGTATGTAGTTGTGATTATATATATACCATATGTGCAATAATCACCAGGGACCCGGTTGCACAAAACACCTTAAGTTTTCCCTTTAAGTATGACACTTAAGGTTTAGTTTTTCTTTAGCTTACAGATTTAGTTAAGGGTGTTGCACGGAATCCCTTAAACGGTTTTCTTAGTTGGGGAAAAGGCGTACAGGATTTACTGCACTGAAAGACATTTTATGGCAATAATATTGTACAGTTTCCATGGAGAACACTTGTCTGCTTGTCCTGCTGCCTGTGATACCTGTTATTGCCTCCAATGTTAATTCCGTTGACAAAAAAGTTGACAGGTTTTTTGCGTGACGATGACTAAAACAAAAAATATGATTTTAATGTACGCTTAAAGACAATGATGAAATGCAATGTATTATTCGTCTGGCGAATATATATATATATATATATATATATATATATATATATAAAAATTTAAAAGACAGATTTAAAAACCAGAGCTCAGAGGTGAACTGGGCTCCATGGTCCAAAGACACATCAGACGGAACCCCGAAACGGGACACCCAACCACCGATGAAAGCCCTGGCCACATCTGCCGTAGTGGTGGATGACAAAGGTATGGCCTCTGGCCACTGAGTAAGACTGTCCACCACCGTTAGCAAGTGAGTAAAACCCAAGGAAGGGGGAAGAGGCCCGACCAGGTCCACATGTACATGGCCAAAACAGCGCTCAGGCACCACAAAAGACGCCAGCGTTGCCTTGGTATGTTGCGACACCTTAGCACGCTGACACTGAACACAAGAGGCGACCCAACTACGGACATGCCTCCGCAGCCCATGCCAGACAAACTTGGCAGCCATCAGATGCTGAGACGCCCGTCTGCATGGGTGTGAAAGCCCGTGCACCACCTCAAAGGTGTGATGACGTCAACCGGCCGGCACGATATCCACATAGACAAACAGGAATGGAAGGTCCTTCAGGACACTGTCAGTGAGTGACTGGAAAGACTGGGCAGCATTTTTAAGCCCAAAAGGCAGTCAAAGCAGTCAACTCGAAAAGCCCAAACGGGGTGATGACCACAGTCCCCTGGATGTACTGGGACCTGATGGTAGCCATGCACCAGGTCAACCTTCGAAAAAATGGATTCCCGCCAACCGGGAAAAAAAGTCCTGGATGGGAACGGGAAGCGATCCGGGGTTGTGGCATCATTAAGCCGGCAGCAGGTTGTCAGCGCATAATAAATCGGCATCCAGCAGTTAGGTGGACACCTTTGCCACCACAAAACTCCACCGGTACCGCTGACAACTAAAACAGACTGCCTCAACACGAGTGCCATAAGTCAGAATTCTGCTGCCATTAGCAGCCTCCAAAATTGGGCCCTTCGTCCCGGAGCACGTACCCACCCCGGATGCATGCAAAACACTGACCTGCGTGCTCGTGTCGTAGAGGAAACAGTGGCCAAACACAGCATCCATGACCAAGAGCAGGCTGCCGGGACGGTCGACGCTCACTGCTGCTAATGAGCACCAGCCCGTGTGATTCCCATCCCCTTAAAACGGTAAGGTGCGTTCTTTTGCTTTGTCACTGAACCGCACATGGTAGAAGCAGAGGCCTGGTATACCGCTCCGCTGTGTGGCTGAGACAGTAGCATCAGTATGCGGCGGGGAGCTATCCGAGCTCCGAGCACACACAGCTGAATAAGCTGCCAGCCTGGCGGTGTGTACTTTGTCGGCCTCCCTAGCAAGCTCCCTACAGTATTTAAGGGGGAGGTTAGCTAATGTACAATAGCTGCCCCCATACGTGTGTGGGCAGCCATTGTAGGAAACGCTCCATAAAAATAAAGCAGGGCTGATGGTCACCTAGCAGAGCTAGCACGTGATCCATCAGCTCCGAGGGCCATGAATCGCTTTGTCTCAGAAAGCTCGTAAGTGCTCGGCAACAGAGACTTTAAGGCACCGTATTTGTCTGCCTCCGGAGGGTTCTGCAGCAGACTCACCACTCCAGCTGCCGTGGAGCTGTTCAGTGTTGCAACGACATCATATTTTGTTGCATTCTTCATAATACCGTGTAAGGCGAACTGAGCCTCCACCTGCATATGAACCAAACTGCCGCTTGGCCACACCAGAACTATGGTTGGAGCGAAAAGCAAACGCACCAAAATGTTGGGCTCACCACTGTTTAGCTGAAGTGCAGCCGAAAAAAGGAAAGTGGCAGTTAGCACATGTAGAGCACCAAAAAAACGGTGTATTTGTTTCAGCGTGCCTAAACACCGAAAAGCCTGCGTCCTTGCTTAGGCATGCCTGATCACCACACCCTGCATGCATGAATATAGGTAAGGGAGAATGAATTCTGCTTAAAAGGCAGGAGCCCCTACAACACAAAGGAAAATGGACCTACTGGGATTCTGATGCCCTATGAATTACTCTCAGTCTAACCTCCTGACCGAGTTGAAAGGCGCGAAAGCTGTGTTCCTGCGTTCAGTTATTTCTTGTTATCTACAGTACATTTAGTGATACAATAATCATAGGCCCTATAAGAAAGTGTGCAGTGACAGCAGCAAACCAAAGTGTTGAGAGTAAGGCCCAGTAAAAAAAAACATTAGTTTATCATCCTTTCAATCAGAAACAAGTGATGAGGGAGGGCGAATTTTTATTTTATTTTATTTTTATTTCCATTTTATAGTGAATGAGTGGTCGGTACTGATCGGGAGGGAAGGTAGAAGAAAGTAAGCTGGAGTGGAATAATACAAATGCGCGGCAATTGGTTTCTATTGTCTGCCTGTGAAATTTGTGAACGCCGGCAGTGGAATTTACACAGGAAAATACACTTTTGAAAAATAAAAAAAAATCGATGCGGGCTAAATTCGCCACGCGGGCGGGGATGATCAACTAATGATTTTTTTTTACTGGGCCTAATTGTAGAACTTAAAAATTAAATTATAGTGAGACTAAGGTGGTGTATGTCTGTCTGCTCTCGCTTCGGAGTGTGGGATTGGCTTTTATTTTATGTTTCTTGCTGTTGTGTGTGTGCCTTTTCATGTGTGTATTAGTTTTATATTGATTGTGAATGCTTTTTATCAACTTGTATGGTAGGTAAGTAGATAAGTAAATAGGCAAAAATTTGGGCTGTTTGAAACGGATTAAATTAATTTTCTTATGGGGAAATTCGACTTGGACCTCGACCAAATTGCAACTCGACCAGCCATCTGGAACGAATTATCTTCGTGTTCCAAGGTACCACTGTAGGCTACTTAAGTAAACATTTTAATGAAGCCTTAAGGAAAAAACTTAGGGTTTTTTTGTGCAACATACTTTATTTTAAGGAAACCTTAACTCGGACTTTAAGGAAAATCTTAATTTAGGAGTTTTGTGCAACCGGCTTCAGGGCTTTAGATGACGGGTGAGACATTTGTCTGGAGGCAGACTTTTCGGTACTATACGGACATTCACTTAAGCAGACAATTTGGTAAGGAGATTAGTAGTGTGGCAAAAATGTTAATGAGATTCGTAATGTGACGCCCAGTCAGCAGTCTGTGTAACTTCGACGTATCCTTATGTTTAGTAACTGTGCCTGACTGCAAAAACTAAACTGCAAAAAGTACCACCAGACCACCAACATCTTTGTACCTTATTCACAATATCTCTTCTTTCAAATTTTGCGACTGTTCAGCTGTCCTTTTCTTCACCGCCACTTCAGTGCTTATATTGCTTCCATGATTTACCAAAACAATAGCATGGGGCATATTCCGCTAGCTGGATTTAATAAATATATTTAGAAATCATACAGATGACTGAGTTTATGACCGAAAAGGCGGCGAACCTACAACTTTTTCACCTGTCATCTTGAAGCACTGGTGATTATTGTGCATGTGTCAAACAATCGTGATTACATCGCGACGTGATCAAGTCAGTCCTAGTGGAAACAATTACATTCTAAATATGTTTTACATATTTCAGTTATTCTTACTCTCCTCTATAGAAAGCACTTATTTAAATCTATTTCAAAAGTAATACATTTTATATTGGGTGTTGTTGCAAAACTGAGTTGTTTTTAATAATTAGATTGTGATTAAATGATGTACAGCAAAAAAAAAATGTTTTATGTCTGATATGTAGCTGGTCAGAAATCTACTGTTTGAGCAAGGGATTACGAAAAGTTCAATTAACGCCACTAACTCCATTTTGGCCTTGGAGCAATGAAAAATACAGAAAAACAAAAGTAGCTTTCTTGTCGCCTCCAGTTTTCTCTGACTTAACCAATTGAACAGGCGTCAAGTCATAATTATGATTCCCCAACTCCCTATTCAGATCTTCCAAGTAGGACTTGTATGCAGTATTGATCAGGATTTCTTGGAGGGAGCGAAGGGGTACAGGCAGTCCCCAGGTTATGAACAAGATCCATTCCCTATGTCTGTCTTGAAATCAAATTTGTAGATAAGTTGGCAAAATAATAATACAGTATATTATAATAATACAAAAGTAATTGTATACCGTACTGTACCTAAAGCCAACGAACTGCTGAGGCCGTGTAATGTTTTCATGGGGTTTTCAACATAGTGCATACCTTTGTTATTACAAACCATTGTATTCAACTCAAATTTTTAATAGAAAATTTTTAGTCTGTTTATAAGAATGAGTTGTCTGCTCTTAACCCAGGAACTGCTTGTACACCCTGAATGGTTGAGGTACACCCTGAGTGGGATACTTGTCCATTGCTGGTCACTCACACTAATAGCAATGTAGTGCCGGCAATTAATTTAACTGCATGTCTTTGGGTTCTGGGAGAAAACCCATGTGACACTCTACATATACAGAATAGAGATAAGATTCAAACATTTCCAACTACTGAGCCAGCCTCACACATTAGATAATACATGAAACGCAGAGGCACCTTTTTGACAATTCAAATGTCTATCTACACAATAATCTTTTAGCAAACTTTCATCACTTTAATGGAAGACAAGCATATGATGTAATTAAACTTACGGATCAACCGCTACCTTTTAGGTAATCTTTTAAGCAACATGTTGATTTAATTTCTCTTTTCAGCACAGGAGTTTTATGCGAGTTAAAGGCAAGGTTCAGCTGAGCACATTCAGAATGAGGTCAAGAGATCCCATGTTGACAGAAATCTTTCTAAACGACATATCCTATTTGCCAGTGGAGTACAACAAGGGGGAATACTTCAGATTCTTGGAAGATTATGGAACACATTATGCAATGTCTGGAAAGTCAGGCGGGGAATACGAACTTATTTATGTCATGAACAAGGAAGTCATGAAGACAACAAGTATGCTGTCTGAAAAATCAGTTTTATAATCTTATTAATTACATATGAAGTATACTCTTGTACTGAAGGCGGTAACCATATACTGTAATATTTGTTTCGGCTTATTAGGTTATATTATTGGACATAAATATAAAAACATGAATTTGCATGCAGTATTGCTGAAGAACAGTAGTGGTTTAAAGATGTATTTTCATGGAATATTACAGAATTTTATTCTAAACTACCCTGGTTCATTTCAAACCGATGTGGAATCTTAAATAATCAAACTTTTCAATATTTTGTTCATTCCAGAAATGACAGAGCAGAAAATCCAGGAATGCCTCAACCTTGACCTCTCTGTTAAACTTGAGGCTGATACCACTGGGAAACTAGACACAGAAAATTGTGAAAAAGTGAGAGTCTCGGGAAATGGTTAGTTTATTGATGAAAAGTTACTATGTTGTCTCTTTGGGTGGCAAGAGAACCATCCAACTGAGTACTATTTGAGAAATATTTGACCGCTAACGTGGCTTTTCCACATAGAAACCGGAAATGATGATGCACTCATTGACAAGGTGGTGACGTCCATCAATGGAGGCACAATAGTAGCTGCTACGTTCCTGAAGACTAAAATAGAGAAAACTGGTGTGCTGGATCCGGAAGCCTACGTTCAGTGGGCTAAATCACTTCATGATGCGCCAATTCTGCTCTCCAGTCAAGTATGAATATACAATAAAATGCAGTGTGACTTAACATAGTTTCCTCATTGAATAATACATTTTAAATTTGGCCTGAAGAAGTCAAATGCGTTGTCATTGCCACTGGTTTGCCTTTGCTTTTCTAGTGCATGATAGATGGAGGTGTATTTGCGATTTTCTTTTACCAACAGCCGGAGCATATCTTGTCTCTGATTCCTGTAAATATGCCCCATGCTGAAACCATGAAAAGCAACATAGAGAGAGCGACTGAAGATTACATCGCTGAGTATAGTGTGTGCAAGTGTCAGCCCTGCCAGAATGGAGGCACAGTGGCAATGATCGACGGCCGGTGCCTGTGTCTGTGCGCACCCCAGTTTGAGGGACTGGCATGTCAGACACTTAAGTCTGACTTACTGGAAGGTAGGTCACTTTATCTAATTACATCATGGGGCCAGATGAGTAATTATCATTTCCTGTTTTGTGTCCATATCCACAAGTGTCAATTGCCTTACTTCCGCAGGTTGGCAATCCTGCATCTTTCCTTTCAATGTTTTCACATCAGATTTTGTTTTAGTAGGAAATGTTATCCAGGAAGGAAATTGGAACTGCTGGTCTTCCTGGTCAAGCTGCAAGGCCGGTCAACGCTCTCGAACCCGCAGCTGCAATACAAAAGGTCTCTCCAGTGGCAGTTGCAAAGGGGACATTATAAATACCGAACACTGCTGAATAGCTGAAGGGTTTTGTTACACATTTCAGGAAAACTAGACAGGAGCATTCAAACTCTTTTCAGATGTTGTTTATGTTTTCTAGAAATGTCACTACAATATAATGTTTTTTTACTACAACGTAATCTGCCTAATCTTTAGAAGAGGGAAAGAATATTTTGTTCATGTGATGTACCACTAGAATTCCAGATGCAAATTCTCTATATATCATCTGTATATTTGCTGAAAAATCAAACTTGTTTGTGCTTTATTAGTCAAACACATTGTAGTCAATCTCACTGCATATATCCAAATCAGTTCTTTGGTATAAAGTGTATTATTGTTGATGTTCATTTTTTTTCTCTTTACGTATATATCATTACACTACTTTTTGCTCATTTATTTAGCACCCACACAATTAGAATATTGGAGGACAAAGTTGAGGAGAAAGGCTTTTCTCAAGGGCCCAAATGTGATATGATTATACTGACAAACCTTTTGTCACAAACCATAATACAGTGAGATTGACATTGCTCCAGACACATCAGCAATAAAACAAAAAACTTCTCATTTTAAGCATAAGTGACTGGCTAAAAGTTTTTCGGTCTGATGCACCAGCTGTAATTTTGAATCAGGATGTAGCACAGGTAAGGACTGAGGTTTGTTAACCATGTATATCAAAGACACCACAGATATAATTGCCTGGAACTGCTCCCAGAGGAGCGATGTTTACATAAGGAGAGAGGGAGAAAGGCAAAAGGTTTAGGGGAACGAGGTGGTTTGTGCTCAGCAGGAACTACTTCCTACTACCAATCAGGTGGGCTTGTTTCCTAAACAGCTGACTGGATAGTTAAGAGGCATAAGTCACCTCCAGGTGGTTGTTGTACAAGCTGCCTATTGGTAAAAAGCAGAGAAATCATAAAAAATGAGCATACCCTTCACACTCTCACTTTCTTCTTGGCACAGGAAACAAGGCAGAAGATTATCTGGTTTGTGGAGATCATGATATATACAGTGGCACCATAGAACCCAAAATTAATCCATCCAGAACTCCGGATCGAATCCTAAAATGTTCCAGTTCCAGTTAATTGGTTCTAGGCCCCCAAACAATTACACTGAAATATGTTTTTTTAGCATCTAAACACAAAATGAGCCAGACAAAACAAGAAAAGCATATACTGCACTAAACACATCCAAGCACATTTATCAAAACAGTAATTTTTAAATTAC
>JABFEA020000119.1:13715014-13747285 GCA_019775915.2 Cyphomyrus plagiostoma | reverse complement strand
AGTGGTGTTTTGTTGTTGGACTTCTGTGCTCGTCATGGATTGTCCATAATGAACACCATGTTCAAGCATAAGGGTGTTCATATGTGCACTAGGCACCAGGACACCTTAGGCCGCAGTTCGATGATTGACTTTGTAGTCGTGTCATCGGATTTGCAGCCGCATGTCTTGGACACTCGGGTGAAGAGAGGGGCAGAGCTGTCAACTGATCACTACCTGGTGGTGGGTTGGCTCAACTGGTGGGGGAGGAAGCCGGCCAGGCCTGACAGGCCCAAGTATATAGTGAGAGTCTGCTGGGAACGTCTGGCGGAATCCCCGGTCAGGAGGAGTTTCAACTCTTACCTCCAGCAGAACTTTTCCCATGTCCCGGGGGAGGTGGGGGACATTGAGTCCAAATGGGCTATGTTCTGCGCCTCCATTGTGGAGGTGGCTGACCGGAGCTGCGGTCGTAAGGTGGTCGGTGCCTGTTGTGGTGGCAATCCCTGAACCCGCTGGTGGACACCAGTGGTGAGGGATGCCATCAAGCTGAAGAAGGAGTCCTATCAGGCCTTTTTAGCCTGTGGGACTCCAGAGGCAGCTGACAGGTACCTGCAGGCCAAGCGGGGTGCGGCTTCGGCGGTCACTGAGGCAAAAACTCGGGTATGCGAGGAGTTTGGTGAGGCCATGAAAATGACTTCCGGATGGCTTTGAGGCGATTCTGGTCCACCATCCGGCGGCTCTGTGTGGGAAAGCAGTGCAACATCAACACTGTTTTTGGTGGGGATGGGATGCTGCTGACCTCAACTCAGGACGTTTTGGGTCGGTGGAGGGAATCCTTCGAAGACCTCCTCAATCCCACCAATACGCCTTCCAATGTGGAAGCAGAATATGGGGACTTGGATGTGGACTCCCCTATCTCTGGGGCAGAGGTTGCTGAGGTGGTTAAAAAGCTCCTCAGTGGCCAGGCCCCGGGGGTGGATGAGTTCTGCCCAAAGTTCCGCAAGGCTCTGGATGCTGTGGGGCTGTCCTGGTTGACACGCATCTGCAACATCGCGTGGACATCGGGGGCATTGCCTCTGAACTGGCAGACCGGGGTGCTGGTCCCCCTTTTTAAGAAGGGGAATCTAGGGTGTTCTCCACCTATAGGGGGATTTCACTCCTCAGCCTCCCTGGTAAGGTCTATTTGGGGGTTCGGGAGAGGAGGGTCAACCAGATTGTCGAACCTGGGATACAGGAGGAGCAGTGTGGTTTTCGCCCCAGCCGTGGAACAGTGGACCAGCTCTATACTCTCCGCAGGGTGCTGGAGGGTTCATGGGAGTTTGCCCAACCAGTCTACATGTGTTTTGTGGACTTGGAGAAGGCATTCGACCATGTCCCTCGGGGAGTCCTGTGGGGGGTGCTCCTGGAATATGGGGTGCCGGGCTTCCTTTTAAGGGCTGTTCAGTTCCTGTATGACCGGTGCCAGAGTCTGGTCTGCATGGGCGGCAATAAGTTGGATTTGTTTCCGGTGAGGGTTGGAGTCCGTCAGGGCTGCCCTTTGTCACCGATTTTTTTCATAGTTTTTATGGACAGAAGTTCTAGGCACAGTCAGGGTGTTGAGGGTGTCCGGTTTGGTGACCTCAGGATTAGGTCGCTGCTTTTTGCAGATGATGTGGTTCTCTTAGCTTCATCGGACCGTGACCTTCAGCTCTTACTGGGACAGTTTGCAGCCAAGTGTGAAGTGGCTGGGATGAGAATCAGCATCTCCAAATCCAAGACCATGGTCCTCAGCCGGAAAAGAGTAGAATGCTACTCTTTGGGGATGGGGTCCTCCGCCAAGTGGAGGAGTTTAAGTACCTCAGGGTCTTGTTCACGAGTCGGGGGACGATAGAACAGGAGATTGACAGGCGGATCGGTGCGGCGTCTGCAGTGATGCGGGTGCTGCATCAGTCTGTCATGGTGAAGAAGGAGCTGAGCCAAAAGGCAAAGTGCTCGATTTACCAGTCGCTCTACGTTCCTACCCTTACCTATGGTCACAAGCTGTGGGTAGTGCCTGAAAGAACGAGATCGTGAGTACAAGCAGCTGAAATGAGTTTCCTTCGTAGGGTGGCTGGGCTCTCCCTTAGAGATAGGGTGAGGAGCTCGGTCATTCGGGAGGGACTCCGCTGCTCCTCCGCATCGAGAGGAGCCAGATGAGGTGGCTCTGGCATCTGATTAGGATGCCTCCTGGACGCCTCCCTGGTGAGGTGTTCCAGGCATGTCCCACTGGGAGGAGGCCCCGGGGAAGACCCAGGACACGTTGAAGGGACTACGTCTCTCGGCTGGCCTGGGAACGCCTCGGGATTCCCCCAGAGGAGCTGGATGAAGTGGCCGGGGATTGGGAAGTCTGGGTTTCCCTGCTGAGACTGCTGCCCTCGCGACCCGACCTCAGATAAGCGGGAGAGAATGGATGGATGGATGGCATTTCCTTTGACTGCATACGATTATTGTAATACTCGTGCAGTAACTGTTAAAGACACATTGAATGCACTTCATCGCAGCATGGTAGGTTACACTGTGGTCTCACACCACCTCCACATCTACATGTAGAGGTTGCATGTTTTCACCATATTCCCATGAATCCTTCTGTAGTACAAAACCCTGTAGCCAGGTGAAATGGCATCTCTGAACTTTAGTGTGACTGCATGTCCTTTAATGGCTTGGCCTACCGATTACCCTCTGCTTCCTAGGATAGATTCCAGCTTTCACTGAGATCATACTGATTTATAGAAATGCTTGTGGATATGCAAGCATAGATTATGAAGACTCAAGGAAACCAAAATAAAACCAAAATATGCCCAATATCTTTGAATTAAGTGGGATATTGAAAAACGCTTTGTATTGTAATACTTCTGGAAATACATCTCTGAGGCACTACTGTCCTCAGTGCACTTGTGGTTATATCAACTGCAGTATTTTTAGGATATATTCGGTAAGTGGGACAAAACACAGAAAGCTTGAAATACTTCCTAAAAATTCAATTCCCATATGACTCCTTGTCATTTGAAGGCTTTATTTTGCAATAAATTACCATAAGACATAACTAAATTTATACAATGCATTATTCGTGATGCATTTCATTTAGGTTTTTTACATTTTTTCTAGCAAACTAGCAAGGCTATTCTATGTTAATACCAAAATGATTTGTGGGAAGAAAAACAGTGAAATAATCAGCCAGCTAAATTCCCTAAGATAAATTAAGGCAATGTCAGGAATATAACATCCTGTTATGTTATACAATTTGGGTAATTAGCTAATATATTTCCTGCACCCAGCAACCTTGTACCATAGAAGCAGATGGAAGATGGATGAATAAATGGATATTTCCATACAACTTTGTTGTTCCTTTCTGGAGACTCAAACTAACTTATTAGAAACAAATTTCATAAATTATAAAGCAAAACTATGACAACCTTAACCTCGGAGTTAACCTAACACTAACTATAAGTAAACAAACAAAACATAACATTTTTGACTGTTATAGTTTTTTGATTGCATTCACAGATTTTTATAAAATTTTATTACGTTTTGCCAGGACCAGAAAAATGTAACCACTGGATAAAAAGTATCAGGTGTTTTATTACATTAATACCATTGGATCTCCATAATTTAATACCTACAAAATTACACTCGCGTGCGCACACAGACACACACACACACACACACACACACAGAGGAATGTAACTCTGTGAGGACTCTCCATACATTTCTATTGGGAAAACTCTAATCCCAACATGATGTCCTTAACCCATACCCAGCCCTAACCTTAACCATAAGTAACCAAACAAAGTAGACTTTTGGCATTTTTACTTTTTTGATTGCATTCACAGATCTTTGTGGGAACATGAAGAACAGTCCCCGCAATGTAATATAAACATAATTCACACATGCATACACATACATACACAAAAATGTGTTCAGTAACTATGGGGATGTTCTTCATATGATGTTGATACTTGTGTTGCTTGAGACTATGCTGGGAGAACATGCCAGAAAAGGGCCCAATTACTGACCATGGAGAGAACATTCCAATAGATTATAGTCACTATGAGTTTGCTTCGCAAAATCACTTCTTATAATTTAGTACAGTTCTGACACCATTAATCTGCCACCTCTGATTCAGCAAGGAAATATGTCCACCAGCAATGGGATCATTAATGATGGCAGCAGCCCGGTCTATAATTGGACACAACATTTTTGTTTCCTGAGTAACCCATAAAATCCAAGGGAAATTAAAAGTGTACGGTGAAATGCTGTCTGTTAATTTGGTCTTTAAAATGACAAACGAGTTGTAAGTTTTTAGCAATTGGTTTCAATATAAAATTTATATTTCTGTGTGATATATAATGCTATAATGAAAACTTTATAGCAGTTATTTAAATAACATGAAATTCTTTTTAAAATAAAGTTTTGTCTTTAGACACAACTGGTTCATTTAATATAGCTTTTTAAAATAAACTTTTAAATGAAAGAAACTAAAGATAACCATTTGTTTTTATTTTGTATATCTAGACTAGGAAGAGCAATCTATATACTTTAGCAATTAAATAATGACATTTATTAAACATAAACATAACAATGTCCTCATCATAAGAGAACCAGTACTCATGAACTCAACATCAAAAAAGAACTCATACTTTGGACTGTACAATCATTTTAGAAATTTGGTGTAAATTTTTTTAGACCCTAGGATAAAATTCCTTTGCAATGCAACCCTCTATTGCCAGAAAATGGTGGCAGTTGATGGGTGACTATTTGTTATTTAAGAGCATGCATGTAACCCACAAATCTCTAATGGATTTCATGTTTTGAAATGAGAAGCTTCTAGAAATGGTGTTGACTTGCCAGGAACATTTCCATTTGTTAAGCTGAATAGAGTAATAGTTCTTGTAAGAGATTTCACAAGGATAACGGGGGAATTACAAGAGGCAAATAGGAGCGTCAAAAATTAATCTAAGAATGCCTGTTCATGGTGATGGAAAATAAGTTAAGTAAACTGGGGGCTGAAGATGAATGTATGTGACAAATGGCCCCTCATAAACCTGAGCTAGTGTCAAGGTGAGAATGTGTTGCTTTAAGTGTAAAGTTACATCTCCCGTCGGGTGATAAAATGACCTGCAAGTGTCCTAGCAAATGCCTGTTGAAGCAGCGCTCTTGCAGCCATACTCTGACAAATGTCTTCTTAGCCTCCATGCCGGTACTATGGGCAGATTATACGCAGTTAGCTGGAATAAGCCGTTTTCGCTCAGTGTCAGACTCGCTAGCCTGCTCCGTCCTGTAATTAGCGGGGCTGCAAGCTCACTTCTCTCATTAGTCATGAAGCATGAGGACCTGGGAAACAGCAGGAGCCTAAATGCCCACAAGGCAAAATCAACAAAGAATAGTCTCCCTAGTCAAGTACACACTTGTTAAATTAGAAAAAGCACTTCCCGTCAGCGCATTTCACACGTTACGCTATATTATTCCTTGAACATGCATCGCATAGTAGGAGAATTTCACTTTGATACAGAAAAATACTTTCTCGTGTAACTGTTAGCCATGACCATTCGGGTTTGTTTGTTTTCTGAAGATTAAATTAATAGTTTCTCAAAGACGATCTATTACTTCACCACTCTCTGTATCCCCTCCAAAATTATATTAAGTTAAATATTATAGGAAAAAGAAGATAAAACCAGTCCAAAAACAGAATACTGAAGTCATTTTACTTGTATATATTGATATGATAGATGATAGTTTTGGTGTCTTTTGAAGATTTTTGCCTCCTCTGCGGTTGCCAAGAATTCCTGATAAGAGTTTTGTTACAGTACAACATTACGCTGTTTATTTTTGTTTCAAAATCACCTAGATAAGTTATAGTTATGTTGTGTCTCTGGTATGTGTTTTGCTGAAGAATGGAACCTGTATTTGTTGAAAAGTGGGTTTAACATGTGTCCATCCTGTTTAGCAGATGGAATAGCTGTTAAGGAAATGGATTTATAACCCGGTGATTCCAAGTGAGGCCTAGCTGTTGTATCAATATGCAAGGGGCTTGAACTGAAATACAACTTGCTTCAGTAATATTCTGAGCTGTATTGTTTTAGATTAATGTGACACAGCTCATAATTCTTTATATTAACAAGACTTCGCTTGTTATCTCTTATTTTTGAACATTTTTTAAATATAACTGAAGAGGTGTTAAGTCTGTATCAGTATTACTTGGCAGTATATCAGCATTCCTTCCTCTTGAAATCATGCCTTGCACTGTGCATGTTTTATATCAAGGTGAGACACAGACAAAGAGCTGTTGATACTACAGATGCGAGGAGCGTATGGAAAAACACAGAATCTGTTATTGAGATAAACCGTCTTAGATTGGCCATGCAATGAGATGTGCGCCCTTACGCCTTTTGTTATATGTGGATTGAAAAGATAACCAAAGGGATATTAAGGGACAGGAAAGCGACGTTTGCTTAATTTAATGAGCATGCCTATATCATTATACCATATGTACCCAAAGCACAGTGACTAATCGCCCTGTTGAATTGACGTGTTGTTGTGTATTTCTGTTCAAAACACAGCATTGATTCTACAAAGTGGCTTAGAATCATTGTTCAATGCAATTATCATTTCTTATTTACCTTTAACTTTTGAAATATCTAAAAGCATCAGGTTTTAATCCCCAAGTCCCCCATTAAAAGGCTTAAATGGCTGAAAATCCTGATAAAAACCATGATTCAGACATGATATTGAATAATTCACTTTTAAAAGCTGGACAAAGATGAATATTGTTTATTTATTAAGACTGAATTTTTGTAGCAGATGTCATCATGAGCACCATGGGGGGGTTAGGATGAGTGATAGGGGGCCTAAAAAATGGGAAAATACCTGGATTACTTTCATGGGCCCCAAAATCTCCACTATATACCCTTATGGCCTTTGCTGCCCTCAACATTCATTTGTTATAAAATAAATGTAAATCAATGTTACACAGAAAGAATTACCAAAAATACACCTGTCATACACTTCCCATGGTAATAAAGCAAACGTCTTTACGTACTTACAGTATGAGGCTTGGTGGGGGAAGAACCCTGAATTGAGTTCTCATCTCATAATAAATTTTTATTTTAGCTCACAGGGTTTGTGAAGTCATGCTCTGCTATATTTACAGCAGCTTTATGACCTCGTTCCTGACTCATCACGTGGATGCAGTATTACTATTCTAAGGCAGATCACATGTGCCTTTTCTAGTTCAGCCTTCCGTTTTCTAGCTCGGAGCATGACGGATCGATTCTGTGTCATGTTGCAGAAGTGTTATGACAGATTTCCACAGAGCAAACACAATTTATTGTGGGTATTTAGTGTGGAACCTGAAGGCCCCCGGGGGGGTCACCATACGTTTGTAGCACCCAGCTTCCTCTCAGAGAGGTAGCAGCATGGGAGGGGTCTGTCACTCCTCTACACAGAGTCCTTCTTTATGACCATGAAATGGATAGCAGCGTCTGGGAGTCATGCTGTGGCAAGGCCTCAAGAATGCCTTGGCAGAGATAACGAGATGTTCTATACATGTTCTTATGCTGTCAGTCACTCCAATTTATGTCTGTTTTACCAGGAGAGGTGTGGTTCACGTACCGGCAAACACATAACAAATTCAACCAATTAAAAGTCACCTAGATCTACCTGTTGACAGATTATTTTTGCATCATATACTCAGCCACATTCTGCTGGTTACAAAATCATAGCTGTTTTTAAGGAGATTCAGGATTAAAAAAAATTATTAAAAAATAATTCTTTGTAGGTTTTTGGTACCTTGCCATAGACGTTTAAGGTCTATTCCAAAACACTTAACAGTCCACACTTAGAAAGCAAACCCTACGACAAAAAAGTTTTTCAGCAAAAGGTCCTCAGAAATTTTGTCTTAAAAACAAATTTGGGTGATCAAGTGCTCTTTTACGGTTTTGAAGGATGTATCTGCAGTAGTTTACAAAATTCCATTCCTCCCTCTAGAGCTGTTACAGCTTAAAGGCCACCTCTAGAAGGTTTAACATAAACAGCTAGCACTTCTACCTTTGCAGCAATGGAACAGGGAGTGTTCCCAAAGCCCTTCAGTGTAAGGAATGCTGAGGCTACATGGAGCAACCCCAGATGTCAGCTTAATGTCTAACCAACACCATATGGTTTTTGTTAAAAATGCATGTAACGGTAATGCCTTTGTCACGTGCACCAGGCAAACACTCAGCAGAAGTTATTGTGACTGTGTTTATGTTTATTGGTCTGTACATAGGCTATGTACAGCCATATATATTTTCTATTTTTTTTTTTTTTCCTGGGGTAAGTGCTTATTGCGATTACATCAGGAAAGCAAAGGGCGGAGAAAGTTATTACACCTCAAGGATTTTTAGCATAGTTTATATTGGCTTGGAGGACCAGGTGAATCCACTGCAATGTATTTTATGGCTTAGTTGGTTCAATTAGTTAATTGTTTTTATACCTCTAGAGTTACCAAAAAGCCTGGAGTAAAAACCTTGTTGCTTTTGGAATGCACAGCATAAATGATGCACATCCATAAAGGCTTTTGCTCGAATCTTGTATGTTAAATGCCAAATAACAACATTTATTAAATCCTTTATTAGTAACTGAAAATCACTAAGATCAACTAGAATTTTGCCATGGTTTTGAAAAATTTTATGTCTTATTAGTCTGTTGTAACTTTCCGGGAAGGACTTAACAATTAGAAAGAAAGAGAAAGAAAGAAAGAAAGAAAGAAAGAAAGAAAGAAAGAAAGAAAGAAAGTCAAGGGTCCCATACAAATCTCACTCACAAACACAGATTGTCAACAGTTTGAAAAAAATATAGCATCATATTATTGTTTGTAAAATGGTTTGCAGGAAAAAAAATAGCAGGAAGTTTTGCTTAACTTTAACTCTGCTAAAACTCTTCCTATACGTTGACCTTGTAACTAAGGGGTCAATGAATAACACAACTGGCCAGAAAAATCTAATTTAGCAAGCCCTAAATGTGTTTGATCTTTGCCATAATTTACCAACATGGAAAATATTTGATCTGATTATTATGAAACTTCTGGAAGTCACATCAAAAGATTAAAATTAACTCATTTGGGGCACAGATGTTTAGTGCAGATGGTGCTTAATAAAAATAACTTTTTCGTGATCTTTGTTATTATTAACAGATGTTAAGTATACTTTTGTGAGAAGGTAAAATGTTATGGAGTTTGATGTTCATTGTTTTTTCGTCCTCTTGGCATTAGCTGTTCATTCTTTCAGGGGAACACCTACTATGTTGTAAAATTTTATGACTGACTGTATGGACGTTGTAGGATCTGACAGGATTAGGCTGATGGTGTATTCCAAAGGTTTATACTTAAGTCCCATGTCACAACAAAGATCCAGGCTAGAAGAATTTGCCCATCATGGTTGTGGTGATTTGCAAGTCACCAATGAGCTGGAAGCTACAAAACATCCTAGAGGGCAAAACTGCCAATCAATGCAGGAAGTGAGCGCAACAATTTTGCCGAGGGGGATGGGTAGCTGTATATTCCCTATTTTCTCTGCTGTGATTGACTGAAATATTTCTGAAAAGGACATGTTTATGGATACTGCAGAGGTTCTCAACTCATAAAAAATGTATATTCAAAGACAAATATGTTTTGTATATTCATAATGTTGAATAACTTCATATATTTTCTAAAGCAGGTTCCGTTACAGTTATGTAATTTTAGAATAATGTTGATTCTTGTGCACAAAACAGTGTTCATTAAATGTCACACTACAGTCCACTAGAACTGTATTTTTGTCAGTGCAAACTTCTAATGAGTCAAAGCCACTGGTGCTAATTTATCAATGTGATTTTCAGCATGGGTACATCAGAAACTTCTGGAATTATATGCTTCTAAAGTATAATTTGTTGTGCTTAATTGAATTTATGTTGGGATTTCACACAATACAATCATATACTAAAAATACAGCTCTAGCATAATAATTAAGAACATGGACACTCTTCTGGTTTCTAGAAGCTTAATTGGGACTACACTAATTAATCATCTAAAACTGTTTCAGAAAACATTCAACAATTTTTGCAAAATGTGATAGGTAATGGTACATACAGTAACATAAAATTCTAAACGAATTCTAAATAAATTGTGGACAGTACCACCCTATTGAATCAGCAGTAATTTAAGATAGATAAGTACACTCTCAGGAAAATTGGTAAAAATGTGTACTTCACTGGGGCTGTATCCAGTATACCTCTGAAAATGTTGCAATAGATTCTGTATAAGAACATGTGTGGAAAACATCAGCTCACTGCTTGTGAGGTGCCTTTGTGCTCTTGTTCTTGAACCAGCACATTTTCCCCTGTTTATGATTAATTAGACAGCCAGAAAGAAGTATACACTGGGCCAGAGAGTGATGCTCACACTGTGAACCACAGTTATTCATGTCTCTGTCTGAGTAAAAACGGGTTCCCATGCAGAGATAGGGCTCTCTGGACAAGATGCTATCGCCCTCATTTATCATGTTATGTCCTGGAGTTTACACAACGCGCACTTGATTTGTGGGACAAAGTGAGTAGAAAAATGGCAGTAAGCACATTCTCCCGTGGCTGTCATGACATCTGAATCCTTGCCACAAAAAGAGAAGTCCTAGCAACTATGAAGGCTTTCTGTATCTGAATCTAGAACAAAACAATAGTAACTGGTACTGAAATCTCAGAAATGACATAGCCAGAACCATTTTATGTTAATCCACTGTGAAGCCAGTGATAACTGACCGCATAAATATAAAATGACATTCAAGATTCTTCATGTGTCACGTACATAGTTATACAAGGACAACATGTAGTGAAATGTAAACCTGGAAACTCTTCAGACTGTTTAAGAATATTAATATATTAAGAAAATAGATCAGAGAAGAACTGAGAAAAAATACAGTGTATCCATCTATATTAAAGTGCAGCAAGTGTTGTGTAATGAACAATAGTGCTAAGGCAAAGTGTATAACAGTGGATAGAGTTCATATATATAGAGTTCATGTTAGGAGTTCAGTTTGCATTATGTCATAGTGATTGTGACCGCAAACCTCCTCAGCTCTCATCTAGTCGAGACATTGCCTTGCCTTTTTGGTCTGGGCTTGTATATGTTCGGTCAGGTTCTCTGAGATGTTTATAATAGATTCAGCAGTTTATAAGTTCAGTCTATGATAGGTAATATAGCCCTCTGAAAATGTAATAAATATTACACCAATTTTTGATGCCATTACACTTACTTCAGGTCTTTATGAACAAACATGTCAAGCTAGAAACTAGCATTCAGACAACCAGGGACGAGGGAATAAACATCCACCATCCATCCATGCAACCACTTATCCTATACAGGGTCACAGATGGGACCAGAGCAAGGTAAAGAATAATCCAGGATGGGACACCAACCCATTGTAGGGCACACTCACACATGCACAGAGAATAAATATCTTGTCCAGATTTCTGATATATATTAAACCACTGAGACAAACACGCAGTTAATCAAAATCATTGATGGCTGAAATGGGAGCGCTTTGGGTGGTGGGGGGGCTGGTGCATTAAGGATGCAGTGATGAACCATCACAAAAACATCACTTACAACTACATTAATGCAAACCAATAAAACTCATACTGTAGTAAAGCCTGAATTATATCCATGTTTTTTGTTTAACAAGAGACTATATCTGAGATTTCAGAAGCAAACAGTGAAGTGCACATGACTTAATGCCAACCCCTGCTTTAAGGTATCCCCACCCAAAGCCCCCAGTAAACAAGCCAGAGGCAACAGTGGCAAGGAAAAACTCCCTAGAAGGAAGACACCTTGGGAGGGACCAGACCCAAGCGGAGCCCATCCTCCAGGGGGCAGCAGGGAAATCAAATGGGCAAGATGGCAAAGTCCTAATTTACAAAGTCAAAATTTTAAGATTTGAATCTCAGTGCAGTGGGCAGGCAGGTGCTGCTTCTGAAGACAGGATAAGCAGTGGAACAGCAGCAGGGATAGAAGGAGAGACGTCACAGGGAGAAGGACGAGCAGACATTGTGTCCAGGCAGCATGACCCGGGAGGGGTAGGAGAAATAATGTATACTGTCTTTGTACCTTGTCTGTTTGGCACTATGTGTATGTTCATCTGCGCAATATATTCCAATTGCTGCTGAATCCCCCCCTTTATTATTTCAGTTTATAAATATTCAACTGTCTGTTTACAGTTACATTGATATGTTTTAGATTACAAACAAAACTCAAAGTCTGAGAGGTGAAGTTTAGTAAATATGTTCCACCACCTGTTAAAAATTAGAAAAAAAAATGTTTTGGGTTTAAAAAAAAATCAGCCTGGAATGTCCCTTTGGATGAATGAAATGCATTCATTTTCTCAGTTGTTGCTTTCATCACACTTTTAGTGTACCATACCAAAATAACCAGGTATCTTAAATCATGTCAGCTGCTCAAGTGTCGGTGTGATATTCAGCTAGAGCCACACTTACTGAGACAATCAGATTAGCATATCAAACCCTTTGCCAAAGACAAATGGTTAGATGTTAAATTCCTTGGGAAAAGGTTAATTCAGATGGAAATGAACTGGGGTAAGTTTCCCGAAGGCTTCTTAAGGCTACATCGTTCGTAAGTTCTATGGTAAAAGATAGAATTTACGAACAACATAGCGTTAAGAAGGCTTTGGGAAACTCACCCCCGATCTTGTCATAGTAGCATGCTCTCTCCTCCTTCCTAATTCCTTTTTCTGTCAGTTTGGTCATTTCTGTAATGAGTCTTAGTGACAGCATAATTGTTCTATGTCAGCCTGAAAAAAAAGGTTCAAGCTCCCGTTGAACTTTTTTGAAAACTGATATTTCTGTTGGTCTGTGTATTTAGATTTTGGATAATCTTGGATAATAATTGGATAAACAAAATAATCTTGCATAATAATTGGATAAACAAAAGTAACTGGGAAAAGGTAAATTCCCAGAAACATCAAACACAAAAAAACCTAGTACTTGATTTATTAAACTCTGCCTTTTGCATAGGGTATTTTTAATTGTTGTTTATTTGGTTAATCCTAATTCCGCTATAATCATTTAGTGGCTAAACATTGTGGTTTATCATGTCTTATAAATGTGAGCAGTCATAGACAAAAAGTACAACAGCAGTTACTATTCTCTGGAAACCTGCAGTTTCAGAAACTATTCACCTGCATTAATATCTGCTTTCTTCACCAAAATTACGAGTACCACTTTATATGTAGTAAAGACCAGAATTTAGAAACCAGCATAAAAACACAATTACTGTCCAGAAAACCCACAGGATTCTTCAAACCTCCAAATGTCCAACATCTAAAGACTGAATGTGTGTGTTTGTGTCTGTGTGAGTGACATAATTACACATAAATATTGCACATACGTTATGTAAAAAAACATTACAATTCATTGATATGTTAACACTTTACACATAAGATATATTGACCTAATGCTGCATTCTACTAACCAGCTGACACGGGCATGTACAAAACTTTTGGTCTGAATTGTGCTGGTTTGCTGGAGTGTGAGCACAAACATGGGTGATTATGAGATTGCTGGTTGATGTAGTTTAACTGTCAGTGAGGTGTTCAGAGGGTGTCTTAAAAACACATTAAGGTTGCATTTTTGGTTACAATTTGAATGTTGAGGTTTTACAATCATAAAAACAAAATTATAATAGGCTCTGCCTACTTTAGGTGATATTAAATAAATATAAGTATTAAATTTTTTCCAAAATTAAATGCCGAACACTATTCATAAAAGTAAATTATTTTTCACATAGATTTTCACGATTTCCATCTCCTATGAGTAGAAATATGACTGGACTAATAGGCAATGATTTCCATTACATATACGTATTAATCATGCATCTTCAGATATATTCAACATGCATGTATTTTACAATGATGTATGGATGTACTGTATTTCTGCCTTTACATTGTGCATGAAAACACAATGTTCGGCTCTGAATAGTGAACGGAGAAACTGAGAATGATTTTGTTTATTTTCAGAGGTGGAAATTTCAGGTCCAGAAAGTATAAATACAAACCATGATTTTGTTTCAACCAACCAGCTGAGTACTTATGACAGTGACTCTTCATACTCAATTGGTTGGTTGAAACAAAATCCTGGTCTGGATTTTTACTTTCTGGACCTGAAATTTCCACCTCTGTTTATTTTGAACTTAACTGCATTGTTCCAAGATAAATGTTAAATAACACATTTTCTACTACACTCAATTAGTCTATTACATTAAATTTACCACTTGAATGAGATTCATAAGTAACAAAGCCTTGGAAGCAAAATGAACAGTAATAAGGAAAAAGCCAGTTAAGGAGAGTGCCAGGACATTATCACTTCAAGGTCTTGACCTACTTACTTATCCAAGTGTTTCCCAACCCAGTCCTTGGGTTTTTGCTTCCTCTCAGCTCCTAGCACACCTGTACTAGGTATTCAGTGTTCCTGATTGGCTGAGAGCTGGGAGGGAGCAAAAACATGGACTATCCAGAGTTCCCCGAGGACTTGGTTGGAAAACAACAACCTATCCATTTGATTTTGTTGAGAACATTAGAGGATTTGTATGCTTATGACATTCAATGCAATCACGTCTCTTTTAGAATTCACATTAACAGTATGGAAATCACCAGACACTCCAACTCCAGCTCCAGCTCCAAATCTAATTAAAGTTCAACAGGTAACATTTTTTTTATTTAAATAACGGACAGGGAGAGGTAGGGAGAGATCATCGATCTATTCTTTGCTGGGTTTACTTGTCTTAAACAAGGGCCCTTAGATGTAACTGTTCTATTAGTAAGACCTACAAATAAACATGATTAGCTAGTGATGCAATTTGTGTTGGAAGTGAATATTATGTTGTCACACTTAAGTCTCTCCAAAACATTGAGGATCTTTATGTAAGTACAAAATGTTTTATATGATGTGGAACCACATGATGGAAACAGCACACAAAAATATAATTATAAGTTTTTATATTCTGGCATCTTTCGTGGCATATACACGTGAAGCAGAATTAATAGACAGTTTCTGGCGAAAATGCACATAAAAATACTCTTTCCGTTATTATTATAACTTAATGCATGCCAGGAAACAGACACATGACACTGTACAACATTAGTTTCGTATTTTGTTGTTATCAGAATTCTGGAGGGATCTTACTCAGACAATAATCTCAAAAGGATTCCCGTCAGTTACTTCTAAAATAAATATTGAAGTTAAACCGTTAAAATTAAAGGTATTTTTATTTTTTTCTGATTAAATGACCCTGTGCCCTCACTTAGTTTTATGTCATAACAATAGTGACCAGGAATAACACTAGCATCCTCCACACAGAAAGCCATCAAACTTACTATTCATCAGTTTCCACTCAGTGTAATATGATTCAAGCCTCTCAGCCAATTCTCAGCAAAATAAGACACAGCTTTTCCATGTACGAAAGCAGTGTATTGTAAATATGTATCTTAAGATGAACTTAATCTTCGAATCATTTGAAAAATGCAGTATAATGACTGTTAGACGTGTTTTGAAATAGAAACTCCCTCAGTTTCCTGATTGAGGTCAATCCAAGAGACGGAGAAACAGTCCTGGGTTGCGTTGTTTTGGCCAACTGATGGTTCATAGGATTCTGAATGTTATATCTGTATCAGAGCTGCCCAAGCCTAGAGCATGTATAATGTGCTTTATGTATTAATGCATGATGTATATTGCCATAGCAGTCCTTCAGGTGTTGTGGTAGCAACACTTTTGCGTCATACCTCCAGGTATGGGGTTGAGGCTCCATCATACTTCCATCTTTGAAGTTTGCACGTCCATCTAGTGGCGCACGGGATTCTTCTGGAAACTCCAGCATATCCCCACAGACCAAAAAAATATGTAAGTATGCTAAGTCGCTTCTCTATTGTGCCCATAGTGTCTGAGCATATCTGTCCGGTGATGGATTGGCATCATATTAGTTCTTTCATTCATCTTAAGAATAATTTATTATATTACATTTCTCATTCATCCAGTGATCCATACATCTATTTTCTGAAACCTCTTATCCTATTCAGGGTAGTGGGGGTCCGGAGCCTATCCTGGAGGCTACAGGCACAAGGCAGGGAACAACTCAGGATGGGGCACCAACGCACCACAGGGCACAAGGCAGGGAACAACTCAGGATGGGGCCAACAAAGAGCACTTTCTTCATTCATTTTTAGTATAATTTATGACAGGTAAAATCTTAACAAATAAGTAATTATCAGATTAAACAGTAATGAAATAATAACCAATATTATACTGGAGTATTATAAATATTATAAATTATACTGGATTTGGACATACTATATGGGCTATTTGCACACATTTTTCATGCAAAACCATACAGATATTTTTAGTCAGACACGGCATGATAGAATATAAGCTATATATCAGACCAGGGATATGGCAGTAGTTTTAAGGTATCCCCGCGCTGTACCCTCGTAAATACAACCCCGAAACATTTCATCATTTGATTCAATTTATTGTGTAGCAAGTTCAAGAAAAGAAAACTACAGCCATACAGCAGACAGACTGAACTCTAACCATCCCTAATAAACTGCTTTGTTTAAAAACAGCATGTACAAACAACACGACCAACGCGAGCCCTTCCCTTGACATGGTGAGAAATTTTAATAAAGAAAGGATGAGGTAATCCTTGATTCCCTGGCTTCCAGGAGACTGAAAGCCAACACCAACTGTGAAAAGTAGGGGGTTGTGGGGCGGGTTGTCACCATGGTTGTCACCATGACAATGCTTTCTTTTTTACCTTTGACGCACGCTAAAGAGTTGGGTTAATGGTTCTACAAAAGAAACAGCTGTAGCCTCCTTCCCTTGGCCTTGAAAGATACCCTTTTCAGTGCTGATCAAAATAAATCCGAAATAAGACAAAAAGCAAAGCAAGAAACACTGTTTGTAGAGCTAAAAAAATCATGTTAAAATCAGCACTGATTGTTGGTTTTCTTTATTTGTAAATGTGTACTTCATGTCCTTTATATATGTCAGAAAAAACATTAATGTGATTAACACTAATGATAAAACTAAATAAACTTTATAAACGCTTAGTTTCTTTTATTTTTATTTTTTTAGTTCGGCAATGTAATTATTCTTCCTCTGAAAGAAAACAGATTGCATAGCAAGAAAAAAAAAAGACAAAAGTGATTCACTGTAATTGCCTGATGTATCCTGCATTCCACATACTATCTGTCAGAACTTGTAATGCAAATCTTTCATTTAGAGTGGATGATAAGTCCCGGGCTTGTTCTCCTGCAGTCCACTTTCAAATGCCCTCATGTTAGCATTTTCTTCTGAAGTTGATCAAGATATGCAGGCAAAAAAAAAAGATCCTTGCAAAGAAAAGTTTGCAATTAGGACCTTTTTTTTGTTCTTGCCGTCATGGAAAAGTGTAGGTTAGGGATTCAAACACACCTTTTCTGGTAAATGTAGCACTGTGGATTTAGCAGCCAAGTTTGGAAATGTACAGGAATGAGACACCAGCTGAGGTGGGTTGTGCGGGCCTCTGGCTTGCTGCTTCAGCAGGGTCTCGCGGCTTCTCTTTCACAATGCTATGCGTGATGCTGTTGCCGGCTGGACTAGGCTGGGCTTGATTTCCCAGTCAGTCTCCTAATCACTTCCCTCCCTCTAGCTCTACTCGCAGTCAGCAGCCAAACTTCTCTCTTTTGATTTATAGCCGCCTCAAGAAAGGGTCGGTCAGGATTTTATGGTTTAAAAAAAAAAAACTTTCCAGGGGAGAGTGTCATTACCCAAGTTTGGTGCATATATATATGCTTGCATTTTAAAAACATTTCGGGTAACCTTCAGTAAGTTGCTTCAGGCGCTGATCATAGTTTATGCAACATCTTCAGCACTTTGACATTCCTTGACATTTGAAAAACATGGTTAACCCCTTCTACACCTCTGCACAAATCTTTCTATCATACATGACACATGTTTAATATTTTAATTAGTTTTTTTAAAATCAGAATCCATGGTGATATTTTAAAATTTTTACGATAGATCATGCTTTTTTCTTACTTGTTTTCTCAGGCAGTAACAACATTTATTTTAATAATACAAACTACAATGTTTGCAAAGTTTCTCAGTTGTCATTTCAGTTTCATTTCTGTTTGCTCTTGGGTTAAAATGAAGTCCCTACTCATCAACACTGAAAAGAAGGCAGAATTAGAGGTATAGAGGGCATTAGTTAAACAAATACTGATAAAGATTAAAATTCAGTGCTTAACAATAGACACCTTCCCAGAGGTAATCCATCACAAATGTGAAACAATGTGCTAAGAGCACATTAAAAACCATGATTTTTTTAGAGCAGTGTAAAAAATAGCAAACTGGAAGCTGTTTTAGTGTCAGTATTAAACATTGTCTTAAGGGGAGGAAAACACTTGCTGGTGTCTTCAGTTTCAGAGTGTAACATTAACTTTTTTCACTGGTTTTGTGGTAGACACGGTCCTGTGTCCTTTAGTGCGCAGGAATATGTTTCATGAAATTCTTAGGGAAAAAAAAGTTTCCTTTTTGGCCAGAATGTTCCTATACTTCATATTCATTAATTACTCTGAAGTTCCATTTGTGCTTCATTTACAAAACCACTTAAACTCACTCAATAGTTTAACATATTTATGACCCTGCCCCTCTTTCTTTTATCAGAGACTGTACCAAGACTGTTCCTTAGGCCTGGGTCTTCTAGAAAGGCTTCATAGAAGAAAAGAGGAAACATAAAGGAGGAAATGAATGTGCAAAGAATGAATACCTTCAAGACAACGACTGGGCACAATTTGGCCCATGCCCCCAGGGGTCAGTTTAATGGAGTGAAGCCTCGGCCCTTATTGAGTCCATGGGAGACTATTAACTCCTAACAACTCTCCAGCTCTGCTTCATTATTTCTCCTAAAGGGTTCGTCATAGCTGCACTTGCACAGATTGATTGCCAGATTTCTGGCAGCTTTGCTTTTCACTCATTGTGAATCATTCTACACTATGCCAGAAAGCGACCCCCCCCCCTAAAAAAAAGAAAGCATCTACAGATATATCACTATTGCAGCGTTATTTCAAATGCTAATTTCAAGACCCCACTCAAAATGTAAGCGTTTGAATATTAAAAGTCATTATAAAGTGAGCTTGGGGGCTCGTCTGAAGAAGTTGGAGTACTTACCCTATGACAGCGGTGTAAATTAAGAGGACAAACACAAGCCTAGTGAACACAGATGTTTATTATTTTGTCCTTAAGAACAGGAAGTGAATGCAGATGGAAAATGCCACTTGTGCAACAGGGAAAATTTGAAAGTGTCAATAACATGTTTTGCAACTTTTCTAAGTGGGTCATACTGCGATTTGCTTCATCTACGCTGAACAAATATTTTAGCAAATAGAAAAGAATCATTTTTCACTTAACATATGTTGGCCTATATATGGAATTTCCAAAGATTAATAGTTTGGTTTCAGTAAATGGCTTCCTAACAATACAACCTGTAAATAAATACGCAGTATTTAGATTATAATGTTTTAAATATAATGCTTATCTGAACAGTGATATGCCAAAATAGTAGAATTTGAAAATCTTTCTAGTACAAATGAACTTGCTCCAAAGATTAAGCTATAAAATTTTGCACTATATAATTATTGTCTCTAGCTAATAATTAGTAAATTCATCACACTTGATCACATAAATGGGACACATAGAACGGCCAGGCATTTTGGGAGGTTATCAATGAAAAGCGGGTTATGTTTCTTTAAGACAAGCACATAAATTGTGTGGATCACCTCTTTCTTTGAAACGGCACTGTGCAGCCTGAGTTTCCCTTCTGGGTCAGTGAAGGTATTGAAGTTTTAATGACCTGCCATGGTAGATTACACCACACAGCTGTCCCGGCACCGTGGAAATTAAGTTATGCCCCGTGTCAGCAAGTTTTGTGTTCTCTCTCTCTCTCTCACTCCCCCCCCACACTTCTCCCCCTTTCCCCACATTACTGCATACTCCTCCATTCTCGCGTGATGTGGGGGAGGCCACTAGGTTATATAAATCCACGGGGCAACTGGGGGAGGGGCGTTAGGGAGATGACACAGCCTCACTGGCTCACCTCACCAGTTAGCACCGATGCGGGTCCGCTTCCCCCTCACTCTACTGTCTGCCCCTTTCACCGCTGCCACTCATAACGCCATACTGTCATCAACCACCGACCCCCCCCATCCCAACCCATCCCACTCACCACTGTGGCAACATTAAAGCCTGCGCTGTGACAGATTTAGCAACCGTTTGGCTAGTCTGCGGGCAGGTTTGTTTGTCTAGTGGTTTGAGGTCATGGAAGTGTGTCTGCCTATGCTAACCTAACGGTGCAAATCATTTTAGCATGCTGCTCGTGCTGGTGTACTCAAGGCGCACAGGCGCAGAGCACAGTCGCTGCTGCTGCTGCCATTTAAAGTACCCAAGAAACAGAAGGTAAAGCAATTTGCTGTGATTAATATATGGTCCTGAAAAATTCCAGTGGTGTATATTACCACCGTGTTTGCTCTACAACTCTTCCTATTTCCTCTCCCCATTACTTATAGGAATTCTCAACAAACAGGCTGGTGTGTATAACTATGTAGTTTCTGAAATATCATCTCCATTGATTTGATTGTAAATTTGAGGTGCTCTCAAAAAAAAACGTCATTTGAAGTATTTTGAATAGCCCTAGCATGTACACGGTTGACAGCTCCATGCATCTGGCGTGACACACTTTTCAGACTTGCACTCATGCAAGAAATCATGCAGCAGGTCTACATTATTTCATTCTATTCCAAACCTATATATAAAAAGTTTGGGGTAGTTTGTAAACCCTACAGACTATTTATAAGCTAATAAAATTTATACATACATGTAGATGCATGGGCATGCATGTGCAGACTTGTCTCAAATTGAAAATCTCACTCCACCCAGCTGACCAAAGTTGGACAACCATGTATAAAACGTGTGTTCACTTTTAAACTTTTGAAAGTATGCATTAATCAAACTTTTCTTCTGACCACTGCTGAAGGAGTGAAAGGGGGGAAGAGTGAAACAAGGCCTGAAAAGTAGAGAAAAAGGTGAGTCGTACCTAATCTATCACACCATCCCTAACAACTGTATTTATGTTTTTCAATCTCTAAATATCTCTGAAACAGAAATTTCAGAATGTCAGAACCTTTATATCCAGCACATTTTTATATATTTTTTTCAATAAAAGCATTCCACTTTGAATTGAAATGAGTATTATTTTTAACTCAAGCTATTAATTTTGTGTATGTCACTCAAATTTTACTACTGTGATCATGACTAGGATAAGTGCTTAGAAGATGGATGGATGGATGGATGGATGGAGCTGAATTTTAGTTCATATATTGTATTTTGTTTTCTTTAGATTATATGTATAGCATAAAAATATGCATGGATGTTTCTTAGTAAATTCTTTGCAATGTGAAGCATTGGTGCTGAATGAGCTCTGATTGTAAAATTCCACTATCTACACTGTAAGACGTCCACTGAGCTAGGATACCAGTTAAGGGGTTTCTTTGAGAGCAGTTTAATCCTGTGGTTCTTCTCAGGCTCTAGACTCTGGATCCCAGCTGTTGTAACTGGATTAGGAACATTTTTTTTTTATTTCAAAGGGCTGTGATCTCCACAGGAGCTTGATGTGATGAAATCAAAGTGGCAGCTTGGATCCCACAGAAATATTTGGATTTGGAAGCGCCAAGGCTTAGACCCAAAGAGAAAAAAGAGGGATAATTTGATTACTCCCATTATTGTCAATTCAGTGAATATTGGTGATTCCAAACAAGGAAAAAAAAGGAAAGTGCAAAAATGCCATCAAGCGCTCCTGTGGTTCATGTCTGACTTCTGAAGATAGGCCTTCTACGGAAGAAAAAAAAAACAAGTTCTGTATTACTTTTCCATGCCTGTTGGATAGAAAAAAAACAGAATCTGATGAATCCATTCAGAGAGGGTGTAAAAAAAGGTAGAAAAAAATTACTTGAAACTTACTCAGACAATAAATAAATTTCTATTATGTTTATGTCCTCCTATTCAATTATTTTCAACTGTAAGTGTAAATGCAATGCGTTATGAAGGTACAGTATATTGTTCGTGAGATATATACTACTGTAATTAGGACATTTCTTTCGGAGCAGATCCACTTCTGCCAAACAGTCTCTATACTACTAACAGGCTTGATAAAATATTCAATATACTTTTTTGTTCACTCTTCAGGACATAGATACAGATGTTTAGAAACTGGACTTGAACAAAGCACTACAGATCAGGGTTCCACATGGAGAGCAGTACTTGTATGCTTAAACAAGATACTTGATCTGAATGCTTCAACAAAAGGCTTTGCTGCATAACTGACTGCAACTTGATATCAGAGGCTAATTCGATTTGTCGCAATGCAGACATACGTATGCACAACTGAGTGTGGGGAATGTGCGTCTGTTTTCAAACCCCAAAGCTTATGTAAGTCAATGAGTAGAATTCTGTTTTTTTACTATATACAGTAATTCACTTTATGCTCCCATAACATTTATAAACTTTAACGAAATGCATTTGTTTCAGAGAGGGTGCAGTATTTCCTGAACAACATGTTTCTTCTAATCAAGTTAACCTCCAGCAGAGAAGTTTCCTGCAGATTTTCTATATTTTACCAAAAAAAATGTGATTTTCTGCCAGAAGCTAATTGAAAACATCAGTAGTATGTACAGTCAGGGGATAGCATGCTTATATTTTAACTGAAAATAGCAACAATGTAAAAAAGTAAAGTATTAATTGGGTAATAAGGCAGGTACAATTTTAAACTTGGACTATCATACCATGCATTAAAAAAACACTTGAAATATCTCACTTAGACTGTATATATTTATTGGAAAACCTTCCATGAAGGGCCCTTCATAATACATATGCTATATATACTTCATATACCATGCACCATTTATGATTGTTAATGTACTATGTATGAAGTTTTTACTGTGTTTTTATAATGGACCCTCTGTTACCCATTACTAAAATTTCTGACATACAAGCATTTATATTTATGTAGAACTTAATGAGCATAATGCATATCTTATAGACTGAGGGAATACTATTATGAGGTAAGCATATTATTATAATTAATGCTGCATAATTCTTACAGGTTTAGGAATTCCCAAGGTGTTTTTTACCTGCATCTGTAAATCACAGTGAAATCCCCATCACATTAATGTAACCTCACCATTTTTTCCCCCAATACAAAATGTCAGTTCCCATGAACATGACACTACACTCAGTGCGATAAAGAAGGTGACATCAGTATGATGGAAAGCGTTAGCAGCTTGGCTAAAAACAAAAGGCTTCCCTCAATGGCCATGCAGAACTGCACTTCAGTTACACAAAGGCAAATAAGAGGCATCAGATGCTTCCAGCAGCTCCCCTTAGAGGGTAAATCAGCAAACATAAGTGAAGAAGTGTCGTAATCCACAGCTCTATATTCTTACGGATTCTACTCCAAAAGTGCCATCCATTTGCCCAGTCCCATTCATGAAATCTTTTGCAGCTCCTGCCTTTAAATATACTAGTTTTTATTCAATTCATATTGTATTGGAAATAATACAATTTGTAATTTATTTGTTTTTTAGCAATAATATAAAATTGTAATTTACTTTTAATTATATGCTTCATGAAATTGATATGACATAATTATAGTAGTTAATATTGCAAAAATAACAATATATAATTATACATATACTTATTTTTATATAGAAATTGATGCATGTGGTATTGTGTACACCCTGTTTTTGTGTAGTTGTATACTGTATAGTCTGTAATTACAAGCAATTTCCTCCATGTTTCTGATAAAACAAATAATTTTGTGTTTGTAGATAACCTAATGATATTTTGTGCATATTTCTTCCATATATGCAAACATTTTTATTAAATATTACTTTATTTTAAACTTTCTGTGTTGTATTGTTTTGCACCTGTAAGCGAACAATTCCGGGCCTGATTCAGGAATAGCCAAGTCAATATAACACAAATGCTAATCCAAACGCTATTTTATTTACATAACTAATAGTTTAGATTATTACTGTATTTTTTTTGTGAAATGGTCAATAAGCAAAAAATAGTCCCTTAACCATAGGCACCCATCCCCCCCCCATCGTCAATACCTGCTTAAAAAATTGGCATCTATTTCATACAAATCCATTCTACTGTATAAAGAGGTACATCCTGTATCTGGTGACAGTCTCAATGCACCTGTCAATTTACTTTAAAAATTCATAAGTACAGCATTCCTTAAGACTGTTTGGGTAAACCCTTTGCTGAAGAGGATACTTAAAGAAAAACAAAGATCACATGAACTCCTCATGCTAAAGGTGTCAACGTCAAATCTGAACCTGCAAACCTGGCAACAGCATTAGCTACTGGCCAGGCAGTAACTCTAGCCAAGTGTGCCTTTCTCCAGTCCCTCAGGTATGTAAATCGAAATCTATATGTAACAATTAGAAGCCTGTAAAACCATGTGGTTTGGCACTTCGGCAAGTTAAGAAGTGTACAGATTAATTGCAGACATTTTCAAATTGACAAGCCGCTTAAATAAGCTGTTGAGTAAACCCTTTAATTAAATCTGAACGAGCTGAGTATGATGCCAGTGCATGTGTAATGTGTAAAAAATATCCTTGTGTACACAACGGAAAGCCACAACCTACTGATTTATTCTTGTCTATAAAACAGAGGTTTTGTCATGGTTTATATAGTCCACCTGCACTTCAAACCCCCTTATTGTTTATATGTTATAGCTCTCTTCTGAATTGGGTTCCTATTCTCGTTAAATTTAAAAAACAAATTAATTGGTTGGGATTATCACACTGAAAACATGAGAAACGCTGGTTTTGACTTGGTTAGTTATTTTTGGATATGAAATGCTGTTACAATTATCAAAACAAAGTTGTTTACACAGACCTTCATACAAAAACAGCACCGTTTGCTTTCTCCAAATCCCAGCTCATCTGCGGATGTCTGACTGCATTTCTGAATGCTAAAAACAAAACAGTAAATAATGTAGTTGGCTTTTTCTTGGCGTGCTCTGAGTAAGAATTCCCAGAGGGGAAGCACTTTTTCTTTCTTTGTGAAAAATGTAGAAATGCTTAATCTTAATCTATCCACAAACATTTCTATTTACAAGGTGAAGTGTACCTAAGACACACAACCACACACACTATACACACTAACACATACAATACACATGCACACTTATATATGTGTGTGTGTGTGTGTGTATTTGTCTGGCTTCCTAATATCTATTTACAAAACAAGATGTTACATAAAAAATAAAATATGAGTTTATTACTAGAAAAATCACCAGCCACATATCCATGTATTTATTTAAGGAGTCTCTTTTCTTTTTATAACCTTCTGTACAAATACAAAATTAATATGGTCATACAGTGGATGTTGACACTTCTGGACAGTGAATAAATCATCTTATCATAGCACAATCAAAATAAATCTATATTATACAATGTACAATTTAAACAAGAATTTCATACCACAAGCATCTCCTTTATAACTCCTTAATAATCTCTTTAATAACTCCTTTATTAAAGTCTTGACTGAGCACAGAGTGAAATGGGATTTCAACACGGGTAAATAAATTACTTTCAGCTGCATGCATTCTTAACATTTCAGCTATGTAGATCCACAAGTAAATTACCTCCATAATAACTCCAGCCTTAAGGAGATATATCATTATTAAGCTGCTGACACTCAAAGCAACATTAAGAAAACAGTTTTAGACACTTGTGTGTTTGGTAGTGCACAGCGTTCATTGTTTCTCGGTGCTGATGAAACAAACAAAGGAAACTGCATGTATAATTATTTAAAAAGTAAAAAAAAAAGCAGATTTAAGCATTTTCTGAATGACAATTATACTGAAAGCATTCCGAAGGGTGCAGACTTCACTTTTACGTAGTTAGTTATTCAACTTAAAACACTGAAAGCCACGGGATCAGAAATATACGATCTCCAACAGTGCAAGTATCTTAACTGTGCATATTGCATAGGAAATCCTAATTAGAAAGTGAAATACTCAGCGCAAATTCAGATTCGAAATACGTGTATTGTGAGCCAAATCTGTATTCTTTGGAGTCTCATTGTGTACTTTCGACTACGACATTTCATAAGGGCCATTTATCAGTCAAAAAAATCCTGGAACTGATTTTTTTTTACTCGGTGTTTAAAGATGACACAGCAGACCTAAAATGGATGCCACTACAGTCAAAACATAGTGGGCTCTTACAAAACTACCTGAACTTTCCTCCTCCAAGGGGTCCTCCGGCAAATCCCCGTCTTCGCTATCGTCGTTAGTGAAACCACTGCCGGTATATTCGACACGGGTTTCGAAGCAGAGGGTTTTCATACTGATTTTAATATACTCGCAAATAGTTCTTTCTGCCCCGTCGCAGACGCATGTATCCAAAAGTTCTGCTTTGGGAATATTGCGCATATTTTGAATAACATTGCGGCAGGCGTCCGTGCACCTCAAGCCACTGAAAAGTTTCCCACAGTGTAATAAATAATCGAGCATAGCCCTGTTGCACTCGGGGTCCCTCTCGCATTGCCGCCGGGCGTCGGTGCATCCCATGCTGCTGGTCCTGGGCAGGCAGGGCTCGATCGCACGCTTCATGTCTTTGCAAATGACATCTGAGGCACAGTCACAGTCCTCCAAGGAGGGTCCATTTTTTGTCATGTTGAGCTGGACGAGAGACGAGATGCAGTGGCTGGGGCACGCCTTCCTGCCGCCGCTTATTACCGGCATGCATGCGTGCCGATACTGCTCGTAAGCAAACAGGCACTCCGACTCCTGTTGACATTTCGCGATCGCCTGCCAGCATATCAACCGGCGGCCGTGAGAAGGTGATGCGCTAGATAAATGACCAAAAATCACAATGAAGCACCAGAGGGGCCAAAATAGTCTTTGGGAACAGTGTATCAAGCTGGCAGAACTTGCCATTTCAGAAAACACAAACATCAAGTACAACTCACGTCGACTGTAAACATAAGGAGTATGTTGGTAATCACCAGAGGAAAAAAATCCAACTTCAGATCCTAAATCCTAAAGAATTCTGTCATAGAAGCAAAAAATCCGGATTTGTCTATAATCTGCTCAGTTCAAGTAGCAATTTCTAACTAACTGAAGTGTGCACGACTTCACTGTTTTTACTTAACTTCGGCATCAGTTTAAAAAGCCCAACAAGGATGATTAGTTCTATATCTAAAATCTGATGATAATTCCCTGGGGATCCCTTATCTTCTGATGAAGCATTCCAGTTCCTCCACGCATTCCTTTAACACAACTAATAGTCCGTAAGCAGCATCACTGGCGTCGTGGCTTGTAAATTAGAAGCCAACAATCCTCTTCTTATTGTCCCTTTTTATGGGGGAAAAAGGTAAATAACTTTCTTTTGTGTTCACAGGATTAAGAAATGCATTCGGTGCATGATTTTATGGAAGCATGGCTCATCCTTCGTGGAGCAAGCGTGGAAAACCAGGCTCATTAACAATATAGCACTCCACGGCTGACCACTGTCTGCGGGATCCACTCCTGTTTCTCGTTTTACTTGGACCTCGACTTTACGTTTAGTCGCGTCTCATTGGTCCAAACAATTGTTGCGTACGCTTACGTCGACAAGTAGGTGGAGTGTGCAGGGCTGGGCGTCAGATTGCAAAAATGAAGTTAGAGGTTCAGAGTTAGTGGTTTAGAGGTAAGAGTATTAGGTTACAACAGACAATCACATACTACTTTTAACATTGCGGCAGTTAATGCGTAAGAAGGTTTTAATTTCATGGTTTTCATTGAAGGTTACGATCTTTTATTCCGTATCTAAAACACTGGAAAGTTCTATGACTTAGGCAGTTTCTGAAAGATGATCTATTGGGTTGAGGGCGGTGCGTCGCGTTGTGCCCCTGTTTGATGTTTTTCCTTGGTAAAATATTTCTATGCAATATTTGTTGGTCACACATACATTGGTGCCCCACTTCTGTTTTTAGGATTTTTAGGATTGTCAAGCAGGTATTGAAAATGGATGGATGGATGATTTTCGTACAGGTTGTTTTTGACGATTGATGTGTTGATGGTCAGTATTAAATGTTGCGTTTTTTTTAAACAGTTATATTTCCTTGAAAGCAGGTTCCATTTTGCACGATTTTGTTTGATACCAAAACAGAAATCTGTTGACCTCTTGTTTATATTTGTTGGTTTTGAAATAACACTGCACATAGAGATCCTGTGTTTATTACAGCTGTCACACAGATAATAGTTACAGCAAAGGAACTAGGATTCTGTTCTTCAATTCACACATACTATCTGACGTTCACATACAAATATTTTAGCTTTTATATTGTTGGTTTATCTAATTTGACTTTCCAGTGAAGCAGAATCATGGTTGAACCGGTTTAATGGATATATAATAGTTCTCGGGTCATTTAATCATATTATTTCCAACCACTTGAGCTAAGTTTATCCCAGTATATGGCCAGTACATTAACTTGCTCTTCTTTTTGTATATAAAACTACATTGAAATTGTTCATATGCCATGGAATAAAATGAGACAGCACATAACATATACATAACATTTTTCACTGTAGGGTGACGATACACTTTTTTACCTTTGTTAGCTATGGATTGAGACATAATCTGTTTATGTTACTACCCGGTGATCCATTTTGGATTCAGTGAAAGAGTTGTATACCTAGCAGGGATACACAGAACATTTGGCACTATGTAATTATTATGCAGACAAAGGTGGAACGCGAGATAGGTTTCCTAGGAGCCTTATACTTCATTTATGAGAATTCCTGGGAAATTTCTTTTTACAAAGTCATCAATTTTTCCATTAATGCCCACGTTGTTCATAATCCATAGAAGAACTTAAAGTACGATAATGGAAAAAGAATATAATAAATTAGAACTTTACAGACACAAGCGTACACAGACACACACACACACCATTCACACAGGTAATAAAGGGAGAATTTTGGGAGATGGAAACAATTAAAGAAAACTATCACATAAATGGAGTTCATACTCAAATTGTCGTTCCAGATTTTATAACTCACATCACACCCTGGCAAAGAACACAATCCTGATTGTATTTCTGTTGAGAATGAGTCACACTGACATACACTAGATGGCAATTTCCATGTGGGGCTGTCTTTGATTTTACTTTATCCACTCACTTCATCATATCTGCCAGAACATTCTATGAGTAAACTTCTTATATGACTGTTCCTGAAGGTAGGGTCAGCCTTAAGCCTGAAGTTCAGACTTTTGGCTGGACAGCAAAAAGAAAAGAAGTCTGTGAGTTGATATGAGGTTCCCCACAGATGGGGAACTCAATTCTAAGTATCAAGAGGATTTTTTGACAGATATGATAGGTGCTTTGGAGACATAGGCCTTTAGCCATAGAGAGGTAATTGTTTCTTCCCAGAGGCTTTTTCAGGTTTTGGTAGTGAATGATGTATGGGTTCAGCCTCCAGTCACTTCCACACCTGTAAAATATGCATTTCAAGTGTTAGCTCAAAGCTACATAAATAGTTGGCATTTCAGTATTACCTTCCCTGATTTGCTACTACATGTTTCCAAATATACATCCATAGTTAATACAAATTATATGCGTGAAGTAATTTTCTACATTTTCCATGTCTTGATCAATGACACATTTAGTTCAATTTAGTTTTCAGCCAGGTACTAAAAATGAATTAAATGAGTTAGAATTAGTTAAAATTGTTAATAGTTTTGTTGCACTCTCTAACATGGATAGAACTGTACAATAGAATAGTAGCCATGATGGAGTTTTTTTAAGTTTAGTATTTTTTAACACAGTGAAATTTGAATTTAATTACAAAAAGATGTTAAGTAGCACAATTATGATATTTACGTGTTGAATCTTTGCGGGTATGTCTACTTTTCTGCTATTGTGACTCAAGGCCTGGCGAGTGGAGTAAAATGATCTGGTACAAGTTCACACATGAATGCCCTTCTCAGTTTTCCAAAAAAGGTCTGCAGATACAGTGGGGAGAAGGGAAAAGGGCACAAAGGGCCTTGTGTTTCCACTCCTTCTTTGCTCTTTGGAATTTACCTTTAGGCCAGCCATCAAGCCTCTATGGAAGACAATGCACTCAATGTCAGCTGAGGATGGGCAAAAGCGGCACTATGGTCGCTTTTCTGACACTGCTGTGGTCAGAAGTAACGGTTTCTCAGAAACTTCAAACCCCCCTCTCCTCCTCTGCCACATGGGGTTTTATGACCATCGAGCCAACCTATTTTGTTTACTAGACGTGGCACACATACAGTAGGTCATAATGAATATTGGTGTGATTTTTAACTATAATCAAACTGAAAGAAAAAAAAAAATGAGATTAATAAAACTATGTTTTGATATTAAAAGATCTCTTTCACTGAGGAAATTTAATCAATTCAAGCTGTTTAAAGCCAAAGTCAATTTCTGTGTGCTTGATGTCTTGTGTAGTCTCTAAAAGAACTATGGAAAGGTGAATGAAAGAGACGTTAATACATTTGGAAACCGGTTTTTCTTGCTGTGTTTAATGTATATGTATTGTTTTTATATTAGGCTACACATTGTGGAGGTATGTAGCATTCTTTGCCTTTCATGTACGCTGCGAGGTCATTTTTGCAGAGGCAACACACCTGCAGCCCATTTCCTCAGTCTAACTGGGAGAAGCCCATGGGATTGGAGATTTAAGACAAGGCCAAGCTAGAGCTGAAGGAGGAATCTGAATTATTAAAGCCAGGAAGTTCATGTGAGCTTTGCTGAACAATCAAGCCACATAAATTATGTTCTTGTGAATTAATATATGGAATTAATACATTCCCAGGAAAGTGGATTAGTTTCAGGAAGCTCTGCATGTATACTTTAAATATGTTTTGCTTTTTTTGATTTGGGGTAAAAAAAAACTGAAGTAAAGTTAAGTATGAGACATTTTATTCTGGACTAAAATCTAGATATGCAAAACTGTAAATGCTATGTAATCTCATTCATGACAATGAATGATTGGTGTTACACCAGTAACAGTTACTCTATACCAATCATAGGAAGGATTATTCTTTGTATATTTTTAAATACATATGGTTTTGGCTGTTTATATGAATGATGTATATGATTGAAAAACAACGATGAATAATCTGAAGCTGCTTTATCTCTCCGAAATTTTAAAATTTACATTTATATTCACTTTTAAATAGCATTAACAGCTTTATCATTGGTATCACATATATCATATTCCGAGATCAAAGATCAGAAATAAATTAAAAAACAAACGTTATAAGAATATGTTTTCTTTTAAATAGGAAAAAAAATAACAAAAAATCATGTGTAACCCTACGCTGGACAACAGCCAGTGGGGAACTAAGGCTGGGTTTTCTACTGGCAGACATATCTCCCGCCAAGTTGTGATGTGGAAAGAGGCTCTACTTATCCCCCCGCCCCCGAAAAAAAAATCTAACTATGATCTTGGGGAAACAACGGAAAAAAAGAGGCTGATGCCTGAAAGAAAACTAATAAACCAAACAAAAATTTAACTCCTTCAGTTCAAGGAATATATTTCACACAGGTAATGCAATGAAAAATACTTTTCAAGATATATTTTACATATTATAAAACAAGAACAGAATTAGAGTTTTCTGTCATGCAAAGCTTGTTTGCTTGTGTACGTTAGGAACATATTGCATGTTATAATTTGCCTGTAATATAAAAACCAAAAATACGTCCAACACGATACAATTTTGTGCAAATGAGTAAACCTTGGGGTCAGAGAGTAGGGTACGCCAGCTCCCATTGCCCCCCGAGTAGATGGGGTTAAGGGTCTTGCTCAGGGGCTCAAGGACAATACAATTACTCTTTCGGCAACATACAGGGCCTGAACAACCATGAGGATCTAGGCTCACCCTCATTCACCAAGAATGGATATACAGTACATACAGGTAATATTAAGGCAATTCTTAATACTGAGCAAATTTTAACATTTGAGCATGTTTCATTTATTAGCTATAGGCAGTCCCCAGGTTATGAACGAGATCTGTTCTCTAATACTACTAATAATAAGAAGAATAACCATACAGTATTAATAAAAGTATCTTATACCTTAATATCATTGATTTTCCATTTGACATTAAGATGGAAATTCTTGGTCTTAACTCCCACGTCACCTGC